>JAZDUH010000098.1:42117500-42635000 GCA_036419115.1 Scarus forsteni
TACACCAAGCACAAAGAAGGAGGCAGAGGGTTAGTGAGCATCAGAGCCACTATCCAAGATGAAACATCCAAGCTCCATGACTATGTCAGGAAGATGGCCCCAAGAGACAGAATCAATGTTTTTGAAAAGTTGTTGTAAATACACTTTGGGTAATGTTAAAAATGGCACAGTTCAAAGTAGAAGCCAAGCTACATGATAAAACACATGTTCAAAATTTAAACTTAAAGGGAAACTCCGGTTTTTTGACACCTGGACCTTATTTTTAGGTTTGTGCATGCTCATATACTCACTCAGACAAACATCGTGCAGCTCGGAGTCCTTCAGAAGTTATTTAGATCCAACCGATTTAGCCGCACTTAGCGGGGGCCACGGCAATGGAGCTTCAGCGCGGGACATAATCTCTGCAAAATCGCTCATTTCGGCTATATTTTTTCATCCATCGCCAGTGTTATCATAAAGTCAGCTCGTCTACCGTCTTCAGGTGGGTCAGCTGACCTGGTAAACAAACTTTTGATGACGTCATAGCCGCGCGACACAAAGGTACAGCTGACTTACTTTTAGCCGGCATTGCTGAGCAACATGGCAGAATATTTATCTGATGCCGAAGAGTCAGACTACGACGACCGGTTTGAGTCTGAGTACACGGACGAGGAGCTCCATGAAAGAAGAATGTGGAGGGAGAGAGACGAACAGCTGGCTCGAGAACAACAAACAGGAGCACGTCCACGACTCAATG
This sequence comes from Scarus forsteni, assembly GCA_036419115.1. NCBI lineage: Eukaryota > Metazoa > Chordata > Actinopteri > Labriformes > Labridae > Scarus > Scarus forsteni. The sequence goes on from JAZDUH010000098.1 coordinate 42,118,237, forward strand.
CGAACTGGTGTGCGCTTGTGGACAGTGTTCACCTATAGCAACAGAAGAGGAGTGTGTTTACTGCTCAGAGTGGGACTTGAAACCGGCTGACAAGCGTATGGATCTATCCAGGAATATATGTCTGACTACTCTGGAGGATTTCTCTGCAATGACAAACCGGGCTGTGGTAGAGACGAGCGATTTTGCAGAGATTATGTCCCGCGCTGAAGCTCCATTGCCGTGGCCCCCGCTAAGTGCAGCTAAATCGGTTGGATCTAAATAACTTCTGAAGGACTCCGAGCTGCACGATGTTTGTCTGAGTGAGTATATGAGCATGCACAAACCTAAAAATAAGGTCCAGGTGTCAAAAAACCGGAGTTTCCCTTTAAGTCTACTATCTTTGGGGACCTGAGTTAAAGTTCTTAAGCTAAACAATTATTTAAAACTCATGCTTGTTCTTTTTCTTCTTGTAATAAAAACAAAAGTTGATGGGAATTCTGTTAAAAGCGCAGTCAATGTTCACAATTTATGTGTATCGGGATACGTATTGTATCTTGGCCTCAGTATCGCGATACATATCGAACTGTGGAGTTGCTGGAAATACCCAGTCCTATTCCAGATACAGACTGACAAAATGGTGCTGGCCAACAAACCGGACATTGTGATCATGGACAAGCAGCAGAGGAAAGCCATTGTGATAGATGAAGCCATTTCAAGTGATACCAACATCAAGGAAAAGTAACACGAGAAACTGCACAGAACCCTCAAGCTCCCAGGCTTCTGGTTGAGGACCTGAGCTGAAGAGGATGAACAGCCACCCAGCCCACCAGGGGAGAGGAAAGTTTTATATATAAATATACATATATATAAATATGCGTGTGTGTGTGTGTATTTATACTTCTGATGGATATTTTTGCACATCCCATCTAGTTGTGTGATTCTGAAAATTTGAAAAATAAATTTCTGTTTGATTTCTCGTACATCAAACCATTTTGTGACTTAAGTTTGAACTAAAACATTTTTTTGCCTTTTGTTTCATCAGCTCCTTGTGAAACAAAACACACACAACAAACAAGTTCATCCTGAGCAGTGTAAAGAAAGTAAGCTGGATTTTTTTTCTGCTGTGAGTCTGAGTGCTGATGTGACATATAGTGTGTGTGTCTGGCAGTTTATGGCCAGTCAGCACTAATACAGGCAGTCAACTATAATGAGTGATGAAGGGACATCAATAATAGCCATGAGTGACATTTTAGTCTGAACAGCTTTAAATTATTGCCTTCATTAGCACAGACAGACACACAGGCATGCAGACCGACTGGTGGATTGAAACGTAAGCAAGCAAACAGTCGGAAAGAAAGGGAATGAAGTTATATGATTTGAGCTGGGATGAGGGACACAGAGCAGGTGAACAGAAAAGGGAAACAAGGAGACAGATGGATTGAGATTAGGGAAGAGCAAAGGATGAAGCTGCAGAGAAAGAAATGCAAAAGATGGACTGAACATGGAATGGGGGAATAAGGATGATCCATCCATTTGTTCTTTATCACACTCACTTGCTCTCTGCAGAGATGAGTAATAACAGAGCTTTTGGAGTGAGTGGCTTGGTACGTCCCCAACAAATCCTCAGTCTTAAAGTCTCAGTATCTGTGCAGCAGTTCTACTTCAGCCACCGCACCTGAAGATCTTTTGTGCATCTCAAACTGATAGTTAAAAACCCATGCAGGTGTTATTTGATGGATAATAGTGAACATCCGTGATTTTAAAAGGATATGTACGCTGTCTCTGCTTTGCTTGTTGGCAGGAATAATGCTGTCTCTCTATCAATTTAACTTGCTTAAAGCAAAGCAGCACTTTTTTTTGATACCACCCTGATGGTATCTCTTGCTTGCTCAGCATGGCAGAAGAAACGCTTGACTAGATCTGTCCAACTTCACTTTTTATAGAGAAATTACATTTGTGACACATTTCCTCCATACCTCATTCATTACTCATCTTTATATTTTAACATATGAAGAGTTCTTTTCCAAAATGCTATAAAAGCCAAAATAAAATATATATATATATTACTCAGTGAAATTTTTTTTTATACCGATTGTACTACCTGCCCTAGTTAATGCTAGAAAGCTTTATATCCCGGTTCAAACTGTATTTCAGAGTTCAGTTCCCCAGCCAACCCAATGGCGGGTCTGAGTAAATAATGTAAATACTTTCTAAATGAAAATGGATTTAAAGCGTTTTGGAAAATAGCTCTTCATATATATTTATAGATTTATGGATTTATAGATAGATTTATAGATTATATGGATTTGTAGGTATATGTTTATTTATGAAAATAAATTCAAAGGAAATAATAAGAAAAAAATATATAAATAATAATAAATTAAAAAAGGGCACTCATCTAGTCCTCTGTCTCAGTTCACCATCCTTCTCCAATTCCACCTGTTATCCAATCCCAGAAGTTCCCTCTCAATCCACTTAAGATTATCTAATGCCTTCACTTTTATGTTTTATGCTTAATTTCATTTTTTAAGTTTGAGATGTAAGATATATATGAAGAGGCATCCAGGTCTAACTAAATAATGTTACTTTATTTATTTAAATGTATGTTATTCTCCAAGTGGAGTGTGTAAGGTCACATAGCCATATCTTTGATGTTGGGACAGCAGAACTTTTTAATTAATATCATTTAAAAAAATGTATAATTAGCAGGAAGAGTTTCTGTGCAGAATCAACTTGACGGACAATCTAGATGTACCTAAAAAAACAAACTTGTGCTTGTACTTAAAGGCTTTGGATATTTATAATATAACTTTTTTTTCGAGTTGTGAAGTGTATGCTTGATCTGTCCCCCCCAAAAAAAGACTCCACGGAAAACTCCTTACAAACTGTCTCAAGACATCTTACCAAAACTTATTCTCTTTGGTTAATTTGAGGTCAGTTAGCAGCTTTATTATAAAAGTATTACATAACAATTTAATTTAAAGTGCCTTATCTTATATTCAATCATGTTAACCGCTTGTGTATGTTCAAAATCACTGATTAAACAAAAATCTACTTCTATGTCCCAACAACCCCTGATCCACCTGTACTGTCAGTCTGTCTGGGATGCTCCATTAGAGCTTTTGCCCCTTTGAGGCCCCCCTCCACATGTGGGCTCAACCTGCTCTGATGGATTAACTGGTCAGTGGTAATTGGTTAGCTTAGTGCTCCTACATCTTTTCAATGACTCTGCATACAATCTAGGTCTTCGTCTGCCCTGCGTTTAACAGTCCAAACAAAATGGCCTGAACCTGCGGATGAAACAAGATTGTGGATATAGGTACTCTATCACCCAAAGAGGACCCACTCTACCCACTAGTGAGCATATTAAACTCAAAAAGTGCACAGAATGGACTCTATTATACGGGGGCCAGAGAAAAAGTCTTTCATAAATCAATCAGTGTTTTTATTGTTTTAGTATGTGCTTAATTAAAAGTATTTGACATGTGTAGTTACTCTTATCAACAAACAGACTTACTGAAATGTAAAATTTACTTCAAACAACTGTGAAGACAATTTTTTTATGTTAAGTGTTGGCAATCCTTTAAAATGGTTGAATTCAAGTTACTTTAAAAACCCAATATTGCATTATTTCTTTACAACTTAACTCCAGTCCCCCCCCCCTCTGTATATACATAAATATTTTTTTCAAAGCACCTAATAGGAAATCCACTGTCTTTACAAATCTTTAAAAAATCAACAATTCAACATGTCAAAATGTATTAAATTACTTTCACCAGTTAAGGTTTATGAAAATTTTACTATGTTTTGCCTTTCTTCTCGCAGTCTATTACTCTATTGTCTGCATAATCAATTGTCCATGCATATAAAACTCAAGTTTACTATTTCACAGGGAATTGGATGAGCACAGATCTAGTAAAGATTCAGCAGCATTGTAAATAGTGGAAGTAAGAAAGCAGTTCCAATTTCCCTCATGGACTGGAGCAAATGATTTAATTTTATGGAAAGCAAAACCAAAAGCAATTAAGACCTGAGCAGTTCATCACTGAAATTGAATTTTTGTGAAATACAACCCAGTCATTATTAGATGGCTGCTTGGCTTATACTGAGAGTTTTATATTGTTTTACATTGTACAAATAATTGTGAAATACTGAGAAAAATGGACTGCATAATTATAATCAGGATTTAGCAGTATGTTATTTTATCAACTGTGTAAGGATAATGAGCATTACCTATGCCAGAAAAGGGATTAAATATCTAATGATGTGTTTGGTCAATATTAACCAATCAGATTTCAACAAATTTTAGCTGACAGGAAGGTGATTTTAGGAAAATATTCAATGCAATTGTCAGAGTTTCTAATGAACTCTGTTGTCTCTGCTGCTTCCTATTGTTGCCAGCACAACAGACCATGTTTCCATGAATTTGCATTTGATAGATTTTGTAGTTGTGCGTATGTGACTGCATGGGTGAAAGATGGACGGAGGAATAAAGAAACTGATATGGACTGACAGGAACACAGAGAGATAAAAGCCTCATCATCTGTCTTTCTAACAATTTATGGTTGTGTGGGGATTGGTTAGGGCTCACTGCTAACAAGGCACATTTTGCTGATTGATGGAGCTCTAATTCTGGAAAGGAATTGAACTACAGGCCTGGGAAACATTAGTTAATCGGCATGACACTCTTCCAATCCATCTGTGCCTCACAATCCTCCCTTTCACCTCTTATTTCTACCCTGTCTGCACTTAGGTTTGCCATTAGCTTGACGCTATGTCCTGTCTCGGCACATCTAGCTATCCATTCTGTCTTCTTATATTCCTGTATTCACCACTTTTGTCTAACTATGATTAACTATGGTCTGGAGTTTGTACAGGGATCCTTTACTTTTCTGACTACTTTAAGCACTTTTACTCTGCATGGCACACTTTCTTCTCCACACCACATTCACACACCATGAAAAACATCTATTAGTTAATCAGCTTACATTCTTAATGGTTTGCATACATTAAATAATGCCGCAGTGGGGGCAACTAAGGGTGGCAAGCCATAGTCAAGAATACACCAGGACTCTAAAGTCTCAGCCTGTGACACATGCATTGTACCCTTTTCACACTCTCACACACCACACCCGGTCTTTCTCACACATGAAAATGTATTATGTGATCCTCCGAGTTACACTGTTAAATAAGCACTGGGAGGTCTAACAAGGTGCTCAGGGCATCATAGAGCTCAATGAAATCTTGATTTGCCCAAGCTACATATCAGCCAATCAGAAAATAGCAGTGCTGTATCCATGTAAGACATGATTAATGTGACCCACTGAATCATGAAGTTACTTATTGCCCAATTGGAAAACAATGAGCGCTCATCTCGGGGAATATCAGTTAATAACAGCTTGATAAAACTGCAGGTGAACTTTAGCCAAGACAATCCTTGCTCAGTTTAGTAGCTTCAACACACCTACATCACTTATGCTGGAATCAAACAGTTGAACACAATCCAAAAGGCCATTGACATTCATTGTATAACCAAGTCAACTTCATCCATAATTATAAATAACATTAATCATAAACACACACACACTGGATTTAATAAATTGTTTTTTACTGGAATGAAGTTACTTGTCTATTGGTGTATTTTAAAATACCAGTGGCATCAAACAAATGAGTGTATATAGATGGTCGATGACTTATTTAAAATTTGAATCCTTTATAACCCTTTATAAACTGTAATACCAAAGGCCTGCACATTGTTGACATGTAAAGTGAAGAACAATGTAGGTTTCCAATCCGTTCATTTTGAAGAGGTAATATTTTGCCTTAACATGGATTCATGTATTTTATTTCAATGAGCATTTAATTTCACATGAAGCGACCGTATCAGAGACATCAATAAAACACATCCTGGGTCTAGATATGATGGTACTATTTTCTGGACTTGGATCAGCGTAAATCATTTGGAGATACAGTATCTCAGCAAACACTATATTATATCTTTTAATGGGACCACAGTAAGGAAATGATGCTTTGATACAATGTACAGTGGTAAGTGTGTAGCTTGTATAACAGTGTTCAGTACTGTTCCCTCAAAATAACTCAACACACTGTCATGGATGCCTGAACTTCTGGCAACTAATTGAGTACACCCATAAGTGAAAATGTCAAAACTTGGCCCAAAGTTTCAATATTTTGTGAACCACCATTATTTTCAGCACTGCATTAACCCTCTTGGGCATGGAGTTCACCAGAGCTTCACATTTTGCCATTGGACTGACCACATCATGGATCCTGATATTTGGACCATTTAAAGTAGGGCTGAATGATTTTTCGTTTTTGGATCAAAATCTCATTTGCTGACAATGCATTCCTGAGATTGTCAAAGCTGCAGTTTTTTTGGAGTGCTCCTGATGGACCCAGGATCTGTTGTGTCAACTATTTACACTTATGGAATTGCTGGTAAGGAGGTCAGAAATCTAATGCCTATATTAAGGGACATAATGCAGTGTATCCCTTAAAATAAAGAAAACAGATAATCATCAATATGAGATGATAATGTGTTATGTGTTTGTGATCATTGATTTCCTTACATATTGCACTGAAGCTTAAATTGAAGAAAATTGTGAATCAAATTTGAAATTGCAATATCTGGCAGAAAACTGCAATTAGATCTTTTCCTGAAATCATTCAGCCTTAATTTAAAGCATTTAACATGGTTTCATAACCCTGTCAAGGATTCAAAAGACAGAATATATATTTGCTTTATTTCCTAAACTGTTATTTTAAAGACCCAAAAATTTGCTTTTTAGACATTCTAATGTATATCAGTAAGTTAAGCATATAACTATAAAAGTTTTGAGTAAAGAAATCTGAAGACACTTGGTCAGACCTTTGTTGATACTAAAATATTTTAGGGGCCCTTATATGTCATGGGCTCCTTAAAAATATTACCCCCTTTGCAGCCCACCTGGTTTGCAGTGAGGCTGCAAACAATCCAGGGATTGGCATAAACTGGCTAATTACAGTGCAGTATCATCGGCAACAGCAGCTACTACAATTACAACAGTTATATGGAAACTTCATTCACAACCAATAACAAATTATAAGAATGCTAAAATAATTGGCAATCCACAATAGTTCAGTGCTAGGGATCTACATAAAAACAAAGCAATGGGCTAATGCTACTCACCATTTAAACAACAGATCAGCACAGGACTTGGCAACATGGACTACTTCAAAAACTTCAGAATATAGCTCAGCTTGTTGAAGCAGGAGAAAATATGAATTGGACCTGACTAGCCCCCCTCTTTCATCAAGCAGGGCTTCTACAAAAAAACTAAATTGATTTTGTTTCTTGTTATAAACCCATTAGGCCTGTTATACGGCATCAAACATGCATTTTTGTTGTGAGGGTGTTAGCATTTTGATAATCGTTTGAGCATTACTCCTAAATAAACCCTGACCTGCTACTTAGACTGTTATTTTGAACACGTTATTAAGGAAATTAAATCAAATAGACCTCAGGCTGTCTCAAAACTGTATGCAATGAATCATAATTTAGGCTAAGGAAGGGGTAACCATGCAGCAGCACTCATTTAAACACTCTCTGCCCACTATCCGCATTCCCTTTCTTCCAGCCCATATCTTGTATCACCTGTCATCATGCAGACGGTTTCATCTTTAGTTTTACATTTTCTCTATAACATGTCAATTTGATCCCTCCCACTCTGCCACTTCTCATTCCTTTTTATCCCACTCTGTCTACTGCACACATCCTGACACCATTGCTATGCCATTCATTAGCTCTCCACCCTTAGATTCCAGCAGCTCACCTTACCTCTTTTAGCCTAATACAATACATAGATTTATATCCTCCATTGAAATTTGCTTGTGTTTAGAGACCAAAAGAAAAAGGTGTCTCTTAACATGACTAACTGCTCAGTCTTATCCCAGTGCCATGAGCAGTCTGCTTTCCTTTCAGTCTAATACTAAGCACACTGTTTGGTTTGTTTTGCTCATGGTTTATTCAACCCCCCCCCCCGACCCCTGCGTCACTCACTCACTCCTGTACACCTTTAAGGCCACCCACAACACCGTCCCTCCATATCTGTCTCACCTCCTCAACATTGCCTCTCCAGCCCCCACCCTCAGATCCTCCTCCTCCATCCACCTCACTGTGCCCTCTGTCTGCCTTAGCACCATGGGAGCAGGGCCTTCAGTCACTGCTCTACAGCTCTGTAATTCTCTTCCACTGATCTCCAAACTTGAACTCTTAGCTGTGATGGAGGGAGGAGATTCCTCCAGGCCCTGGTGCTGCCTGCTGTGTGATCATCAGGCTGGATGGCTGACACCTGGCTGGGTGTGGTTGCAGCCACACACTCTCTCTGTTCTTCATCCTGATCAGATCTCATGTGTTGGTATGTTATTAGTCTTTTGAGTTTGCTTGTTTTTAAGAGTGGAAGAAGAGTTTGGTTTATGATAAGTGATTCTTTGCTTTCTTCCTTTCGTTAAATAAAATTATCTTTGTGCTAGTGTGAGTTTTGTGTGGAGAGTTAAAGTGCTCTGGTAAGTGTGAAGCTATGTGGCCCTTTTCCATTAGCCCTACCCTACTCTACTCTACTCGACTCTACCCGGCTCTCTACTCGCCTTGTGCTGCTTTTCCATTAGCCCCAGTTGCCTGCCCAACGGGGTGCAGTGTCGATGAGCGGCTCTGTGGTGACGTCATTTTGAGCGTGACACAACAACCTGTGGCTTTTTGTCACAAACTGAGTAAAAAAGGAAAGCAGGAGAAGGCTGAAGGTGGTAAGAAGAAATACCCCTTGAGAAGCACAGGAGAGTTTTGGAAGCTATACAACAGAATGAAGCCAGGGACGAGAGCAGTCGAGCTGCAAAGAAAAGACGTATGAGGGTAAGCTAATGTTAGCTACTGCTGGCATGCTGGGTCATCACGCTCATGACTCATCAATAACGACATTGTCTGACCAATCAGTAGCCGGCAGTCAGTGACGTCATCTTTTAGTATCGACTCTGCTCGCTTGGAACCAGAGCGGAGTAGGTACTAAAACTAGCTTGTTTTAGGAGGTACCAGGCTAGTGGAAACACGCTGCAAATCCAGTAGGGCCGAGTAGAGTAGGGCCAAGGCGTGCTTGTGGAAAGGGGCCATTAGTGTGTTGCAGTTCTGTCTACTTTGGAGATAAATTGGTTAGAGTTAACTATGGCAAAGTTTTCACTGTTGTTCCCCTCTGATAGGCGTAGCAGCAGTCACTAATAGAGGGGCTGCTGTATTTTTTTTTTGCCTTTATGTTTTGGGTGGAATCCTGGGACGGCCCCTGGTGAACTCAGCAATGTGTCAAAAGATGGCTCACATTATAGATGAGTTTGTTGGTGCTCCATCGTATTAAGTTTTAGAGCAGTCTTCAGAGGAACAGTTGCTCAAACTAGCACAACATTATGGGGTTGCTGTGGATGCCTGATGCACTAAGGGCACAATCAAGAGTATTTTGATGGCAAATCTCCAAGAATAAGGAGTCCTGAAGGCTGAAAATGGTAATTGTGAAGTCCTTACTTCTGCACCTGGATTGACCTTTGAACAACAAAAGGAACTGTTATTGTTGAAACTTGAACATGAAAAACAATTAGACAAAATGAACTACAAAATGGAAGAAATGAAATTAGAAAGAAAATTAGCAAAATTAGCAGAAATTGGGTCTGATTAAAACAGGAGCACTCCCTGCTGATACTGATGAGGGTGCTGCTGCTGCTCATTTTGATGTCACAAAAAAATTAAGGTTGGTGCCTCATTTTGATGATAGGGGTGTTGACACATTTTTTGTATTATTTGAATGTGTTGCTGATGTTAGAGGTTGGCCTGAGGCAGAAAGAATGTTAATGTTACAGTGTGTCTTTACAGGAAAAGCTCAAGAGGTTTATTCCTCTATGTTGACAGAGGATTGCAAAGTTTACATTGAGGTAAAGGAGGTTGTTCTGAAGGCTTATGAGCTTGTGGCTGAAGCATATCGCCATAGGCTGGAGAAAACTGGAAAACAAACATGTGGAATTTGCAAGGGATTTGGAACTGCATTTTAATTGTTGGTGTAAAGCAGCTGAGGTAGATACCATTCAATATTTTTGTGACCTGATGCTGGTAGAACAGTTTAAACAGGCTGTCCCAGATCACATTGCCACATACATCACTTAACGTATAGTTACCACTCCAAGTGAAGCAGCAGTCTTAGCTGATGAATATGCATTAACTCACAGGCATATCTTTTATGGTGAAACACCTCACTTTAATGGGAATAAAACTCAGAGGCAGAGTGGGCCTCAAAGGGTGAAGCCACTGTGTCCTGGTATACGGGGGTCTGAGGCAGTGGGGGCTGCTGGTCAGTCAAGAAGGGGAAGCTCATTTTTTCCCGGCCTGCATCATGTTTAAATTTAAATGTAAATTCTACCCTACGTTCCTTTTCAAGAAAATGATCTGTGACCCTGTCGTAGCAACTAGGTGTCTTTTCCAGGGATTTTACCAGTGTTCTCTCAATGGCCTTGGCCCGTTGTGTTGCGGGTGTAAGACTTGAGCCGCTTTAAACAGGAGAAGCTCCTCTCAAGAACAACTGAATGTAAAACTTAGAAGATGCTCCTGTGGAGGGTTATACTTCAAGATCGCTGATTGGCTCATTTCACTGTCAATCAAAAAGAGATTCGGCCTCAGACAGATCATCCAATCATCATGCAGAAGCCGGGCGTCCAGGCCAGCCCACTGCCTCATAGACCCCCAGAGACGCTGAGCGTCCCATGGGCGGGACAAAGCCCAGTGTTTATCCAATGACCATCCAGTTTCCACAGTAGAACAACCCACTCTATGCTCCCCCATCGAAGTCAGAAGACACTCACAACTGACTGTGTTAAAGCGCTGAGACGCTGCGGGGATGAATGAGAAGGAAGTTGTGCCAGTTACCTGTGATAAGTAGCTGATTCTGAACAAAAGATGAAGGTATTCTAGCGCATATTTAGTCAATGAAATGTACACACAGCAGTACATATCACCACTTTTTTTTGGGGACATTTTAGGGGAAGCAGAGCTTCCCTTGCAGTCTTAGAGCAATCGCCACTGGTCTGAGGTGTGTCATTACTGTCGTCAAATGGGTTTCTGGAAAAAGGAGTGTCCTGTGCTGGCTGGGAAAGATAAATTGCCTCAGGTTAGATCAGCTGGGTTAGTGGCTCCAGTACATAAAGTAATTCCATCAGAGTTAGTTGTACTTTTTGACATGAAAGTTCAAACACAGGATATCCCTTGGATTGATTCATGTTATCAGATATTCATCTAATGAGTTTGTAAAATTAAGAGATGGAGAAGCGGAAGTTTCAGTCACAATCTTTTTTTTTTTTTTTAAGTTATTTTTTGGGGCTTTTATGGCCTTTATTTGATAGGACAGCTGAGAGAGACAGGAAAGAGTGAAGAGAGGGGGGATGACATGCAGCAATGGGCTGTGGCTGGGATTCAACCAGCAGCTGCTGCTGGGGGTGGGCAGTCCCCGTACATGGGGCGGATGCTCTACCAACTGAGCTAATGTCCGCCCCATTTCAGTCACAATCTTAAGAGATTCAGGGACCATGCACTCTTTTGAAAGGGCAGCTGTCTTCCTTTTTCTCCAGAGTCAGACACCAGCAGCTGTGTGCCCTGTAGAAGTTTCAAACTCTTTGTGTTCATGTGCATAAGATGTTTTTGTCATGTGTTTTGTTTCAGAAGGAAGTGGAAATGGCTGTGCCATGGCTGCAGAATTGCCTGACAGTCTGTTCCTTTGCTGTGCCAAATGATCTTTGTGTTTCTCGTGCAGACCTGGTAGAGGAGCAGAAAAAATATCCATCCTTGAAAGACCTGTATGATCTGGTGGTGCCATCCTGTCAGGTGCGAAACTTTAATAAGGGTCATGTACTTCAGGATGACCTACTGTGGAGGGTTTGGGCTCCGCATGATGATGGTTTAGTGGGGATCCCATTCTGCAAGTGGTACTACCTGAGAAATTTCAAAAGTCAGTGACTCAGACAGTGCATGATGATATTGCTGGTCAAATGGGGGTCAGAAAAGCTTACCATTGGGTGTTACAACATTTTTTTCTGGCTCCTTGTGAAACGTGATGTTGCAGGCTACATCAAGACATGCCACACTTGTCAGGTTACCAGTAAACCAAATCAGCCACTGAAACCAGCGCCTTTGTTTCCAATTCCTGCAGTTAGTAATCCTTTTGATCATTTGAAAGTGGACTGTGTTGGACCTCTTCCCTGATCAAAATCTGGTTGTTCTTCCTTGTTAACAATAATGTGCCAGTCTACCAGATATCCGGCTGCTTGTCCACTGCGTTCGATTACTTCATAGTCTGTGGTGAAGGCTATTAGTCAGTTTGTCTGTGTTCGGAATTCCAGAAATCATGCAAATGGACCAAGGATCAAATTTCACTTCTCCACAGTTCTCTCAGGTTTTAAAACAACTTAATGTTAAGCATTACCTGTCTTCAGCATTTCATCCACAAAGCCAAGGGGCACTTGACCGTTTCCATCAGCATTTGAAATCATTGTTATGTGCTTATTGCTCTGAATTGAAGGCTGATTGGCAGGAGGGATTACCATGGCTTTTGTTGGCAGCCAGAGAAGTGGTACAAGAAAGCACAGGATTCAGTCCCAATGAGCCTGTCTTTGCACATGCTGTTTGGGTCGTTTGTCTGTAGTTCAAGTTCAGTGGGTCAACTCTGAACCACAAGATGAAACAATTATTTGATTGTAAAGTGGAGAAAACCTGAATTTTGTGCAGGTGATCAGGTTTTGATGTTACAGACACTTATTGAGTCTCCGTTTAAGGCTACATTTTTTGGTCCCTGTAAAATGGTTCATTGAGTTTCAGACCAAAATTACCAGATTGAAATTCCAAACAAGAGAAAATCCATCAGTGTGTCATGTCAATTTGCTGTCTGTGTTGGTGGCGGGTACCAGGCAGGAGGAAGAAATGGATGATGTAATGTTACAACCCCAGCTAAAAAATTTGGAGAGTTTGGCCAGGCTAGACTCACTGGAACATTATGTTGATGTAGAGGATGCCAAAGTGATAACTCAAAGTTTCTATTGGGTTAATCCTGAAAAGCGACGGATCCTTGAATCAAAAGTAGATTACATGGCCGAAAGGGTCTTCCTCTAGTTGGTCATCTCCCTGTATCCTGGTCCAAAAGCCTGATTCTACATTTAGGCCATGCACTGACTTTAGAAAGGCTAATGATGTCACAAAGCCTTATCCTTTCCTCACCCCCGTATTGAGGACTGTATAGATCTTATGGGGTCCGCCAAATATGTTAGTATGTTTGATTTTCTCAAGGGCTACTGGCAGGTCACGCACTCTGCCAGAGCCAGAGAAATTTGTTCATTTGTGACTCTAGTTTGTATTCATATACAGTTATGCCGTTTGGGCTGCACAATGCTCCAGCCACCTTCCAGAGATTGATGAACAAGGTTGTTCAGGGTCTGGAGGGTTGTGCAGTCTATCTGGATGACGTGCTTATATTCAGTGACACATGAGGAGATCATCTCGTGCTACTCAAAGCTTTGTTTGACAGACTGCTTTGGGCACCACTAACAGTCCATCTATCAAAATGTGAATTTGCCAAGGCCACTGTGACATATTTGTGCAGGGTGGTTGGGCAAGGTGAAGTAAAAACTATTTAGGAAAAGGTCAGGGTTTTACAAGAATTACCTGTTCCAACCACAAAGTGGGAGTTATTGCATTTTCTAGGAATGACTTGTTACTATAGGTCTTTCTGTCCTAATTTGCTTCAGTGTGTGCTCCTTTTGACTGTTTTGTTGGAAGATGATATAAAATACTGTATGTCTGGTCTCCCATCTGTCAACAGGCATTCTTTGCTTTGTTCTTTTTGTTAAATGAAATTGTCTTTGATATATCTCAATTCGTTGTGTTTCCTGATATGCAACATGACACAGACCCTTTTCAAAATCAGACTCAAAACCCACCAGTTCAGGTCTGCAGATTCCATTTAACAGCAACCTGCCACTTACATCCCCATTATATGTTGTGTTTTGCTGATTTTGTCGTTTTATTGTTGCTTTAATTGTTGTTGTTTAGTCTTGTTCAGTGTCCTTTAGTGTTGTGAAAGGTGGTTTTACATAAAAATGTATTGTCATTATTATAACAGAGCATACAGGGCAATTAAATCAATGACTACCTGATCTTGTGGCAGGGAAAAAGAAAGGGTTGTTGTTTTGTCTAACTAGTTCAAGTTTTAGTTTGTATACACAGCATTATAACCAATCTCAGAGACTGCACCCTTTGGCAGACACATTTGGATACTCATATCATAGTAGTCTTCAAGGAGTCAAGGTGACAGCTACTGTCTTCACCAAGGTGTGATTACCTCTGCTGCCCTGCAAGGGTTCTGAGAGAGAATGACTCAATACTTTGAAACACCATTTATGTTACAACCAACCTATTCTCTGCATGCCCCAAGGTGTGACAGTCATCTTTAGCCTGCTTCCTCTTGATTACTGATTGTTCAAGAATAAGGAACGTAGACCTCTAAGTGTACTGACATGCCAAAATACACAGTCCCCTAAAATTCAGTGTCTTTAGTCTCCAGTGTCTTGCACCTCAGTGTTTTTCTTATGTGGCGTTTTCTGTTCCACTCTGCACTTGACTAAATGCAAGTGCAGCTAATAATGGTAAATGGACTTGAGCTTATATAGCGCTTTTCTAGTCTTTTTGACTACTCAAAGCTGCTTCACACCGCAGGTCACACCTACCCATTCATACCCATTCACACCCATTCGCACTCATACCCATTTACACGCCACTGACGCAGCAGTGGGAGCAACTTGGGGTTAAGTGTCTTGCCCAAGGACACATCGCCATGTGTCGCCCGGAGCTGGGCTTGAACCTGCAACCTCCCGATCACTGACCAAGCGCATTATCCAACTGCGCCACTGACGTTAATAAAGGCTAATTAGTGAAAATAACATTACAACAAAATAATTTGGTGTCTGTCTCTAAGCCAACCATCCAAATACTGCTAAAAACATCAACCCATATTACTTTACCCATGCATTTCCTGTCTTTGATACTCTTATTGGAATGATTTCATATCCAGAGGAACAATGTAGTTTCAACCAAAATACATGTTTGCATTTTTTTGTCAATATCGTTGAACCTAATGATGACACAGAGAAGATGCTGCTAATAAACTTATACACAGATGTAAAGCAAACCAATGAAATTGGTGACAAGTAGAAAATAGAGAAAAGTAAGCATTACTTACTTTATCCATACATTTCATTTTCTACCCCTCTGGGCTCATTTTATCAGTTTGTCTTTACAAGCATAATCTTCTATCTTGGTTATAGTTTATTGGACAGGTGGTCTTCATAAACCTCCAAATTACAAAATGAAATCAAAGTAGCACAACAGATCGGGATGCCAAACGGCTGAGCAAGCTGGTCAAGAAGGCTGAGTCAGTGTTGAGAAGGAGCCAGGTAACACTTGGGGCTGTGGTGGAGAGGTGCATGTTGATCAAGTTTATGGCCATCATGGACAATACCAACCACCCTCTTGACCACATTTGGCAGAGCAAAGGAGCAGCTGCAATTCATCTGCCTATGATTGAGGATGAGTGGCACAGGAGGTCCTTTATCCCCACAGGCATCAGACTATACAACTCAGGCGAGGGCAGAGGTTCTGGAAATGGTGTGACTGACCTCTGACACTCAACATGGACTCAGTTTATTCATTTTTACTGTTTGATTAGACATCTGCAACTTGATTTATTTCTTATTGACATTTTTAAATTTCCTTTTCAAGTTAATTGTTATGATGACCTGTGAGCTACAAAGTGCACGAATTCCCTCATGGGGATTATTAAAGTATCTATCTATCTATCTATCTATCTATCTATCTATCTATCTATCTATCTATCTATCTATCTATCTATCTATCTATCTATCTATCTATCTATCTATCTATCTATCTATCTATCTATCTATCTATCTGAGAGGAAACACATATCATATGCTACAGCACTAAAAACCCACTCATGCATGGGGAGAACATGCAAACTGCACACAGAATGGCCCTGACCGACACCAAGATCAACACTAAGATCAAACTAGCAACCATGCTGTGGGGCATGGTTGCTAGTTCGATTTGCTGTGCTGCTCTTAGGATCTATCAGAATGCCAGCATTTACTTGGTATACTAAGTGAGTGTAACAACTAAACAGTGATAATACAATTCTTGAATACAACATTTTTGATAGAGTACTATGTTTTTATACTAGTGAACCAATGTTTGATTTGAGCAGCAATGCATCATTGTTTTTTGTTTTGGCAAAAGCATCTGCATTCAAAATGACATTGAAATTGGTTTTCTGTGCATGTCTGTGGACATTTTGACAATCATACAAGAACTGTTAATCATCTAAAGTGCCACCAGTCTTCTATGTCTTAATGATGATGCGTTTTTGAAGTCTTAGTAGAGGGTGATAACTGAGGTGTTTGGCCTCAGAGTGCTTCTAACTCCTTGATAGAGAGGGGGCAGGTCAGGAAGACAGACCGGAGGATTGCTGCAGAGTTTTTTTCCTGTTTGGAGACTGGGGACCTTATTGGGCCTCATTTGCAGTTCACCATCTCCTCCTACACACTCAGTTGTCGGAACCAAGCTGATGTTCAACAGATGTTAAAGGTTAAATATCATTCAGTGCCTTGCTGCTGTGTTAATGTTTTCTGTTATTTAGAATAGATAAACCATAAATGATAAGAATATTCGTAATGTTTTATTATTCAGTACTGTTTGTTTCGAATTAGGGTTAAAGTGAATTCATTCTGGGGCACATCAACAGACTGGCTACCGTGTTTGTTAATCTATGCCTGATTACTCCAGAGGATCATCCATCTTCTTCTGCAGAGGTGCTGTATTTATGAGTATTGTGTTTTTTTTGACAGGTTGTCTATTAAAAAACAGAGTTTATGCTTTTTTACGGTAAACATGTGGAGTGATGGTCAGAAACAATACAGACACAGTCATTTAGAAGAGTTTAAGGTCATATTTTTATGGGCCTGAACATGAAGTGCTTGTAAAACAAATCAAGCTTGAGTTCACAGTTGTATGCTCATTTGTGTGAACCTCCACCTACACACACCCCCACAGTGTCTCAAAGACTGAGTCAGACTGGAAAGAGACATCTGATATCTAACATTATCATTTAAAAAACATCTGTTGTAAATTTCATATCAGGAATATAATGATTTCACAGAACTTAACCTCCCCTTATGTTGAACTTTATTCTGCTTATATTCCATTTTTTATGTTTTTGTGTTTCTGAGATTTAGTGTAAACATACTCTCTGTGTTTAAAAGGGAATGTTCACATGCGCACCAATAACTCACACAAAATCTGGCTTCTGTCAATGAAATGGAAAAAACCCTTTCCGTGTTTGTAAACAGTATGGAAGTTTTAAATGGGTGAGGTTTTGGTGAAAGCAAAGCAATTTCCCAGACACAATTGTTTTGGCTTACTCTTGACAACTGTGGAAGAATCAACCAGTCTTTCTGTACATGTAAGGTCACCAACTATGCTGAACAAAGACTCACAGGACACTTATGAGGGACCAAAGTTTAGCTTTCAACCATCAGTTTCTTCTTCACCAAACCTTGTTTTCTTTTTACATGCATCAACATAAAATAACAATTTGGGAATTCAGATTGCACATAAACTAAACTCAAGTGCATGCAGTCCCACAATAAAATACCACCTGTGTGTATTTATGTCCGCCCAGCCTCCACTTATTGAGAATCTGTGTGCTGTTGAATAAAAAGGGGAAAATTAGCCATAAACCAAGGGGCCAGCACTGAGCTAACAGTTTTCCTCCTTCATTTTACCACTAAACACAACAATGACAAAGGACTTAGAAAATGCACCATGTGGGGTGCTGGTGGGATTAAAATGACAACTCAGTTTGTGG
Source organism: Scarus forsteni (assembly GCA_036419115.1). Classification (NCBI taxonomy): domain Eukaryota; kingdom Metazoa; phylum Chordata; class Actinopteri; order Labriformes; family Labridae; genus Scarus; species Scarus forsteni. The sequence continues at coordinate 42,136,221 of JAZDUH010000098.1, forward strand.
CAAGGAAGTTATATTGTGCTAGTACAAAATAAGCTTCAGGAACTAACTGTCTTTTGTGACAGATGGAAAGTGGCATCTGTTTGAGACATGGTTTCTCCCTTACTAGGATGTCAGTTGCTCAGTCAGATGGTGGGCTCTACCAGTAATCAGAAGGCATTTAAGCCTGGTTGTCACATGTGCATGTGTCAGTGGGTTGCTCTCAAGTTGTTCTCATTGCTGTGTTAGTGCTGTGTAAATCGGTGGCAAAGTGCATGGATGTTTATGCTAAGGCTGATTGAATGTGAGAGTGGATGTGAGAGTGAATGAGTAGATGCGACCTGTTGGGTAAAAGTGTTGTGTTTGGTCAGAAAGATTAGAAAAGTGCGAAATCTCAAGTCTGTTGACCATTTGGTTTATCCTTTTTGTGGTTAACATATACAGTTGCAAGAAAATGTATGTGAACCCTTTGGGATTACTTGGATTTCTGCTTAAATTGGTCTTAAAATATGTTCTGACCTTCATCTAAGTCACATCACCAGACAAACACAGTCTGCTTGAACTAATACCGCACAAAAAATTAAAAGTTTTTAGGTTTTTATTCAACACAAGATATAAACAGTCACAGTGCAGTGAAGGAAAAGTATGTAAACCTTTGGGTTTTATTACTGGTTGACCCTCCTCTGGCAGCAATAACCTCAACCAAACATTTCCTGTAGTTGTAGATCAGACCTGCACGACGGTCAGCAGGAAATCTGGACCATTCTTCTGTACGAAACTGTTTCAGTTCAGCAATATTCCTGGGATGTCTGGTGTGAATCGCTCTGTTGAAGTCATGCCACAGCATCTCAATTGGGTTGAGGTCAGGACTCTGACTGGGCCACTCAGAAGCCGTATTTTCTTCTGTTGAAGCCATTCCATTGTTGATTTACTTTTATGCTTTGGGTCGTTGTCCTGTTGCATCACCCATCCACTGTCGAGCTTCAGTTGGCAGACAGATGGTTAAAGTTTTCCTGCAAAATGTCTTGATAAACTTGGGTATTCATTTTTCCGTCGATGGCAGCAATCCACCCAGGCTCTGAGGCAGCAAAGCAGCCCCAAACCATAATGCTCTCTCCACCATATTTTACAGTTGGGATGAGGTCTTGATGTGGGTGTGCTGTGCCTTTTTTTCTCCACACAATAACATCGTGTGTTCCTTCCAAACAACTCAATTTTGGTTTCTCTGTCCACAGAATATTTTGCCAGTAGTGCTGTGGAACATCCAGGTGCACTTTTGCATACTTCAAACGTGCAGCAATGTTTTTTTGGACAGCAATTACTTCCTTGGTGGTGTCTTCCCATGAAAACCATTCTTGTGTAATGTTTTACCTATTGTGGATTTGTCAACAATAATGGTAACATGTGCCTGGGATTTCTGTAAGTCTTCAGCTGACATTCTTGGATTCTTCTTCACCTCATTGAGCATTCTGCGCTGTGCTCTCAGTCATCTTTACAGGACGACCACACCTTGGCAGAGTAGCAACAGCGCTGAATATCTACATTTGTAGACAGTCTGTCTTACCGTGGACACATGGACATCAAGGCTTTTAGAGATACTTTTGTAACCCTTTCCAGCTTCATGCAAGTCAACAATTCTTGATCGTAGATCTTCTGAGAGCTCTTCTGTGTGAGGCCTTGTTCACATCAGACAATGCCTCTTGAGAACAGCAAAATCACAACTGGTGTGTGTTTTTATAGGGCAGGGCAGCTTTAACAAACACATCCTATCTAATCACATTGATTGGACCCCAGTTTGGCTGACTCCAATTAGCTCTTGGAGAAGTAATTAGCCTAGGGGTTCACATAATTTTTCCACCCTGAACTGTGACTGTTTACATATTGTGTCAAATAACATGAAAACGTATAATTTTTTGTGTGATATTAGCTTAAGCAGACTGTGTTTGTCTAGTGATGTGACTTATATGAAGATCAGAACATATATTTAAAAAAAAATATTTATTTATTTATTTGAACATAACAAAAATATGTTTCAACATAAAAAGTAAAAACAGCAACCAAAGTGCAAAACAACAAAATGTGTCATTTGCATGTTCAAAAGGGAGTAGGAGGAAGTCGAAACTTATCTAGTCCCACCCCTTCATCTTACACAGCTAGTCAGTAATTTACCCACTTCCAAGTCACAAAAACAGTACTGACAAAATAATCACACATAACCAAATACACAAAATATTAATAATATAACACAAATCATAATTTTAAAAAATAAATAAAATAAATAAACAAACAAAGAAACAACATAAGCTAAATCCACCTGCAGTGATCTTTATACAGTCTCATCCCTGTACCTTTTCCAAATCATGGTTTTATACTTTTTCTTAAGCTGCTCAATGTTTGGACATTGTTTTAATTCATCACTGAGACTATTCCAAAGTTTTACCCCACACACAGACACACAAAATCTTTTCCTGGTTGTTCTCACGTTTACAGTCTTAAAATTAAATAATCCCCTTAAGTTATAATTCCCCTCTCTTTGCTTGAACATGCCCTTTATATTTCCAGGTAGTTGATTATTTTTTGCTTTAAACATAACTTGTGCTGTTTGATAATCTATTTGATCAGTGAATTTCAACAGTTTTGACTGCAAAAACAATAAATGTGTGTGATCTCTATAAGCTGCTCTGTTTATGACCCTTACTGCTCTTTTTTGGAGAATGAATAGAGATTGGAGAGAGCTCTTGTTGCCCCAAATCTCAGCGCAGCAGGTTAAATATGGTGAAACTAGAGAACTATACAGAATGTGAAGTATTTTATTGTTCAGAACCTGTTTTTCTTTATTTAATATGGCAATCATTTTTGCGACTTTGGACTGTAGATGTTTTATGTGTGGTTTCCGGTTAAGATTTTCATCTATCATTACCCCAAGAAATTTGGTTTCTGTTGCCCATTCAATGTTCACCCCATTAATCAGAAATTTTGTTTGTGTACTTTTCCTGCAATTCCCGAACAACATTATTTTTGTTTTGCTGAGATTTAATGATAGCTTGTTTATGTTAAACCATGACATTAATTTACCCATTTCTGAGTTAACCATTGTAAGAACCTCATTTAAACTATGACCTGAACAGAATACATTTGTATCATCGGCAAACAAAACTGGTTTTAAGACATCTGAAACATTGCATAGATCAGCAATGACCAATTATTTTATGACCACTTTAAGCAGAAGTCCAAGTAATCCCGAAGGGTTCACATACTTTTTCATGCAACTGTAAAGGAACCAACATAAATTAAGAGTTGTTTGACTAAAAGGCCGGATTATTGTAACTGAGAAGATCTAAATAACCAAAAATCGCTGACAATAGCTGCAACACCCATCACCATAAACAAGCAAAAAAAAACAATAAGATAAACTTTTTTACTTTATGGCTGATGAATGCAGAACATATCAAATGTCAGAAAGTTGTTTCATCTTGTACTTAATTTAAATTGACAGTCCAATATATAGAGAGGGGACCACTGTGCACAAATGCACATGGATGCACTGGACAGCAGTTGATAATTAGCTGATTAAAAAAAGCTCAGGAACATGTCTGCATGAACCCTCAGTGTGAAGAGTCTGTTTTTTTTTGGAGGGCCGTTATAAAGTCCTTTCAATACAAATTTCCTCAATTTTCCAATAAATTGATCAAAACATATTACATTCCAATTGTTATTTCTGCCTGATATATTCTAACAAAGATGTTGGTTAAGTGTTAACAAACCAGGTTTTTCAGATATTCAAATACACATGGCATATGATGTATGATTCATATTTTTTGTCTCTTATGCTGTATGTGAAGGAGACACCAAGTTTCAATTGATTTCTGCACTTTCTCTCTTGCTCTCTCTCCCCTTTATTCATTATTTAACCCTGGTATTATGTTCGTGTCCCCCCCCTTACTTAGGTGTTCCCGGTCAAATTTGACTGGTTTAACCTCTCTTATATTAACACAAAAAACATCATTCAAGCATAATCATCACCAGATTGTATTTAGCACTCCTTCTAATGCTGTAAACAATGTCTCCAACTAGTAGTGAACATTTATGACTGCAGTAAATGTACAAATAATTGACACTGAAAATGATAACAATTATCAAAATGGGCCAAATTTACAGAAAATCAGAAAATCTTCATGAGTAGTCAGCTCTGTGTGTGTTTATGTGTTTATGTGTGTGTGTGTGAGTGTGTTCATGTATGATACAAATATAGTATATTATATATATATATTTATATGTTGGTAATGGCAGTATTACAAAGCAGGAGATCGAAGAGTAATAATAGTTATCATGACAATAAAAAACAGAAAAATTTGTCATAGCAATAGTAATGGAAACTAGACAATTTTTCACAGACGGAAACCAAAACAGGGCCCGGGGCAGCAGGGCACGACCGCTCCTCCGCAAGGCCACACCCACGTCCAGAACCTCAATGCAAAAGCCGCCGTGATGGCGATTGAGGGAAGCCCAAGTACCATCAACACCAAAAACATACACTGGGTGCCTGGGACTCCCTTGATCGACAGGACGCCGGCCTGAGGTGTCAAGGAAAGTGGTGATCAGCAATTTTATATGTTCAAATGCCTGGTGTGGAGGATATCATAAGGCCTTGAGGCAATCAGAGGAAAAATATTTTTTTTTATGTTTGTATGAAGTTGTAAATCGGTCTGATTTGACCCAACACCATAGAAGGGTTAATGCTTGTATAAGCAAATTCAACTTAAAATGTTTATTTTAGGAATACAGGAATAGCAATTCATGATTATAATCAATTCATTTTTTACAATCTCTATATTTTACCTCTAATGGCACTTGCCATAAAGTGACTGTGAAAGACTGTCCCGAGGCAAATCTTAATTGCATCCCCTGCTCTAAAATGACCTACGCTGTTTCTTCATTGAGAATTCAATGAAGCCCAAGGAGCTCCTTGGCCTTGTCCACAGCAATGTGTACCCCACAGTCCTTCTCTCCTCTTCTCCTTTAGAGGGGTTGAGCTGACCAGGAATAATGTGACTTGTGTGTCTTTTAAATACATGAACTTTATGCAACTCCACTTTAAAACTACTAAACTATTAAAAGCACTTGGTTGTTAATCTTGCCTAATGTATTATCTTTCCAAACCTGTGGTGGTAATTTGTGTTGCCTCAGTTTTGCTTTGTTTTGCCCATACCATGTGCACGGTGATGGAAGTCAGATAAGGGTCTACAATGCAATATCAAAAAGGCCATTGTTGGATTATGAAGCAGGAGACTAACACACTAAGCTTTATGGATCAATAATCCCTCTCATGTGGTGTTTGTTTACTACATAAACTTGTCTTTGTTTAATCTTAAAGTGAGTTACGAGCAGGAGGCAGAGGGAAAAGATAAGGTAAACATGGCAAGCAAGCAATTACAGAAATAATATGCAGCACTTTGAACTGGAGCTTAAACAAATTTTGGGCAAAATGCCTCAAATGGTTTCATTGTACCTTATCTTCTGGATAAGTGAAAAAATGTTCAAATACCAATAAAGGTAATAGTGGCCAACTTGGGGTTTACGAAAACTGCAAAGCAGATGCACTGGCCAGATTTGTCTGTAAACAACTAAATAAAGATTCTTGTTCAAGTTCATATTTGACTTTTACACCATGTATTAAGAAAAGAAAGAAAGTCAGCCTTGACACTTACATGTTTTTTTGCGTTTACCGCACTGCTACAGAGCAATAAAGACACATCAAATTCAATTTTTTCCTTAACTTTCCAAAATAAGGGATTAGAGTGATCGTGTAAACAATGGCTAGTGTCAAAAAGTATCTTCGACCAATACATAAATATTTGTCAGGGTCATGACTCTTAAGTACAGCTCAACTCATCAAATGTTCTTTTTTTAGCAAAAAGTTGAAGACTATTACATTTATTGAGTAGGAATTCACTTTGGGCATGCTACCCCTCTTGAGTCACTTCATGGTTTCCTTATTGCTGTTAAACAGTGCCACCTGGAGGTGGACAGAATTATAACATCTGCCTTGCTGCTTCAAGCCATCTTCTGCTTTTTCTGGTCCACCTTGACTTTCATTATGATAATGTACATAAGACCCCAACCCTTCCAAACACAAATACATCTTTTTTCAGGACAACCTGGGCTATTAGAATATTCATGTTGCATTGTCAGAATGATTCACATATTAAAAGTTGTACAATGAAGGAGATAAAACAATACTTCTTAAGATAATTCAAATCTCACAGCATTTCATTTAAACACATGCAGGTTTATTAAAAGCCTTTATATGGTTCACTTAAGTATCGGCTATTATGGGGACAAATTAAAGTATGTTACTGTAATAAATTTTTTTTCCATATATTTACAAATTTTCCTGGCAATGTTTTTTGCCTTGTAAAGTTAACCTTATTGTGTAGGTGTCACTCTTTTTAAATTATTTTAGGAAGTGACCTGTAAATATCTCTTCACTTGCAGGCCTTTGGCTGCTAATGATTGGTCATGAAGGTAAGATAACAAAAAGAGAACATGGGCACATCTGATTGGTCCAAAAGACCAACAGGGAGTTGTCACTTTCTCTAAGGGTCAAAATGGAGTACTAATAACATCACTGCTACATATTTTATTCAGGAAATGTGACAAAGAATACCTAATTATGATTTTATGCTGCAGATCCACAAATACAACATTTTTGAAATGAACAAATTCAATTCAAATCTGAACAAAAACTTTTGACATTTTTTTGAAGATATTGTTGAATTGACAAAAGTGTTACCTTCCAAAACACATTTGTCCCGACAAAGATACATTCTAGAGATACAAGTTAACATTATACATCCTTCTGCTTGTGGGAGCTGGCAAGTTCAGGCTAGAAAGTTAAAAAAGGTCTACTGTACAGCACTCACCAAAAGCATTTGTCAAAGAGGGTGTTTCTGTGAGGGGAGCAAGAGGAGCATGATGGGTGATGTGTGTTATATGTGTAATGTCTTGTTGATCATCTCCAGCCCTCAACTATGTTCAGGGATCTGTACACCCACTGATTTTTATCATTATTCATGATCAACTGTCAGGCCATGATGACACACACACACATGTTCAAACACTGACACACAATGACACACACACACGCACATTTATTACACAGTCCAGTGGTGCCATAAATCAACATGTGGATCTATAGCATACAAACACAATCCATCATGAACACATTACTTTGTCATACACACACCATTCCCCAAGATATGCACAACAATCACAGTGACCCCAACCTTATTTTGTTAACTTTTGACGATCAAAGTTAAACCTCACGTACCTTGTCCTTAAAGAAATGACATGCGTAGGATTGGCCCTTTCTGCTCTTTAATACAAAGACAGTATCATAGATCTGCAAAAGGCACACACAGCACTTGAAAATGTCATAAAGACATTGAGCTTTAATTTCGTAGACCAGGCGCAGGCGCGCCGCACCTGTCCTGCACCACACCAACAGGTGCAAGTTTCCTGCAGGGCGCACTGAGGCGCATCTGTCCCTCTCACTGGCACAAGGTGTGAGTGGGTTTAACACAGCCGAATGTCATCTTAACCAATCAAATGAACGCCTCTCCTTGCCTTTAAATGGGCTGCGGGTGAGGTGCAGTGACAATTTCAATCTCTCCTCCATTGACCCCAGCCTCAGTAGGCTGGCGGATGCAGCCGTCCTTTCCTGGCCTGAATTCTCTGACCAGGGGAGGGAGGGCTCTCCTCAGCCTCCCTCCCTGCCTCTCCAACCAGCAGTCCAAGTGATATAATAATCACTTGCAAGGAGGAAGAGGAAGGAGACATGCTGAAATACAATTTATTTTTCTTGTGAATGATTTTGAGTATCTTTAATGTGACTGAATAAATTGTGGCAAAAAGACATGTATAAACAGGAGGCATTTAAGCAAATTTAAGGACAGAGCTGTATGATCTCTCCTCTCCCCCTGCACTGTGCTTCTCTCTCTGCTGATACTGCACACACAGTTCGGCCTCTCTCCATTATAAGTCTTGTAATGTGTCCTCCCTGAGGTCAAAGTGACATTAATGGTGTAAGGCTTTGTTGTGTGGCATACTATCATGTGAAAAGAAATGCGCTGACACTCTGGATACCTGCCTCTGAGGCTTTGGTGATGTGTGCGCACAGGTGCACATGTCAGCAAATTACAGCTGCAAAGGGTGCGCTCTGCCTGCGCCTAGAATAGATCAGGTTGGAACTGGTGAGCTTTCAGGCCCTTCCTGCACAATTTTGTGGCACAAAATTGTCACTGCATCAACCTCAATCTGTCAACACCTCCCCCAGCGCAGCCAGTGTACCAAATTGCCAAACTGGCTGTGCACGCGGCGCTCCAGACAAAATTGTCACTGAAAGGGCTGCGCCAGGATCTGCTACCCTACGTTGCACCAGGAAACTAGGGCACTTTATTTTTGCATATAAACTTTTTTTTAAAAGTCTGTAGTTTTACATCGCAGTAGAGAGTTTTTTCTGTATAATAGTAGAGTATCATCCATGAAACAGCTGAAGAAGTCAAATAAAGATCTAGAACAGCTCATCATTAATGTCTTCATTCAAATTCATATTAAAAAGATAGAAAACATGACTCTGAGAAATAGATTTTGACATTAAGAAAGTATTTTACAAATTGTCGAATATAAGACTAAATTTAAAGATTCAAGATATATCCACTGATTAAAAGTGTCAGGTGAGGATGAAGCATGCTTCAGTGGGTGGAGATCTCGACGGACCACAGTGGTTCTCCCTGTTTGAGCACGTTAGCTAGAAAGAGGCAGCTGATCAGGGTCAAACAAGCAGCAGGTGTCAGAGCCGGCAAAGTCTGAACTCATCTTCAAGTGCAGGGCAGGGGAAACTTCCAGAAAATGCAGATCACTGCAGCAATCAGACACAAGGACAGACCTCAGGTGAGCTTTGAGCCGAACCCAGAGGCCTCCACGTTTGTCATGTCTTCTCTGTTGTCTCTTGGGCACAAGGTAGATGGGTGGAAACACGAGATTTACTCAAGGCATGGAGGAGAGCTCACCAGTTTTTTTATAGCTGATCAAAGAAGTCTTTCATCTCAAGCAGAATTTGACCATCATAGGTGAGCAGAGATGAAACCTCTTGACAGATCAGGTAAATCACAATGCACACAGTAGAGCCAGCCGAGCACCCTGGCGCCATCTTGTTACGTAACAACTTAATGTCATGACTGTGGGGCCAAAACCTCTCATTGTCAAGACTGCTACTTCTCAGGAAGCATTTACGACTGAATGAAAAAATATTGTATTGTCCTTTTTTAAATTGTTTTTCGATGCTTTCAATCCATTTAAAATGTAAAAACCCGCTTACTAATGTAAAAGGCAACCATGAGCACTGTTTTTGGGGAAAAAACATGTAAACAAACAAAGGTAAGATTTGAGGCTTTTGCCTGACAGTAGCAATATTCTTGGGATTTCATAGACTAAAGAGTACGAAGGAATTTTTACTTTTGTTGGAATTTTTTCCCCTCTTCAAATTTTTTTTAAGTGTTTGATTGCAGAATAATCTTTGTTCAAACATGTTTATTTTTTATCATCCATTCCTACCAATCAAATTCATTTTGAATGCTATGGTAAAGTTGGAGTCCATTTACTGAGGGAGACTATGAATAAAAAAAGTGTTTATCATAACATTACATCAACAAGTGGACACATGTATAGATATATATTTACAAACAAATAGTGTCAGAGTATAGATGCTTGTGAGGGCATTCTGTGATGACTTTGTGTATTACTGTGATATTGGGTCTTTACTGTTTGATGGAGTTATTTAACAGGCAGATAGACACACAGATGGTCTGCTCACCTCTCCCTGATGGTCTGTGATTTCTGTGTGGTCTTTGTTAGCTTGTCTGCCTCTTTCTATTCATCTGTGTTCCTCACCCACCCTCAATCAGCCTGCTTCCTCTCTGTCTTAGTGTGTACCCTCTTTGTTGCTCTATCTCAATGTGTGAACAAGAAAAACATATTAGAAATATTTTCATAGTTATCTCGGCCGAGGGAACACAGGGTCTGTCAGTGTGAGTGTCCAAAGCAGGAAGTGGAGGGAATACGTTTTCATGGGTCAAGAAGATGCAATTGTTCACAGATGAATAAGAGCTGTCAGTCATGGAGGTTAAAATAACAACTTCAGTGAGGTTCATAGCTCTTTTTGAGGACTTTTTAGATGGGGAGACATCTCACATTCTACAGTGAAACATTGTCAGTAATTTGTCAAGAGATTACGATGCATAAGTTACAGAACTAACAAGCACAGATATGCTCAGAGAGAGTTTGTTCATACAGTGTATAACTGTAGAATAACTTGAGAGGAAGCTGGCCCCGGCTGGAGGGTTAGATCTGGTTAAATAAATAGAATAAATCACCCCTGAGCTAACATGGTCACTTGTGAGAACTGGGATAAAACAAACAGTACGTTTTTATGTTTTTACAGGAACACCACACCTATCACGTCTCATATCCCCATTTCCTTTTTCCTCCAAGCAGAAAGAGTGATTCACCCTGGGCCTAAAATAATATCATCAGCAACCGCAAAGGGAACACCAATAATTTCATGATCTACCACTGATTAAAATACTGTTTACTCTCCAATAAGCAATGATAATATGGTGGGAAAATTCAGACAAAACGCTCATTCATGATTTAATATTGTATATTCACAGGGAGGCATAGAAAACTCATTTGTCATTAGTTCCTTCTATGAGGATGCTGCTGAGGTTGTGTGTCTTACAACTGACCCCTTAAGGGGATTTTTCTTCTTTGATATATGTTTTGGTTGTACAGCACAGAACAAGAATGAAGGTTGCAGGGAAATTCGTTCTACAAAATGGTACATTTAGAACTTAACTACCAGAGACGGGCAAGCTGCCGGTAAACTGCAGTTAGTTACACATGCTACACAGTGGCGTAGTTTACATAGGGTTGGTGGGTTATGAAAACCCACGGGCCCTCTTGTGGTGAAATCCTGTAGCACTACCACACTGCCGAGGATTTTTTGTTTGTTTGTTAAATCTGAGGCGGAATGAGCGCAGCAGCTGCCTTCTCTGCTGCAGCAGGTTAGCGCAGAGTGGAACGTGACGTCAGACTGGGTCACTGTATTATGTTGCATATTAAGGGGGGGATACCCCTGCCGATTTGAGCTGATCCATTGGCCCATTGAAATGTGATTGACTCAGCCACTTATTGAGCCAGACCAAAGACGAGAGATGAAAAAAGACGAAGAAAAGACAGATGCCGCCAGAAAAAGCCGCTAGTCGAGCGGAAAAACGTATGTCTTGAGAAAAAAAAAAATTAAAAGAAGATGCAGCCAAATGCGCCAAACTTCCGGATCTTTTCCGCCCCATACATCCGGGTTTTGGCCCAGGCCAGTGACGATGTGGGACCGAGCACGGCTACAGCAGGTAGACATGCACTGTCTACTGCAGTGACATGGTGCTACATCATCTCAACCACACAAACGCAGCGATTTCACCCATATAAATGGAGATTAACGGCTATTTTTAAACCGATAAAAAGTGGTTGTAAACAATAATGATCCATATGTAACGGGCAATATGCTTGCACTTAAGAGTGACAGAAAAGCCATACATTATAAATCATTAATTTTCTTTGTCAGTAAAAATGAAATCCATAGGCTTTATTATTACATTTATTTGTTGATACATTTGCAAGAATGAAAAGAAACACATCTCAAATAGTGGCAGTAATGAGAGGTTGTATTCAGTATTTTACATTTTTTTTTAATTTTACAGTTTACTGTAATTGCACCTTAAGTTATTTTATTGTAGTTTTATTTTCTTGTTATTTGTCTTTATCTTGTTGGCAATAAAAAAACAAGCTGGTTATTACAATTCTGTCATGGTTCATTACTGATGCACTTTTTTGGCTTTTTTTCTGTCCTCTATTCTTGTGTGCAATGCGGCATGCAAAACATACGGGCCCCTTCGACATATGAAAACCCATGTGGAATACATCCCAGCTACGCCACTGATGCTACATTCTGGAGAAAATCATCAAGCTAAAGCTTCAATCACACAGTGACGTAAAGGTGACCTTCTGCTGACGTATAGGAATATAGGCTAGCAAAATGAAGTTACCATCAGTCGGGCAATGCAGATGTTTGCAGATATTGTAACAAATGTTCCGCATTTAAAAAAATTCTGCTGTTTTATCCCACACACTTGTCAACTCAAGGATGAGCTTACCTCAGCGTACTTTCACTGCCCTATAGCTACAGCTGAATTAATCTCTGTCAGCGAATACTGAGGCTGACAGATTGAGCATCTTTTGTCGCCTAGGCATTGTGTGTTTACCGTGACATAACTTTGTCCATCTTACTTCATGGACTGTTGTTGTTTCCTCGCATTTTAGCTCCTCCCAGCATAGGAACTGAAAGATAGAGGCAAGGAAGGGGACATGAGGGCAGAGGAGCCCATCCATCCATTATCTCCATTGCTTATCGCTTTCAGGGTCCCAGGGCTGATATTGGGTGCTGGTTGCCAGCTGATTGCAGGGCCACATAGAGAGTCAGAAAACCATTCACACTTTTCATACTTATACCTAAGGGCAATTTTCATCAGGTGACCTGATGAGCATGTTTTTGCTCAATCCGGGGAGTGCCCACACATGCACCGGAAGAACATGTAAATTCCACACAGAAGGCCCTGCCCGACCCTGCCTGAGACTGCGACCTTCTTTTTGTGAGCCACGTGCACTGCCTGCTGCATCATCATGCTGCTTAGAGAGGGGTATTACAAGCTCAAACCCATTTAAATATGTATTAAAATGTAATATATTTTAATTTTTCAATGACAGGATGAACTTGAGCACCTCCAGACTGAGTGAAAGGCAGGAAGGAAGAGCAGAGAGGGTTATATTTTGTCTACGGTTTCATCTGTTGACAAAATGGTTGTTTGAATATGACTTCCTGAGCATTGTGCTGATCTCTTTGTGATTTTTTTTTCCTCTCACTTTTGCCCGTGTTTAATTCTGTAGATCTCCTCCCTGTTGACCATATGACATTCAGCTTCACACTTTTCCATCTCACACACATACCTACCATGGTTTGATGATCATGTGTTGAACTGAGCCAGTCTTGCTATTGATTTCCATATGTAATGATGAGCAGATGCAGATGATGGTGCCGCCTTCATTGATTATCAGTGACAGTTAAAAAGCACGGCATAATTCCCATTGATCGTGGGGGACATAGTGTAAAATATGGTGTCATCTGCATTGATTAGCAATAAAAACATATGGAAAGGATGTGTCATGGGTTCACTGCAGAGGAGCCCTCTCACTCACACTTCTATCCATCATCTGAATGTGTGTGGCATATGTGCAAAGATGTTTAGGGGGTGAAAAGCTGTGTTAACACCACAAGTCTTCACTCTGAATGATAATACTGCAGTGTTTAAACATGAGGGAAGAATGAACGGATCAACATTTGAAAACACAACAAAAAGTTTTCCCTGTGGGCATATGGAGTAGATCATATCTGCTAAGTCTGGGCAATTTCTGACAATATTCTCATCAGAAAGATAGAAATATGATTTCTCATCTCTTACCAGAAACATCTGGAGACTGAACCTTGATGGTCACTTTGGGATTAATGGGGTTTGTGAGAGGGTAAGAGGTATTGTTGCTCTCCTCAAAACATACTTAAAGGAATACTACACCCAAACAACGATTTGGCCTCATTTTCTACTCACCCTCATGCTGAATAACACTGTGGAGTAGTTTTGGAACATCTAGGATGCAGCCGGAGATCTGGGGGCATACTCGCTGTCCACTGCCATTGATATCATGACTTAGATACGAGCCCGAACGAACAGTGTCCTTAAAAGTCCACAAAAGTCCACAAAAAATTCGGCAATATTCCTCCATACTGCTCGTCGCTGTAATCCAAGTGTCCTGAGCGGGTAACATCCACCATTTACTCGAAAGCGACATCATTTAGCACATGTTTATAGCCTAAACAGCACCTCTTTGCATTTCTATGGTACTCTTTACGGGTGCCCTCACGGGAGCGTGGATGACCAAACCAAGCGAATCGCACTCTGCAATAACTAGGAGGCGTAGAACAAGAAACAAGAAATCCCACATTCTGCTGTGAACAGCGGGCCGTGGACAGACACAAGAGGGGTCAGCAGAATGTGGGATTTTTGGGTTCTTGTTTCTTGTTCTCGCTCTAGTTATTGCAGAGAATCTTCAGTGTTGGTTCAGTAATAATGTTTCAACAGAGTTTCATTAGTGAAAATAGATCAATTTAGTATCGAGTCTATAAAGGTTCATGAGAATTTAATATTGAAAAACAGTGATGCATAGATGTTGAAAGTACCTTATCACTTACTACACATTTTAATAATTTCTCAACTGAGGGTCCTCTGACTCCCACACCTTTGGTCTGGGCCCAGTGAACTTTAGCTTTTCTTTCAGGAAACTGTGATTGAGTGAAAGCGGCATGAAAGCTCAAATGAACACTGGTAAAGAAAATCTCTGGTCCTCTTGAAACGGGGGGTCAGTATTTTCAGACTGAGTTACCCTGCAAACATAGTTATGAAGTAACACAAAAAGGGGAAACAGGATGTAACCCTCGGAGTTACAAGGCAAATCGGACGAATGGCTGTCCTATACATCCTGTCTTATCTGGTGCAAGGTAATATGCCATGCTAAGTACTCACCTAGTTTACTTTTCTACAATTCTACAATTTCATTTAGCAGACGCTTTTGTCCAAAGCGACGTACAACACAAGCAAGAATTTGGACTGAGGGGAAAAACCTTAGCAAGTGCGTAGAAGTGCTTCAAGTCAATTGGTCACAGCTGCTGCCAACTAGTGCCAGAAGAAGTGCCAGGTTTTTTTTTTGTTTGTTTTTTTTATAATGCAGCTTATCACAACAATAATTTAAGTCACAATGAATAATTCAAGTCACGACAAATAATTCAAGTCACAACAAATATTTCAAGTCAGCAACAAAAATTCAAGTTAACAACATCGATCAAAATTCCAAGCATTCAAAATTCGGTGCTAAATATTCATTAAGAGCTGGTCTGAGACCTTCTGATTCATGAGGACAAAGAGGAGAAGATCAGATTAAGTGCCAAAGTGTTCCCTGAACAGATGAGTCTTCAGACATCTCTTAAAAGTAGAAAGGGACTCTGCGGATCGTATGGAGTTAGGTAACTCATTCCACCATTTGGGAACAACAGAAAAGAAGAGTCTGGCTAGAGATTTAGAGCCATGTTGGGCTGGGAGCACCAGGCGTCTTTCGCAGGCCGAGCGAAGTCACTTTTGTGTGACATCAAGTGATGGGATGCCCATGTTTTAAAGAATAATCTCATAGTTTTGGGGGTGATTTCCAGTCTTTTGTAGTAGTACTTTTGCTCCAAGGCTAGCCCACATACACCACAGTCCGTGCTGGTTTGGTTCAGTACACTGCCTCGGCTTCTGTTCGTGCACGATCACCTTCAAAATCATGTCTACCGTATGTACTGGTTCAAATAGGTAAGGTTTTGAATCTGCATCAGTCTCGAAGAAATCAGCCTCATCCTCTGTCATCAAGTTGTCCATGATCCATAGTAGCAATCTTCTGCTACTCATAAAAAGAGGCTTTGGGTTGTAGACATGCTGAGAAGCACTTTTGTGGTGGATTGCACATGCAACCTGCAACAAGGTTTGTAAGTATTTCTTTCAAAAACTGAAAAAAATGCTAATCTTAGTCTAAAAATGGATTACGTAACATTGGGAAGTTTCTATGTTTGGCACTGTTTTTAGCATATGGCACGAATATGCTCTTCTGCCTGAGTACTTGCTCTGTTTTTGACCTTACTAATAATGTTCACTTTTATCATTCTCTGCTCTTTATTGTCAAAAAACTTTGTAAGAGTCTGATTTAAAAGGGGTTATATAAATATATTTTTAATTACTACTATCAGTATGGTTGTTGTAGTGACTGCCTTGTGTGTTCACTGTAATCAGAGCTTTTGTGTTTGGTAGCAAACACTCTTGTGGAATAGTAAACATTATTCAGATGTTCTTGCACAAATCTCATGCATGTGCAGAGCAACACTATTTGGTGTTCATTATGCCAAAATCTAGCATGCTTTTAATTCAGTACTGCCTAACCTGAAACTTAAAAAGGATTTCATTAAGGATCAAAAATACCTTCTTTGTCATTATAGGAAAAAGAGTAAGAAGTTTTGTACATAAATGATAATGAGTATTGTTTCATGGTGCCCGTTTTTAACAGAGTTGTGGCTCCATATATGGCCAAAGCAAGGACTATGATAAGGGTTTCAACTAGTGGATTGTGAATAAAACTGTTTTTAGTGGGTAATAAATGTGTTGATTAAAGAAATGTTTCTAAAAGACTGTAGTATAAGGAAGCCTGCACAAGGAAACATCGTCAATTTATTTTAATCAATTTTTCTCAAATAAAAACTGTTTTTTTGCTTAAAAAAAACAAGATCTATCTAGTTACTTCAGGAAAACAAAGCTGGCTTTCACATGATTGTATATTCATTTATCAAGATCTCCTGTAATTACTTAGATTTTGTTATTTTTTTCTTGTTAATGTTCAGATACAAGTGTTCCATTCAAAGTCCAGACTACATTTTTTGGTTAGAATTAGTTGTTGAAAATATTCATAAATTGAGTTAAACTTCTTATGGATATGCTTGTGGGTTAAGGTCAGGTGTAATTGCTGGTTGCAAAGTGTCCACAGCATTTTATTACAATTAAACCATAAAACTTTTAAAACCAAGATGAAATTCAGTTGTTTCTTATGGCTATGGGATTAGCTGGAAAGCTATCAAGTATGTTTTATGGATTTAGGTCAGTCAGCAGATTGGAGAAATGGCTGCCAGCTAGCAACAGCAGACAGATCTAGGGTGTATGAGTTCAGTTCAGCCTCACACTGAACCCAATTCTCACCAGAGACTTTTCTCTTCTGTGTTTTCCCTCCAGTCCATTTCCCCAATGTGTACGTCGATGAAATAATGCAGACCATAATTTCCCCCAAGGCAGTAGTCTTCATAGACAAGACATTACAGTACAGATTTTCAAGGATGCTGTTTGAAGACTTAAAAAAATAATTGTTGATAGTATGGTTATTGAATGGCTCTTCCAGTATTTCAAAAACCAATGCAATATAGTGCTTTGTTTATCAGTTTTCATAGCCATTCATATTGTGCTGTTGGGAATATATTTATATATTCCTTCAGGAACCATCTCAGTACATACAAGACCTTTTAACTTTTCAAACTTCATAAACTGTACATTTGATCTCAATAACCGAGCTTGTGTCAGAGGCAGAGAAGCTATCAACACACAAAAGCATCATGTACAACACCCAAACATAAATTAAGCCAGACAGTCTCTCTTTAAGCAACAGCCCGGCTTAACATCACAATAGATGTATTATTGTATCACATACAATTTAAAGGGATAGTTCAGTATTTTTGAAGTGGGGTTGTATGAGCTCCATCATGGCCACTAAGTAAGCTAGATGAAGTAGTAAGTTCTCTCCTCTCCCTCAGTAAACCACAGATTGTGAGAGTCTGTCGTTAACAAAGGGTATTTTCTTCACCTACAAGAACTCAAATCAAAAAGTAATTCCACAGTTTATGAGTGCGCCACATTTGAGTGTTTCTAAGTGCATGAACCTTTTGAAAATATAAAGTTTATCTGGATCTAGCCAACTCATGTCATGTATCCCTCCACTAAATCACTCCGCCTCCCTCTCAGCTATTGTAAACAAAACAAGCTAGTGGCCGGTTGCAGACTGATTGAAAACACATTATATGACAAATATTTCTGAGATAGGGTTTTTATGATGCTTCCCTTGATGCAGAAACAGATGTGCATCATGGAGAACTCATAGCTTTCACCGTGTTCCTCTGTGTAACAAGGGCATGCAGTTACATCGTATAGCGAATGCATATCTCGTTACCTGTTACCTGACTGATTGTGTGTACATATCTATGCATATCTTTATATTAGAGGCTAATACACAGTTATCATTGTGCGTGGTTGTGCATGTGTGTGTGAGAGAGACACACAGACACAAGTAGTATGCACTTTTTGATAAACAGCCTCGTCTACTCTGCTTGTTTGTTTGTTAAATATTATTACTTACTTTGAGGAGAATCTGTCATTAGGTCCTTCAGGTTTGGGACGTTTTTACAGTTTATCTTCGGGAAATTGAAGAATGGTAATAAGTAACTTTTTCAATTTTCAAATTACTATTCTGTGGCTGAAAATCTACATATTTGTTGCTGTAGGGAACGAGCCCTCTATCTCAAAAATGGCTACTTATCAGAAAATGAAAGACACATTCTACGTCTGAAAGAATTAACATTGTATTGTACTGCTAACAGTTTTTTTTTCTTACCTTCAATGTCGTTACAAGTCGATAAAGCCTACTGATCAATAGAGAAGGTGATCAGTTGCTCTATTTGATGAAAAAGAAAAGAAAACTATTAAACATGGGGTTAGAAGGTTTTTACCTGACAGTGACTGCTTCAAGAAAAGATTCAAAGATGAGCTGACATAAATAATACATATAATAAATCTGTTCTTGTCAGAGTTTAGTTTAAATGACAAATGAATTTTTTTTTTTTATTAACAATACATAAATCATATAAAGAATTAAATCTGGTGGTTCCACTGAACCATCTATCCCACAAGGCACATTCAACCAAATCCTGCTGGGGCTTGGCAGCAGGACAATTAGCAGTATTTTTTTTTACTAGATGTACCTAAGCATGTGTACACCTAAGCTACCGCCCAATACGGCACATTTTTTTTTTTACTCAGCAAAAACAAGCCTTTATTCAGCTGTAGAGAATGGCCTTACGGCAGGTTTCACATACTAACAGAACATGGGGCTCAGACAGTGGTCTCTTGAGTCAATGCCCTGTTTTTATTAGCCATGCATTCAGACCAGTTTCCTCTCTGTTTCCTCACATGCAGTTATGCTTTATATCAACCATTATGAAGGACCTCATGAAGTTTCACAGTAATGTTAAAATTCATTTGACCCCATCCCTTTTTGTTGTAGTGTTTGTTGTTTACTCTCTTTTATTTATTGATTTCCAGTACTCCTATTTGCACCTCTATCCATTCTTAATTGTTTTACTTCCTGATTAGGGGGCATCTCATTTCCTCACTTATCGTACCTCTGTAATGTAAATGTCCATGTTGTTGGTTTCTTCCCTCTACCTTGATGAGTCTTTCACCACACTTGCACACACGCACACACAGAAACACACACACACACACACGCACACACACACACACACACACACACACAATGTGGATTGATGAGCTGAAGCAGCCAGACTTCACTGTGAATAATAATCATCTTAAATCTGTGTCTCTGCTCTAACGTCCGTGTGACTGCATGTGTGTCAGCATGTGCATCAGGAAGCTCTGCTCTTTCTCACCAGCTGAGTTTCTTTCATGGGTCTAAGTGATGAAGCAATGAAAGGCTTGTTTCCCAAAGGGACGTGTAAATATGTGTGTGCTTGTGTGTCAGTGTCCCTGCTGATTATTCTCCAGGTCTCCTGTTGCTTGATCCGTCTTTCTGTTTTGTTGAGGTTTCATGTGTGCTGGAACATAATCCTGTTTCCCCCATGACTGTTCACAAACAGCGCAAACACACACCCTCACCAACACACATAGAACCTCCATCAGGGCAAGTGACCCATCAGTCACCCTCACATAAGGTATTCAACTGCACTATGTCACTGTCACATTGTCATTGGCTGTGTGTGTGTGTGTGTGGGTGGGTGTGTGTGTGTGTGTGTGTGTGGGTGTGTGTGGTTGAATACCTTGTGGCCGGACAGACACAAGGGTAGCAGGGTTGGTCACAGACCAAAAATATTAATCTCGGTCAGCAAGAGGCCACATTTACACACAGAAAAAGTGCTGAAGTGTAAAGTTACACATTGAGATATGTATTTATTCAAAAGGGGAAAACTGAGGGTTTATGAACCCAGTGAAAGAAAATGTTAAATGTAAGTGTGAATAAAATCATCTGCAGAGAAAAACAAACATAGTACACTCACTGAACTAAAAGCATTTCAGACCAAACTGAAATATGCATTATGAAAGCATTGTACAAGGTCTGGCTATGAAAACTAGACTAATTCTGTCTTTCTCCTTCAACATCCACCCATTCTGCATCAACACACCACTGCGTTCATGTCTTCCATTGACCAGACAGTCCAGTAGGCCTTTTTCAGACAGTTGTTCTTTTCTTATTGTCTGACACAGACTCAAGTCTTGATGACTGATATTAGGAAAAAGAGAAAAGCCTCTCAGAGATAGATCATGGTAATAGAGAGGGTGATAAAGTGCTGTGAATGTTTTTTGGGCCAGGAGCTGCTTAACAGAGAGCACTGTGTGAGTTGGTGCATAGTCTTAAGGTAGAATAAAACCATTTTTTCACAGCTGTGGTGTCTTTCTTCTGACTTTCTCTCGCAGATTTTCTGGAATCTGTATGTTGAAGCGTTGAGTCACTGTTGACTTCTCTAGCACCCACCCCTCCAAATTAGAGCCCCTAAAGTCAAGGACAAAAAAATCAACATGGCTTTGAGTTTGGATTTGCATTGGTCATCTTTCTTTATTCTTGGTGACAATAGTGTTATCTCAACAGAGAGCTGTTGTGTCTCAGGTTTGTATTGATAGATCCATGTTTCTTCACATGTGGTCACAATTCTTCAGTTTGTTCTTAAATATATAAATTTGCATGCACTTTTCCTTTTGATTGGAGACAGAAGTTTTGGGACAACTTTGGCTCACAATTTTTCTGTCTCTTTTTCAATGGAGATTATTTCTGCTATCATTCTTACTATACTGAGTCTTCGATCATTTGGAACAACTTGTTCAAATTGTCAAATGTATTCAGAAGTTCTTGATTTACCTGAGTGCCTAGGACAGTAACTGTCTTGGAAATCCTCTCTGCCTTCACAGTCTTTTGTGGCATGCAGAATTCCTCATAAACCTCAGTTAATGTGCAAAAGACTTGGCTGCTGGTTCATCTCATTTCATCAAACATTTCAGGTTCACATTTGTTGCGTAACTTTGAACTATGAACTTTGTAGAATTATTCTCATCAACGCAATCTTATTATTTATAAGAGACACCTTATATATTAGCAGTATTTTCTCATTAGCAAATATTTCTCATGTAGAATTTATTTCTCTGCTGGCAAATAGTATTCATTATAAAAAATATTATGAAATGTGTCATTTTGTAAAGCAGCACAAGACATCATTGATTATCTTACTTAACAGGCTTTTTTTTAACTTATATGACCAAAAGTACTAGTCTTGGTGTGTTTCTGTTGTCCACTAACAAAAAGACTTACTTTTATTCAGTAAAGTTAAATGTCTTTTTTTCAGATGGAGGAAAAACTGTCTATTTTTTTTGTTCTATAGGATTGTAGAGGCTTGAGAAGATAATCACATAATTTACATGAAGCCAGTGTTTCAAAAGTTATCAATCACAATGGCATTTGTTTAGTAAGAGAAAGTTACAGTATGAAATGTATCTAACCCTCAGAATCCTTAATGATAGAGAAGTGCATGTTGTCTCAGATGGGGTTACACTGCCCCCTGCTGTAAAAAGTGGCAACAGCATCATGGATATGTCACTGAAAAAAACAGCTACTGCTTTGATGACTCTTGCTTCCAAAAATATGACATACTCCATGTAGAAATGTAGCTGTTCAACAGCATATGTATAATTTTCGCACATCTCAGTTTTACATTGAAGTTGAAAAGCAACTTGGATGACTGAAATTTAAGCATCTTACAACAAGCTTCCTGAGGTGACAACAACACTTATGATGGTGCTCCACATTATCATAGCAACACAGGAAAATGCAGTAAAACCAGCCACCTTTGACACATCAGCATTATTAAAGGCCTAAACTTGATCACACGTAATAATGGAAAGAGCTCCTGCGCAGGCCTCTTCACAGGCCGGCTGGATCTGATCCTCTGGCAGCAAGTGGCTGAACTCACCTGAAGGATAAAAAAATAAAAGCATTAGTCCATAGTTTTTAGTTGATAGCTATTTGAAGTTTACCTTTATCCCTCGGCTCAAATCTGCAAGGGAATGGAATACCACTGAGACCAGCCCAATCACGGCTGGAGCCAGAGTTTGGATCTGAGGAGGAAGAGAATACAATGCAATGATGAAGGGTGATTTTTGTTGTTAATGTTGTTGTTGTAGTGTTGATCAACTGAGAAAGAAAGACATTACAATTTGCTTCCATTCACTCCTCCTGAAATCTTACCGTTTCTTGTATACCATCATTTCTCAGTGGTACCCATACTCACTTGTTCCTCATAGTTGGGTGCAGAAATCTGAGGATGCCTGTAGGGCAAAGTGTAAGTTGACCAGCAGAGTGGGAAACATAAAGTCTTATCAGCCATTTTACCTAGAAATAAAAAGAAAAAATGACAAATTGAAGTCGTGGACAATGTTGGACAATAGAAGTTGGTAAGACATTAAAATGATCAACCAACGATAATATCTTCAAGGTTATAGAATCCAAAAATCAAAAGGAGTTACCAACAGTCCATCACAGCTGATGCCTCAGGCCAGAATCCTGCAGTTTGTGTGTGAACAGCTGTCAGATGACACACCAACTGCTGGGGAAAACTAGAGCAGATCATTTGTTTTACTTTACTGTAAGGCTCTTTTTAAAGTAAGTTAAATGTCTCTGTGCATTTAAAAAATATTTGACATAGTTATGGAAGTGGATTAAGACACCTCAAGTTTTGAATGAATTTAGCTCTGTGCTGTCAACATGCATCATCATCAGCTTTATGAGTTGTGTAGCTTAAGTGTCACAATGTTTTTCATAGTAATTAAATAAAAATTAAATAAAAATGTGAAAAGGCCAACATGTGCTCCCTGATATATTCTGTTTCTAGGCATATACAGACCTGATCAAAATCTTAAGACCAGTTGAAAAATTGCTAGAATATGTATTTTGCACATTTGGACCTTAATGAGGTTTTAAATAGAGCTACAATATGCGAAAGCAAGAAGGGGGAGTGTGACAAAAAGCACTTTGAAAAAGTAATTTATTGAAAACAACAAGTAAACTGAAATAGGCTGTTTATCAGCTGATCAAAAGTTTTAGACCATCACTCAAAAAATTACAAAAAACTCTCCAAACCAGACCAAAATTTTTGTCAGTAGGCCTCAGTAATGAGAAGCTCCACTGTTCTTGTTCTTTTTCAAAAATTTGTTTGGGCATGCTTGATGCGAGTGTTTCCAGGAAGCTTTTAGGAACATTGCTCCAAGTGGAGAAGATGGCTTCACGAAGGGCATCAGCTGTCTGGAACTGATGGCCATTTTTATAAACTTCCCCAAATGTCCTCTATGGGATTTAAATCAGGGGAACATTCGGGATGGTCCAAAAGAGTGGTGTTATTCTCCCTGAAGAAGCCCTTCATCAAGCAAGAATTGTGAACTGCAGCGTTGTCCTGTTGAAAAACCCAGCTGTTACCACACAGACGAGGACCCTCAGTCATGAAGGATGCCAGCTGCAACATCTGCATGTAACCAGACGCTGTTTGACGACCCTGCACCACCTGAAGCTCCAGTGTTCCACTGAATGAAAAGGCACCCCAGATTATGATGGACCCCCCTCCACTGTGCCGGGTAGAAAACATCTCAGGTGGGATCTCCTTGTCATGCCAGTAACGTTGACGCCATCTGGACCGTCAAGGTTAAATTTTTTCTCATCAGAGAATAAAACTTTTTTCCACCTTTCAATGTCCCATGTTTGATGCTCCCTGGCAAAGTCTAAACGGGCAGTTTTGTGGTGTTGAAGGAGACGAGATCTTTCAATTGTTTTTTTGTTTTTGAAACCCTTTTCCTGCAGATGCCGTCTGATGGTTTTTGCGCTGCAGTCGACACCAGTAAGGGCCCTTATTTGGGTCGAGGACCGCCCTGTGTCTTGACCGACAGCCAATCGGATCCTCCGGCTCAGCGCAGGTGTAATTTTTTGGGTCCACCACTTGACTTTTTTGTTCCATAATGCTCAGGATCTTTCAAAAAATTTAGAATGACTGTTTTACTGCGTCCAACCTCAGCAGCAATGGCACGCTGCGAGAGGCCTTGCTTATGCAGCTCGACGATCTGACCACATTCAAGAAGAGAAAGCTTCTTAGCTTTAGCCATCAGGAGGGCATGACCGTGTGACTGCCTGACAGAAAATGAAAATTTTGAGCAGATTTTGGCTTTAATAGTCTGTGGTCTGGAACTTTTGATCAGGTGATAAACAGCCTATTTCAGATTACTTGTTGTTTTCAATAAGTTACTTTTTCAAAGTGCTTTTTTTGTCGCACTCCCCCTTCTTGATTTTGCATATTGTAGCGCTGTTTAAAACTTTGTTAAGGTCCAAATGAGCAAAATGCATATTCTAGTAATTTTTCAACTGGTCTTAAGATTTTGATCAGGTCTGTATAGTGCAGTAAGTTTCCTGTTTGTACCTTTAACCAATTCAATCGTTAAAAGATGCAAGAACACTGCATACTGCTGGGTTTTCTCAGATTGAATCACTGTGATCAGGACAAATATGCTTGCAAAACTTCAGTCAAGAACGGCGGTTGCCTTTCTGAAAATCTGTTTTGCTTGATAAAGTCAATCTAAGGACAAAGAGACAGTTACAAATGAGGGTCACTTCAACTGAACAAGCAAGAGGTGTCTGCAAGACTCTTCTTTTTGTTGTAAAAAGTTCTTCCCATCCAGATCACTTTGTTTGAGATGTTGCTAAGATGAACTCATTCCATGAACATGAGCAAAAGGCTGTCTATTGAATCAGGTCATGTTTTGTCTTAAGCTCTTTAGTAGAATCAGTAAGATTGTGTAATTCTGAATATGTTTTCATATAACACAGATATTGGCAACAGTAATTTTCAAGCTGGCCTGAAACTCCAGCTGCTGCAGTTTAATAGCAGTTTGTGCTTGTGCTTTTAATTTCTAGCTCTTTCTTCCTCTTTCTACCACTGAAGACGAGCTAACCGCACCTTTAGCCTGGCATCAAGCTTAGATGAAACCATACAGTAGATGGTGTCGGGCAGAAAATCTATAGCTCTTTGTATATCTCATGTTTTTATTACTTAGAGGTTGATTTTGCTCCTCATCATGTGACTGTGGACAAATACATTCAGGAAATTTAAATTACTGACTGGCTCATACCCCCATTGAGAATATATTTTGCAGACAGTGAAAATACCGAATCAGAAAGAGGGGCTCGTTGTTTTTGTGGAGGTGATATTTATTTTTATCTTAATAACAAGGCTGAACATGCAGCAACATTGACCTATGACCTTAAAAATGAAATGAGCTCATCCTTGAACCAGAGAGGACATAAAAAATGTCAGAAATCCCACAAATCTGTGATGGGATTTTTAATTACATGAAAGAGATCATCAAACAGCAACATTTTAACTATGGCCTCCAATAGCTTAAAAGATTATTCACAGCTGAATGAGTTCATTCAGACAACTCAGTGGGGTCCAAATTGAGATTTCATGTTAACAAGCAAGGGAAAAAATAAAGCTTCATTACCTTTGACCATTGACCTATGACCTCTAAAAGTGAATAAAGTCTTCCCTCAGTTGGAACAAGATCATCTGAAACCCAAAAGTATCACGGAAACCGATTGAAGTGATCTTGAGACATGATCCTTACAAGCAAGTGCTGATAATGCAGCCCAATGCTCTTGATGTATGACCTTGAACATCAAATCAGTTTGTCTCTGAATGAGAAGAGCCATCATTCAGCGCTAATATGTAACATGAAGCTCGATAATCTCTACCAAGTTTTCTTGGTAAACTTCTGAGGAGAGCATATTTCACCGAGTATCATTGAGTAACCACGATGACCATAAACTAACCGGCATATCTGTGGAGAATTTCCACGTTCCCGTCACAGTTTTCCGCAGTGATCCACGGTCAGAAGAGCAAAAACATGACTTCTTGTAAGATACGTTTTTTTTCAAGCTTCAGTGACGTTCCTTTCTCCTCTTTCAAAGAATAAATGTCCATTTCTGATAAAAAAAAATAACAACACAGATATAAAGTACCCATTCAGTACCCATCATTGTTTTCCAACATGCAGTCACTTCCTGTTGTCGTCATGTCCCCAGCTCCTGCCTCTCTTCCTTAATTGGGCCATTAGGCATTCAGTTGAGTGAAGTCGTTGGACAATGAAAGTTGGCAAGACGGACATGCAGGACTTCAGACAATTAATCAGGCAGGTCTGTCTGCTCTGCAAGGCTACCTTAAACCACAGACAAAGAAAATCACTTAAAGCACAGGTTACAAACCGTTTTTCCCCAGAGCCCCCTCAAATCTGTAAAATCTGTACCTCGCAAGTTGAGCTGCCCCCATGGGCATACACAAAAAACCTGATACCTTGCTGTGCAAAATAAGCTCCAATATTATTCGGAATGATCTCACACACATTCATATTTGTGCAAAGACTGTTTAGGCAAGTATAGCCAAGGTCCTCAAGCATCGTCTATCTGTCAGGTTATGGGAAAGGGAAAATTTTAAGTTCATTACCCTGACTTTTGACCTCCAATGTGACTCATGTTCATCCATGAGCCACAGTGGACATTTGTTCAAATGCTGAAAAAAGCACTTTGAAGCTTTCTGAATATGTTGCAGGGGGCCCTGTGAGAGTGGATGTTTCTACACAAGATAATTCCTTTAAGTGTTCTTTAGATGAGCCTAAATGACTCCTATCTTTGCCCTATGACCTTCAAACTCTCATCATTTTCATCCTTATCCTGCATTGGACATTTAGGCATGGCTTGAAGACAGTCACTCAGGGTGGTTTTTAAGTGTTTTAAGATTCTCAACAATTAGCTTGACAGACAGATGGTAAACACTCACAAAATAGGGTACTTTGGCCGCAGCTGTTGACTGCACTGAGCAGAGAATCAGTAATAGTTAAAGAAAGTGTATCAGTCTAAGTCTAAACCTGATGATAAACAGTGTGCCTGTTTTGTAACTAGAAAGCTATGCCCCTGAATTCTGCATAATTGTGCACACCAGCAGGAATAAATGTCCCATTCATCCCTGAACTGTCCTGTGTGTATGTTGTGGCCTGTTTAGACTCACGTGGATAATGTAATTGGCAGACAGCTCATTCATTCCAGGGCAGGCACAGGGAAGGGAGGACGGACATTTCAGTGTCCGAATTTTTGGTCCTCAGTGTTGGAGTATTTAGATTTTCTGAGGATCTGGAGGGACATTGTTTGAAAGGGTCTGGGAATTTTATTGTTGGAAGTTACATTTTATTAGTGAAAACTTTTGGAAAAGGCCAATGGGTGCCAAGTTTACCATTTGCTGCTGTGAGTACTATCTGAATCAGAGCAGAGAGGAGAAGAATGCAATTTTGCGGTGAGACAGTAGCACACCCGAAGGTTCTGCATTTATACTTTCCTTTTTAAATTTAACCAAGTCACCCTGGTTGCATCTGTTATCTTACTGCTTTTTCTCCAGTATGCGTCACACCAAAGTTGCAAGACAACCAGAGCCATTATCCAGTGAGTCCAGTGACTCAGAAGGGGAGAACCTTTATGGGCCACAGACCTCCAGACAGAATCCATGGAACAAACAGCCGAGCCAGAGAAGCACAGTGGAACCGTGGGCGACTGCAAACCGAATCCCTGATTCTCCCACCAGGAGGGGATCAGACAAGGAACTACAGGCTTTTATCAGCATGAGAGACCAGGCTGACCAGGCCACAGAGGTAAGAGGACACATTACATGATTATATTTAAGATTGACAACACAAAAAAACGAGATATAAAACAAAAATATAACTTCAAAATTATCCAAATAAAAAAAGAAAAAAAAGATTGATTAAAGAAAACCCTTGGTGCATAACACAGACTAGGGACACCAGTAGAATAAAAGCTGTGCATATGATGCATTATATTCTGCTCTTGTTTTAAGTCATTAAATTAATCTTTTTTTACCTTATGGTCACACATTCCTATTAAAATTTAAAGTGTGATTGAGATGCATTCATTTTGGTCAGTGACATGTGCCAGGAAAATAAAAATACAATTAAGACCAGACAGATGTTTTTGCCACTGATCTACCACTGCTATAAACTGTGCTTTTTCTTTTTCTTTATATTCACACAATCAATTAATTTGGATTCTAATCAAAAATTTCTCATTGCAGAGTCATATGTTGACTGTTGATTGGTTGTAACAAAGGATCAGCATGTATTTGACATCATCTCATTAGGTCTGTGATATTTCTGCAGAGGTATGAAGCGAATTGCAATTTGTAGAAGACAAACATGGGTACGTTTTATTAAAGTTTGAGAACTCTAACTCAGAAATTCAGCGAGTTAAAGGGCCTGGAGCAAAAAGTGTTACAACCATACCTGATCTCCCCCTTCTGCAAATACTATGAGTAAAAAGGAAAGTTTTATGTCAAATATGTAGGCTTAATGCCAAGTAACACTCAGGTACTTAAATAAACAGCCAGATCATTAGTTTCTTACTCAATTCATCTGTCCAGATGAAAACATTTGCAATATCCAGTATAGTTAGCTGACTGGTATGGTCATCTTTTAAAGAGGACCCCTTTGAATCAGTTTTCAGGTTTGATAAATCACATTGCAGGTGCCAGATGATTACATTGGCATCTCCTCCTCCATGTATTTTGTTCATTCTGATAGTCTGCATATATTCTGGGTATTTATGAAGGAGCTATGTGCTTTTTGTTCATTTGACAAATGCAGTCCTTAGTGCACCCATTAAGTACATCAGCTTTGCACATGCTATCAAGTTAGCACGCAGACATTAAGTGAATTAGGCCCAAAGTCCTCTCGCTGGAGAAATCACTGAGCTAGATGCACATGTCAATGAGCATGTGAAAAGGACATTAAAATACAACCTGTTTGTTAAAAATAGTATTTTGTACAAAGGCTTCCTTGACTGAATTAAATTAGATTAAAAAATATGTACATTACAGGCCTGGCATGAAAAGTTTTCATTAAAAATTAAACCAACATTGAAAATAACTATAACTCTCTAGTAATATTTTGACATATTTTATACACTTACTATATTGCCCAGCCATACCTTTGTAAGCCTCAACAGAGTTAGGAATGTTGACAGTATAGGTTTAATACATTAAAATACCTTCCACTGATATTCAAACAAAGCTTTGCAGATCAATGCCATGTCATTCTTAAAAAAGAAATTCTTTCATTTATAGTAAAATCACAGTGAATCAAAAAAATTGTTTTACATTGGGCAGGGTGATAGAGACCCAAAAAGGATATCCAAATATTTAGCTGTATTGGTAATAATTTATTGTATGTCTCAATATATATTCCTTAAATATAGAGTCAATATCAGTATAAGGTCTAATTCACATGGGAGAATGTAAAATGTCACACAAGCTCTAATGTAAACAGTCAGATGCCTTGTGTTAAAGTCCATTGATAAAATCAAGAGAAACAAAGAACCTATTGAGAAAATGTAGGAAGAAAATAAAAACATAAGGGATATTGTAAGATTCCCAAACCATAGTCTGCAGGCATAAAAGTCTTCAGTTGTAAGGTGGGCCTTAAATTTTGTTAAAAGTGCTATGAGGAGAATTTATTTGCGGCGACATTAGGACTCTGATACCCATGAGCACGCGCGGCGACTGTCATAATGCTGCGTTCCAGTAACCTAGGAACTGGGAGTGACATCATCGCTGACGTATCGACGTTCCAGTTGAAGTCGGAAAAAAACATGCCGATATACTAGGCTATTGTTGTCAACTTGGGGGTGGCGAGGTTTCACCGAGTTCTCAGAAGGAAATTCCAACTTTGGGGAATGTTACAGTTTTAATTTCCTACTCGGAACCTGGAAATTCCTACTTCTGAGTACAACTGGAACGCACCAAAAGACCCAAGCCAAAGTGTGTGTTTGTTGTGATGCTAATGAATGCAGCTCGGACCTTCCTCAAAACTCTGTATTGCTTTACAACTTCTATTTTCAACAACTTACAAGATGCAAAGCGGCGAGGTAATGTATCTCTTTCTAGTTACGTAGCGGTAGTTTTTGATGTGCGACAACAAGCAATTTTTGGAAAACTTAGTATCGTAGTTTTGTAGCCGGCTATATATGGCTACTTACAGCCCGGTGCTCTAAGACGTGTCCGAATAATATAAATTTGCTCTAGTTTTAATTGTCTTGTTCCCAAAGTTGAGTATCCAGACCAGTCCAGCCCTGTCCGACCTGACCGGAAAACTGAAGAATAGCATTTATAGATAACCTATTTTGATACTATAAAACTAATCTTAAAGTGTGTATCTCGATCAGGCATATATCTAAAAGTGAGACTTTTTTGCAATTACTTAGAAACTCCTCACAGTCCCTTTAAGAAATGACTCTGAAAACTGTTATACCTGTTCACAATAAAGAATCTGTATACTAAGACTGAAGCAGAGAACCCAGCACACAAAGTTACGGTTGTATCATTCATGAGTTATTAATCAAGTTCTGGCTTTAACCATTTTCTGCGTAATGAGCAACCTTCCATTTAAATCCAAATATAGCATTTGGAAAATCCAGGAGGTATTACAGCCATTAAGTCCTCAAGCCTCTCTCTTATTATCTGTGCTGCAGCAGGCCCCTAATGTTATTATATGATAACAGGAGAGGTCATACACAGGAGGCTCTCAAAGAAGTCTTTGACTAACATTTATGTGTACTCAATAAGGGAATCCACCTGACCTCCATTACCAAGTATCAGAAGATACTTACCTGATTTCAGCACCAGGACATAAAATAAGATAGCTGTGGTAACTCCAACCATAACGGAAAAGTAAAAGGTTAAGAAAAATGTCATTTTTTAGAAAGCGTAAGTGACAAAGTGCTTTTGCATTGTCATGGAAAACAAGACTCAGACAGGTCAGTAATAATTAATACAGATGGATTTGAACACAAGGACATTTTTTTGAAAAATTTCGATAAAGCTGAGTTTCACAAAACATTTTTTTTGACTGTAAAATGAAATTATGGAATTATGATAACTAAAATGGAGCTTTGCTCCCACCCCTTTGATTGGGGTGTGCACATTTTGACCTAATCTTAAATGAACATACTTTTTTATATGTAATTTAAAAAATCTTGCCTAAAATCAATGGCCCACATTTAGGGGAGTATTTTGTAGTACATTATGCCATAGAAAATGTTGATTTCAAAAGGAAACTAACTATTTTCTGACAAATCTGAGAGGTTGTACTCATTTATACTTATAAATATTTTATATAAATATATGTATGTATATTTATATATATGTATATATATATATATATATATATATATATATATATATATATATATATATATATATATATATATATATATATATATATATATATATATATATATATATATATATATATATATATATATTTATATATATATATATATATATATATATATATATATATATATATATATATATATATATATATATATATATATATATATATATATATATATATATATATATATATAGCAACATTAAGAAAATAGCAACATCAATAGCAACATCAAGAAAGAAACACGAGTGCAGTCCTAGGAACAGCTAAGATACTGCACAGAACCCTCAGTGCTCCCAGGCCTCTGGTAGAGGACACGAGCTGAAAAGGATGAACAGCCACCCAGCCCACCAGGGGAGAGGGGGGTGGGTGAGAGAAGTGTTTATATATATATACATATATATATATATTTAACAGACATAGAACAAATTGGTACTTTTATTAATAGCCAGTTGTACACCATCAATGTTTACTGGCAAAATCTGGCCGACATCAGTTTCAATGACAACGTAGGCAATCAGCTGACAGTTTTGTTAATCAATGGTATATAGACAAAATGCTTTAAACCACTCACTCAAGCTTGTGCAGTGTCTTTTTGCCAAGAATGAAGCCACAGTTCTGACCACTGCTGACCTCTTTTGACATCATTTTTGACTTCTTTGCTATCTTTTCTGCTGACTGCCTCTGATAAGAACATGATACCAATATCTCCCACAGGCAGGATAGCTACTATTTAAATGTTAATATTACCCAAAATAAAGTACTTATTTTCAGTGATTCAAATTTAACCCACAATCACTTGGTTTAAATCTCTGGATTCCATAATTTCAAGATATTATTGAAAAATAACCAGCAAGAATTAAATTAACCACATTACTGAAACCCAAATATCTCAGAGGCTTAGAAGTCCCACAATTCTACCATTACTTTTTTTAGCAAACCATCTGCAGTACATCCTAAAATGGAACTGCCTCTGATAAGAACATGATACCAATATCTCCCACAGGCAGGATAGCTACTATTTAAATGTTAATATTACCCAAAATAAAGTACTTATTTTCAGTGATTCAAATTTAACCCACAATCACTTGGTTTAAATCTCTGGATTCCATAATTTCAAGATATTATTGAAAAATAACCAGCAAGAATTAAATTAACCACATTACTGAAACCCAAATATCTCAGAGGCTTAGAAGTCCCACAATTCTACCATTACTTTTTTTAGCAAACCATCTGCAGTACATCCTAAAATGGATTCACAATAGTCAACAATGCAGCACATGGTTAGACATAGTAAATACATTTTGTAAAGACAAACATTTCATACTGTTTTAAATCAATCAGTTAAACTACACCCATGTTTCGAAAGTCTAGCTTTATCAGCAGCTCTAACAGCTGAGTGAAAATTCCATAAAATCACAAACACCTCTTTTGCACTGTCACAATACATACATTTGGAACAATCCAGACATCAAAATCAACAAAAAATCAATTAACTTCCTTGCATGGACTGAGAAGGGCATCACTCACTTTAGACACATTTTCGCTAACACTTTGCTGCCATTCTCTGATCTGGTCCAGGAGTTCAGCATTGGAGAAAACCATTTACTTGAATACCTAAAACTTAGATCTGCCCTTAACTTTAAATTCAATGTTACTTGTGGAAACCTCAACTTACCTGCCTTAACTTTGGACCTAATTGAAATCAACCCTATAAAAAAAACATTGTCCGAAATATATAAAAAAATTTCTCACTCAGACAAATCAATATCACCACTATCAATAAAATGGGAACAAGACCTGGCCCTGAACCCCAATGCTGACTTCTAGAAACAAATCTGTGAAAACACACTTTCAATGAGTACCAACAGTAATATTCAACTAATCCAGTACAAAATCATCCACAGTGTTCACCTCACAGTGCACAGGAAGTTTAAAATGGCTTTAGCACAATCTTACCCTTGCACCCACTGCTCCCAAAGCACTTCAGACACATCTTCATACCACCTGGACCTGCACAACTGTACAGCAATTTTGGGTTGATATTATCACATCTCTCAGATATTCTGGGCTGCCTCATACCTCTGCCTCCCTCTCTGTGCCTGCGGGGGGATTTATCATCACTCAACCATAATATGAAAATAAATAAACCACTTCTCATAGCGCCAACCAACGCTAAGAAAACTCATGATCTGGAAATCAAAATAAGCCATAAACATTACACACTGGAAAAACCTTCTTGCTGACTACATATCAATGGAAAATCTTATATATGGGTTTTATTTGTCTGTATTGCTCTTATTATTATCACTGCTACTTCAGTTCCTGGGTTTATAACTCAAAATAACTTTTCACAATTGTTTTATGAAGGGCAGTAGGCTGTGGGGCTGAGCTGGGCTGGCTGGGGACAGGGGCGGCTGGTGCCAAATTGGGTGAACCTCTATGGTGTGATGCCCATGTAGGGGTGCGTGTGTGTGTGTGTGTGTGGGGGGGTTCTATGGCAGGCTCTGGAGACCTAGACCCTCCTGTCCCTGATAGGGACAACTAATAAGAAAGAAAAGAAACAAAGAAAAAGTTGGCTTCTCTTAGCACTCCTGAGTAATCAGGCCCTCTCTTCGTGGCCTAGGACTAGACATAGGGGAAAAGGGGCCAGTGCTCTATTATGGGTCTCATTGTGGCCCTACAGAGGACAGACCACCCTGCTATACTATACTTAATATAAGGGTCAATGGATAGCCTTGTCCAATATACAATAAACAAAGGTTATTATGCAAAAAACAACATGATGTCTTTCAATAAGGGGCTTTCGGAACGTGGAAGGAGCTGAAAAGCCAAATGACTAATGCATTCAGGAATTGGTTTATGATTTCTACCCCTCAGCTTCACTTCATTATTTAAAACACTCCAATCAAAGAATTGCTAATCCTTTTTTTTTCTATTTTAAATTATATATGAATGTTATTGCACTTTCCAACAAATGACTCACAGTGGGACTATCATCCAGAGGCTCCATCCTGAATCTGTCAAAAATTGAGCTTTATCGAAATCGAAAGAAAACCCGAGTGACTGCAGTCCCATTAGAAAGTTTAGGCTCAGATGACAAAAAGTTTTCAGTTTTACTGCAGAAAACATCAGGCTATATGACACAGTGATACACTGTGTTAATAAGCATCTTAACTGAAATGTAGGCCAACTACTTGGCCATTAAAGGAAACATTCATTAACCCATTCCAACAATGCAGTGTGAGAACATTTTTAATACTAGGCCATTAACTCATAACGAGTCTATTACTTTTAAAAGAATTTCAACTCTGTGGGGATCACTACCCCAGTAAATACTGCAGAGCAGCTTGGAAAGTCCTCAGTTTGTGTGAGTATTCCTACATCGGCCAAAAATGTCTTTACTGTGTATTCACTGTGTATTGATGTTTTTGGGTTTTCCTTCACATCTGAAAGTTTGACGTCAGCGTAGAGAGGACACAGATGTTTTTAATAACATAGACAATAACCCTCTCTTCGCTCTGCAAGTGTGATCGTGAGTCAGCAACAAAATACCAACAGCTACGCTGGAGCTACTAAATGGAATCCAGCCATTCTTGCTCTCACATCAAGCTATATGTATCAATAACAATAACAGTGTGGCACCCCTGACCTAAAAAGGGCACTAATAATAAGCTAGTAGCCGGGTCAAAGTTGCTGTGAGTCAGTCTTAATAAAACCCACGTTGTTCTTTTTTAAAATGAAAGGATCTATAAAGGCAATGCATTGGAAAACACCTGTAAAGAGGAACAGTTGAGTCCTTTAATATTGGATTTATTGCACCAGTCATGTCTCAATCAATCAATCAATCTTTATTCGTATAGTAACAGTTCATAACAAATGCTATCGCAAGCCACTTTACAATAAAGCAGGCTGAAGCCATACACATGATATAATAATACACATGTATATATAAACATACATATAATACATGTATTTATATACACATACATACAGCTAGAGTTGTATCTATCCAGGCAGGGACAAAGGGACTAAAATCACATTTGTCTCTGCTGAATTTAGACTTGATCAATCTTTATTTATGTATCAACATATTTGTTGAATAAAAATGTATTAAACGTAAGCCCTTTTAGATGTGGGGGGCTACTATGGAGGTATAATAAATACATCCATGGACAGAGATATTAATCTAGTATTAAAATTAATACCCACAATGAATATTATCTGGAGAGGAATGATGTTGATTAATATAGCAGCACCTGGCTGAACTGCAATTAAAAAGGGCTGGTTTAAAGGTAGGAATATATCTGATGATGATGTATTCTGTTGATGGTCAATGTGCAGGAGAGAACATGTGGAGCTGAGCAGGATCAAGCAGCAGGTCATCTGTGACTGTCTTTCACTGCCATACTAATGAATGTGCTGTTTGAAGGAACTGTCGTGTATTTATTTTGGTGATCTCTGGAACATTATCATCGGGAACCATAATGATTATGGAGTGGGGCGAAAGGAATGGCCAAATAATTTTAATCATAGTAACTGCAGCTCCGTAGGTCCACAGCAGCAGGCGGTCTATACCATGGCAGTCACCAAGAATCCCAGATGGCCTACAAGACAAAACGATGGAATATCAAAAACCAAGGGGTAAGGGGTAAGACAAGGGCCAAGGGGTACAATTGGGATTCGCCCCAAATACACTAGGGAGTGATCAGACACAGGTGAGATAATCACACAAGTGGAGGGAATCATAACCAAAGGCACACAGAAGGGAGGGCAGGAAAACACCACATGAAACAGATAGATTTCAAAATAAAACAGGAAATAAAAGACACGACAGAACATGAACAAAAATAGGCAACTTAACTCAGACAAAGAACAGGATCATGACAGCAAAATAGGAAACACAAGACAAAAGAAACTGGCCCTGCGATCAACTGGTGACCGGTTCAGGGCGCACCCCACCTCTTGCCAAATGACAGCCCCCCACCCCAAAAGGGGTCCAAACAAGAAACACAAGGAAGAAACATACAAAATAAAACAGATAGCAGTATCTTGACAGAAACATAAGGAGAAATCACACAACACAAAACAGAACTAGCAGTATCATGACAGATGTGTGCTTTGTCCGCCACAGGTTGAGAATGTTAATTATGATGGCTATCTCATACAGATCTTTTTGTTCACAGAGGCATGGATAAGCCTTCAGATGATTTCTCTTGATTTTTTTTATGTGTACTTTCAGTGGTTTAAAGACATATTGTATGTGTTATTCTGTGTTTGCTTACAGGAATGGGAAAAGCTGAACTATGACATTTACACCCTTCGTTATGCCAGACGTGAAGTCAGATCTCGATGGAAGAAAATCCTGCTGCAGCTAGGTGACACATCTTGATGCTTTGCTCTGATTTAATGGTTGTTCGTATTAGTTTGAATGAACTACTTGTCTGTCTTATTCTTTCAGGTTATCAAAATGAGATTGATGCCTTACTGTGTGTAAACAGACAGAGTCGCTTCAGTTCAGATCAGGAGCATCTAAAAAAAGCAAGTGAACTTTTGGGACAGCTGCTGGAACAATCCTCTCTGTTTCCTCCAAAAACTGGACACCAGAACAGATACCTCTATGTCATGGTAAAAAAATACAAAGGACCATGTAACACAATCTTGAAGATTTTGAAAAAGAATAGGATTTCCTTATTTGAAATGAGTAAGATTTCATCAGTTTTGTAGAAGAATATTGTGCATGCTGGCTCCACAGAGTGTATTTCAGGGTCTTTTATCGTTGTGAGTTGTCTTAATTTTATAACTTAATAAAAGAAAGGACGTGGAAAATCTTAACCATGCTTAAAAATGTCATTAAGCTGTTTCTTATTAAACTAACAGGCTTTCACATGTCCTCAGTCCCTGCTCGACTTTCAGCCATTCTTTGAAAATTTCTCTTTTGTTTCAATATCATTTCTTTACTATTTGCCTGTACAAACATCCAACATGCCTATTTTGTTCTTTATGTCTTTCCCCTCCCTATCTCTTTGTGTTTGTCTGTCTGTCTGTTTGTTCTCTCTCAGGACCGCCTGTTGTCACTGGACAGTGCTGAAGACTTTGTCCGACTGGCTAAAGAAAAATATCCCAAGAAAGTTGGCTGACATAGAGGGGACACATCCTTGTTAAAATATTGAGAGGCACCTGTTCCAGTATACTTTACCCATGAATATGATTAGATATACATTTTTACTCCATCCATTTGAGTGCAGAGAGACATTCAAAACTAAAGCAGCTAAATACACATCCTTGCTCTGTCCTGTTAGCTTTAAATATCCGTCAACATTTGTTTTAGGACCACTCCTTTCATAATGCTATATGTTATTGATTCATTTAAAGCCAGAGGTGACACTCTTTTAGCATTTTAAATTTTTTTGAAAGTATGTTGATGTTTTAAATGTCCTGTTAGAATTATTGAGCTGATAACACATGGGGCTCTAATTTTGTAGACCAGGTGCAGTCGCACCTGCCCTGCGCCGGCCTTTGCCGCGCAGACAGGGTGTGACCAGCACACTTTGCAAGATTCCTGCAGTGCCAAGAGAGGCGCACTCAAGGTGCAGAGAGGTGCATCCACACCTCCGTCCCTGCCCCTCCACGCAAGTGCCAGAGAGGGAGGAGAAAAGGCGTGAGTGGGTTAAACACAGCCGAGTGCTGTCTTCACCAATCAAATGACCGCCTCTCCTTGCCTTTAAATGTGCTGTGGCTGAGGCGCAGCGCCTGATTGATCTGACTGAAAAAACAGTGTGCTGGAAAGACCCGGTAGCGGAGATGGTCAGAGACGCTGTCACTTCAGCAACCAGGAGAACGGACTGGCCATTGGGGCGCGCATCGAAGGCCATGAAGGGGGACAGATGTAATCTGTTCCTTTGTCATTAATAGGAGTACAAAATTGAGAGACAGTTACACAGCAGCAGGCTTATCCATTCATAATGCTTGTGATCCACCTGCATTACTGGTCTCTCATTGCCAAATAGCAGAGCCTTTATTGATATACTGCATACTCTCCCGGTGTCTCCGCCTCATCCTCTTTGCAATAATGTACTCCCATTTTTTAGATCACGTTAAAAATAAAGACTAAAACAGAGAAATATGGGAAATCATTGGTAAATCCTTAGTGAAATACATTTATTTTCTCTTTTTTCTTCGTCTTTTTTCTCCCTCTTTTCTTTGAATTTAATGAAATGAGAGAAGCCAGATATATCAGTATAAGATGTCCTGCTGTTGTCAGGTTAAGTTTCCATTATGACAAATGGCTTTAATCCGACATCAGATGTGACGAGACAATTCATATAGATACAAATGTATATGCTGGTTCAGATGGTAACATTAAATAGTGATTGCTGTGATTGTTTATTGCATTAAAATGTGCTTGACACTCTGGAAACCTGCCTCTGAGGCTTTGTTTACGTGTGCGCACATGTGCGCCAGTCACCAAATTACAGCTATGGAGGGTGCACTTCGCCTGCACCGAGAAAAGACCAGGTTGGAGCTTTCGAGCTTTCAGCGCACCTTCTGCACAGTTTTTTGGCACGAAATTGTCACATGAATCTGTTGGCACCTCCCCCTGGTGCGCCGTTACACCCATCTCTGCGCAGATGGTCTACCAAAATGTCAAATTGGCAGCGCACGGCGGTGCCCCGGACATAATTAACAATGCACGGGTGTGCCGACTCTGCGCCCCCTGCGCTGCACCACGAAATTAGGGCCCTTTCTGTTAAGTTACAGCAAAACTGGGATTTGGCCACTGGGTGACTATGATGCATCACTACAAAAATGGTACATTATGATATGTTATATTTAATGTGTAATCATGTAATCATGTGGGCGTAATCATGTTAAAGTCCATCTCTTTAAGATAGAAAGGAGAAAACAGGAGATTAGTGCTGTCAGATGTAATGGTAACAGTTAACAGAGGAGCTAAATAGACTTTCCCAATTTCTGGAAAAAAATATTGTATCAGGTAACTGTCCTTTAAGGGGACAGCTAAAGCATCCCATGATACTAACACTAATGTTATTAAGCTATATATTCTGTGATGTGGCTCAACCAATATATTAACCTCAGCTGTGAATGTTACGTTTTGGTAGTGGTTTTAGTTTGTTTGGAAAGATAATCTCAAAAAGATAAGAACAAAATTTGATAATTTTTCAACGTTTTTGATCATTTGAATTTTCTGGATAGTTCAGAAATGGGCAAAAGCTCATTAGATTAGATTAAGGTAGTGATCTGAATCTGGATTTTGATCCAGTCGGTCAACCAAACAGCAGAATTGGCTATGCACAGCTGTGTGCCGGTCAAAACTGTCACTGTGCTGGATGCGCCAGGCTCCACCACCCTGTGCTGCACCACAAAATTAGGGCTCCATATGTTGGTGCACAACCTTTTGAGGCAGTCACTGCAATCAGATCATTTCTGTAACTCTAAATGAGACTTATACACCTGTTCACAAGTATTTTGGATCATTCCTCATGAGGCCACTTCAGAAAAATCCAATGTTTTGTTCTGAGCCATTCATGGGTGTTTATCGCTTTGTGTTTTGGGTAATTATCCTGTTGGAGGACCCATGACCTGCAGCTTAGACCAAGCTTTCTAAAACTGGGCAGCACATTTTGCTCTAGAATTCCTTGATAGTCTTGCGATTTCATTGTACGCTGCACAGATTCAAGACACCCTGTGCCAGATGCAGCAAAGCAGCCAAACAATGGCTACGTTCACACTGCTGTCAAAAGTGACCTGAATCTGATTTTTTTTTTTCTCAAATGTGACCTGTATCTGATTTGTCTCTGAAAGTGTGAACAGCATAATTGGCAATGAATCTGACATTTTCAAATCAGATACAGGCCATTTTCAAATGTGGTACTGAATCAGATACGTATCAGATTTTCTTGAAGGCGACCGTGGTCTGAACAGCCAGGTCGCATTCAATGCTACTTTGACGTCATTCTAGAGCAGGGATCTGCAATTTACCTTGGGACATATGTTTTCAAAGTCACTTCATGGACAACACACAATCAGAGGTTAATATGTAGACATGATGATTAGTTTATGCATTTTTTTCTTATAATAAAGAATTTTAATTGATTTTCCATCTACAAGCATGGTTAAAAGATGCGTAAAAGGAAGGAGTGATGAGCAGTTAGATCGACCGGTGTCTCAATTTCACGCACAATAAACGATAAACGTGAATAAATCAAATGTCTATGATACCTGATAAACTTAAGTTATGGACACAGTACCCACTTTTTGAATGGATTTATCAGACTAAAATATCAGTTAACAGGACGCGGAGACACTGATGATCCACTGCTGTCCATCTTATCCATGTGGATTTGCACGTTACTGTATATTTCAATGAG
This sequence comes from Scarus forsteni, assembly GCA_036419115.1. NCBI lineage: Eukaryota > Metazoa > Chordata > Actinopteri > Labriformes > Labridae > Scarus > Scarus forsteni. Next base: position 42,177,040 of record JAZDUH010000098.1, read on the forward strand.
ACAGTGTCAGTCAGAGACCAGTCTGCTCCTGTCTGATCTGCTCTCAGACAAACTAAGAAACATCAGAACAAATGATAAAACTAAGTTTTCACCTCTTTATTCACCTGTTCAGCGCACTATGGCTCTGAGCTGTTTTGCTTCCCAGCACCAATCTGTCATCGGCAGGGTCGGTGGGAAAGAGCGACTGCCTTTAAGTTCATTAGAAACAAAATAAACTTATAATTATTGCAATAAGAACTCACTCAAGGGGAGCTGCTGTTACATCAGACTCTGTGTTATGGGAACAAACTTGTCCAGCATTGTGAAGCACAGTTTTGGTCTGTGTTTGTTGCCCTTCATCACACCGTGCTGTGTGTGATGTCATTAATGTTCAATTGAGCATGCGTGTCAATTCTGAAGCGTGAGCTGTTCACATCACAGTCTGCAGTCAGGCCACATTTACAGGTGAATCTGACCAGCCAAACAAAAAAATTGGATTTGAGCAATAAATCTGAATTGAGCATTAAGTGCTGCAGTGTGAACATAGCCTATGTAACTGAGCCTCCTCCATGATTACAGTACGTACAGTGTTTTTTCTTTTGTATGCTTTAGTTTTGCATCTGAGAACATAGAGTTGATGTGACTTCCCAAAAAGCTGCAGTTCTGTCTCATATGTACAAATGATATTCTCCCAGAAGCTTTGTGACTCGTCAATATACATTTTGGTAAATTCCTGTCTTGTTTTTTTTTATAATTTGCTTTCAACAGTGATGTCCTCCATTAAGTCCACTTTGGCTCAAACAGCGATGGATGGCGCGGTCTGATGCTGATGTACCTTGACTTTCACCTCTAACTTCTTAGGAAGTTGTTCTGAGCTCTTTGGTTACCATTCATATTACCCATCACTTCAGTTTGTCATCAGTTTTCCTCCTGAGGCCATGTCCAGGGAAGTTGGCTGCAGTCATGTGGACCTTAAAATTCTGAATAATATGTGCAACTGTAGTCGCAGGAGCATCAGCCTACTTGGAGATGGTCTTAAGGCCTTTACCTTTAACATGCTTGTCTGTAATATTCTTTCTCCTGAGACAACTCTCTCCTTAGTTTTCTGTGGTTCATGTTCAGTGTGGTACACACCATGATACCAAACAGCATAGTGACTATTTTTCACCTTTTCTTTGGCAGACTGACTGATTACAAATTTGAAGACACCAGTGATTCTAATTACAAGACACACCTTGGTTTAACATGCCTCTATGGTCAAATCATTTTCAGTCTTTTCTAGGTGTTAGCAACTCCATCTGTTAGGGACTTGCTCTCCTTCAGATAGTGAGATATTTCAATGGAGGATTCTTAATACCAGACCGTGATTATCATTGTTTATTACATGGTCGGTACAAATAGACATAGATACATAGTGAGTAAATGAGTGAGTGTCTATGAGTGAGGATCGCGGTCTTCATGCTGTATCTGAGTGAGGGTGTCGGTCTCACTGCATGCCCCTCACTGGAGATCACTAAGCATCTGAGGGATACCTATATAAGTGCATGACATTCTCTATATGGTTGTGTCTGTGTGTCTGTTTTCTATACATGGTCAGGCTATTTTCTGGTTGCCAGACTTCTCTGTGGGGTTCATCTGTACTCAGCATAGATTCATCTGTATTGGTTTATACATAAATAACTTGAATTGATACATGAGTTGAAATGATTCTGATCTGCTGAACCACAGTTCAAAAGCAATGTCTGATTTTCATTTGTTTATTTTCAGGAAATTTTTATTTATCATTACTTTTGTCCATTTCAGTTTATTTCAGTGACCATTGTGGTTGTTCCTACAGTTATTAAAAACTTCAATCAGAAAGACTGGTATCCATTCTTTCCACTTGTCTGAGTTTATGCTCAGGCAAATACCTTTGTCACATCTTATACATTCTCAATCATCTTTTAGTCTCAGCCATTTTATCAAACAGCACCAAGTAAGACAAAACTGCTACCTTTTATCTTAAGGTTAGTGTGTGATCTTAAGCCATGGAGCCTTAATGTCAACTCATCAGAAAATTGTGCCTCCTTTCTTGACATAGCTCTGAATGGAAACAGCTGGTGCCTGTTTAATATCATTGCATTCTTTACATTTTGACACATACAATGCTTAGCAAATTTACTGGACTACCATTCATAAATACATGATTTTTTTTAAAAGAAATTGTTCAAAAAGCTGTTTTTTTTTAAACTAAAAATGTTATTGTTGTTTATTTGGAAAAATGGGAGATGAATGAGAAATTTCAAACTGAATTTAACTTCCCATACTCAAATTTTAGCTGGCCCACCGGGCTTCTCTCAGAAGTCAAAAAATCATCAAGCCTTACATTTTTTCTTGACGGGAATACAAGAAAATACCTCTAAATTTACATCTTTTTCAAAAAATGATAATGTGGTGATTATTTCCTGTTTTTTTGTAAAACAGCTATTTGAAATTCCATGCGTAACAATAACAATAACAATAATATAATTATAATAATATCAAATAAAAATATAATTTTGGTTAAAGAACCTTTACATAAAACTTTACAAACCATTGCAGAAACGTGAAAAATATTTACTAATCACCAATGCTGTCAAGTTAGAGCTGCTGCAGGCTTAACCATTCATTGGGTGGTGGTATGATACATTTCTTAAGCAGTGCAGGTTGTTCCATATTGCTCCTTTAAATCAGCTCCTTTAAATTTGTAACCCTGTAACTTATGTCACTTTGGACACTTGTTAACCATCATGAAGTTACTCATTTATTCCATGAGTAAATACAGATAATTATTCTTGTTTTCCATTGATTTGTCAGTATATAAAGTGTTGATGGTTAGAAAAGGAGATATGTTCCTCTCAAATCATTTCTGTGCTTTTTGTAGGCTGCTGACAATTAAAAAGAGCTAAGAAACCCCCATGAATGAAAATGTACCACATTGTTTACACATATGATATTTGAAACAAAAGTTTTAACCCTTCACTCTGAATACCCCTGTGTGGTTTTCTGTGATGTTTTGTTCTCTCCTGCTTTATCCATTATATAGTTTGTTTGCAGACAGTCAAGCAGCTTAAGGTTTGAAGCTTTTGGCCAAAAGGTGGCAGTAGATGCTTGATTTATGCTTTGGTGGCTCTAACTAAATTCAGATTTCTCTGCTTATAATACAATAATACATATCTCAAGTAAAGGAAATGTTTTAAGGAAAAAAAAAGTCATATAACACTTACTGACATTGCCTGTTGAGGAACACAGATAAATAGGTGTTAGAGCCACTAAAAGAGTCTGCAACAGTTTTATTTGTTTCATTGTGAAATTGGGTGTTCACTACACTTTTAATAGAAAATGGGTGATGCTTAACAAAGCCGTCTTAAAGAGGAATTTCTCTCGTGAAGAAAATTCGTGGGAGAGGACCCCCCTTTTGTAACTCTTTGACTCTCTTTCCATGAGGTCTTCTCAGAATAAGAGGTGATAATGTCTCGTTGTGGTTTTCAAAAACTTTCTTTCCAAACCATCTAAACCCACTGAGACCATTGAATTATCTTCACACTCAAACTCTGAGGTATCATCTCATTTGATGACTTTAGTATGTCCTGCACATGTATACATGCCTGAATACACACATGCACAAAGAAAAACAGAGTTTCCTCTGACCCACATATTGCTCTCTCCGAGGCCCCTTCCAAAGTTTGTGAAACAGATGTGGAGCTAGATGAGGGGGGATGTTTGGGGAGGGGTGCAGTTGGAATGGCAGACCAATAGTCTGGCAGCTCCTACAGGCATTGTGCTGCTTGCACCTTTTTCTCATTATACAGCTGTGTGTGTCTGTGTGTGTGTGTTCACATTTTATATTGAGTAATGCTGACATCATTCTGCTGAATTAACTGGAATAACCCAAATATGACAGAGAAAATTAACAATAGGAGGATTTTTTACAGTTGAGAAAACTTTGATGAAAAAGTTCTGCACTTAACTTCATGAAATTTAACCTTGTAAAGAGGCTTTATTTACCAGACTCCATGTCTGTCACAAGGTGGATGTGTCTTGGGAAGCTGATTTGTCTCCTCCTGGTTAGAGAAAGACTGGGTCAATCAGAAACCTTTGAGGAGAAAGAGATGGTAGGTTTCTGATGAAAGTTATAGAAGCACCTGCAAGCAGATAAATATTTGAGGCCTGTGAAACATTAGCATTGATGACAGTTTATCTAATAAGAGCCTTAGAAGATTTGGAAGTAATGAAAGTGTGGATGGACGTAAGCATTAAAATGTGGACATTTTTAAAGCTGTAGCGTCCAAGTTTGACCAAGTTGAAAGTTTCCCTGTCGGAGAAGCTGGAGACCATAGATATATCTATGGATATCTACACTGGAGTAGCTGAACTGGAATTTTTCTTCTGGTAGACATAAATACAACACTACGTCATCTCCACCCCTGTCCAATTAGAACCATTTCCAACCCCCAGGCCTTGAGTAAAGGCGATTAAACGTGTTCTCAGTGTAAACCTTTATTCAGAATTATTATTTCAATGTAAACACGAAGGAGAAAACTTTAATTCAGAATAATTTAATTCTGCATAATTAATTCAGAATTAAAAAACATCATGCAACTGTGGCCAATGAGATCTTACCAAGATGGACATTTAATTTATACCATAGAATATGAATCAATCCGTCATGTGGTTTTACATGAATGAGTGTTTTTTTTTTTTAATCTAAATACGTCCATTGTCCTCAGTCTCAGAAATATTGCTTTTCTACAGCAGTATGTGTGTGCAAGTTAGTGTGTGTATGAATATAGCAGAAAAGCAAGCCAGTGGAAGCAAGCCAGTGGTCATGATGTGCTTTGCATTATGGTTGAGATGGTCATTTTGACTGTGACCACCTCATGATGGTCAGATATTTTATTATCCTATATATAGTGGTCCGTTGTCCACTCAAACACACACACATGAAAAATGTGTGGTGAGTTTTGGTTTTCTCATTACAACTTTCGAAATCTAAAGTTAGGTTGCATCTGAGGAAATTACCCATGTAGGCTAAATTTCATCAATATATCTGTAGTCAATGAAAAAAATGCATGTGTTGCTTTTATCAAAAAACAAAGTCTCAGATTTCTCATCCATTCTTGTAAATGCACCAGATCCTGACCAATTATTTGACTATCTCAGGGTAGAGGTGGGTTTTAAGATGTTCACAGAGCAAGACTGTTGTAGGACAGGCAAAATTATTTTGAAACAATCATGTCATTTCATAAGGAGTGTGGTAATGGTAAAGTTTAATTGAGTTTCAAATAAAACTTATGTCACCTTTTCTTTGTTTGCTGTACAATTTGAGCACCTTTTTATAATTCTCAGTGTCCATATCATGTTTTTCTAGGTTTGATATAGCCTTTCATTGTGAATAATGTGTCTCCTTTGCATGATAGGGCACTTTTATGAAAAACAAAGTCAGCAGTATCAGTGTTGAAGTGCATTTTGAATAAAATACTTGAACTTAGACTTAAATTCACTGAGTATTATCTTGCACTTTGGCAAAATGTCATTTTAAGTAAATCTCTTTTTAAGTTAGAACATTTATGTACCTTTTTCTTCCCTTGCATCCAAACATTATTAAAACAACTTATCCAATTTGGGGTTGCAGGTGTGGGAGCCCATCTACATTGCAACAGAGTGTTGCAAATAAAATATCCAAACATTCAAAAGTGAGTTAACATCTTAGCGCTTACAACCCCAAAGATTTAAAGTATGGTATTTTAGAAAAGCTTTTCATTTTAGTAAGGTCCAGAGTGACCACAGGCATTGGAGATTCAAATGTTTCCTTTTGAAACATGCTGTAAAATAGTTCTAATACTGCTCCACTATTGAATTTTAAGGTGTTAATTTATTTTTCAAAAGACCACTGCTAACAAAATGCTAACAAGTGGATTGATTTGAATGTTACACAATATTTGAGAAGTGCTGGATAGAGAACGTTAATGTTCAGAATGTTTTGACTAAATAAAGATACCTATAAGCAACATGAAATGCTTTATCATTCAATTACCTAAAGTGAAGACGTAACAGAATGAAACAGCAAGGACTGAGGACCCTAACTCATTAATTGTTGATTGCTTCTGTAATTACTGAAAACAGATACATCTTAGGTAAAACTATGAGCACTAAGTTGATCCGGTCAGAGGAAATTCTCAAATAAGAGGAAACAACGTGTTGGGCATTCCAACAAGTTGGCTGCTTGGTACATGGTCAACATTATAGATCTATAATAGTTTGTTAGTAGCTTTTCACTGTCACCAATTACATTTAAGTCTAAAAAATCATGGAAGTTAGGTTTGTAAAGATTTATCAAGATGAACAAAACTTTTAAGTCTCATGACTTTTTTGTTCACCACAGAACTTCTTAACAGCGATTTTCAAAGAAAAATGTTTTCTGTATATTAGGCTTTATTTCAATCATGGGATCATCCACATGAAATACTGAAAACACTGTATTATAAATTCCAGGCATATTATGGCCATTAGACCTACTCTCTTCTACTAGACTTTACCCGGCTCTACTCTACTCGCCCTGTGCTGCTTTTCCATTAGCCCCAGTCGCCTGCCCAACAGGGTGCAGTGTCGCCGTAAACAGCTGAGCGGCACTGTGGTGACATCATTTTGAGCGCAACACAACAATCTGTGGCTTTGTGTCACAAACTGAGTAAAAAAGGAAAGCAGAAGAAGGCTGCAGGTGGCAAGAAGAAATACCCCTTGAGAAGCACAGGAGAGTTTTGGAAGCTTTACAACAGAATAAAGCCGAGGACGAGAGCAATCGAGCTGCAAAGAAAAGACGTATGAGGGTAAGCTAATGGTGGCAACCGCTAGCATGCTCGGTCATCACACTCATGACTAATCGATGACGACATTGTCTAACCAATCAGTAGCCGGCAGTCGGTGACGTCATCTTTTAGTATCAACTCAGCTCGCTTGGAACCAGAGCGGAGTAGGTACAAAAACTAGCTTGTTTTAGGAGGTACCGGGCTAGTGGAAACACGCTGCAAATCAAGTAGGGCCAAGTAGAGTAGGGCCAAGGCGTGCTAGTGGAAAAGGGCCATTAGTGTCTCTGGGTGCTTTCACACTAGGGGCCCTGTCCTGGATCCGAGAGTACTTAAGCCCCAAGTCTGGTTTGTATTGGTATTGTGAATGCAGACAAACCAAGCCCGGGCCCACTTTGGGAGGTGGCCTACGGCGCTATTGAAGAGAACTCAGACATGGTTTGGTTGAGATGTGAATGCAATGGCATCAGGATAAGGGACAAAGTTGACGCTGCTTTGTGATGTCACGGTTGAGCGACTGCCTTCTCTCTTGAAACGTGGTGACTAAAAATTCACAGAAATAAAATTCTTACTTGAAATTTGGGCTGACAAGGACATTCAAAAATAATTTGACTCCACACATAAAAATTTGGATATTTTCGGCATCATATCTCAGAAATTACTGTCACAGGAGTATACCAGGACCACCAATCAATGCCATGATAAGATAAAGAAGCCCCGGCAGCAGTATCACAGAATATGACACTCACTAAGTAAGTTCAGCAGCTCAACTGATGAAAAGGAAACGTTTCTTTGGTATGATGCAGTTGATGATATCATCGGCTAAAACCAACAAGTCAAGTCTTTTTTGAGTACCTTGTGGAAATCATTGGACTCTAGTCAACAAGTGGCCTATTATCACTCACCTTACAGCAGACTGCGAGTTAAAGTCAGGAAGAAGTGATGTAAATGCCACTCTATTGCTGGTGTTTAACACAGCCTTCCCTAATTTAATTACAGGGTTATAAACAAATTATACATACATATATAGATATATATATATATAGTTTTGATTTATGAGGAGGGTCCAGAGGTTCGCTGTTGCTGTGTCAGACTCAATCACGATAAAAAAAAAACAGGAGCAGGAAAAAATGACTAAACTAAACTGCAGGAGGAGGACAAAACACAGGGTTGTTTGATGATGGAATTTTGTCTCATGGTAGCCTCTTCTTTGTAAATAAATACGCAAGTGGGCCCGGGCACGGTTCAATGTTGCATGTGTCTATGCAAGCCAGTGGGGAGGAAGGGGAGAGGGGAAACTGCACTATGCCACGGTTTGAAACAAGTGAGCCTATGAAAGCGCCCTCAGTTTCACTGCCACAAACAAAAACAAAACCAAACAAACAAACAAAAAAACAGAAGAAGACATGGAAAAGAAAGACTGGCTGTTTTGATGGCAGTAGAGAACCAGAAGGTTTTGCTGCAAAAGTCATAACAAACTACTCTGCCATTGTTTCGTTTGTTCTGCGGGGCACATGCAGATTAAGGGAGGGCTGGTGCTATACACGGAAATGCAAGGGTAGCATTTTGAGATTTATTCACCCTGGGAGCTGTTTTCAAACATGTATATGTTGGGATTTCCCAAATGCCATACGTTTAAAGCTTTTGTGGATATGCCTCAACTGTCTGAGTGGAGAGTTCCTTGAAGTCAAGTGTCTGGTACAATGCTAACTTCCTGGTAGGCTAACAAAAACATGTCATTCCTACAAAACTATAAAACTAGCACAAGGCTTTGACACATCCTGGACTGGAAACCCCTTAGTCACAAGGCTACATCAAAAACAGTACATATCTAAATTCTGAAGTGATAAAACCAAAGTGTTCCAAGCTCATTACAGCTGACAGCGGACAAGAAAGTTATTGTTTCTTTCCTAGCTTTCTTTTAGATGTATTATAACCTCTCTGACTCTTTATATCTCAGGGTTTTCTCTTTACACGTGCCTCATTACCCCTCCTCCAGTTCACCAGCTCCTCTTGAGATTTGTGAGGACTAATAAAGACACCTGGTCCTGACTGTGTGCTCTTCAATGACAGCTCATGTCTGAGGCTATGAGTGATGACCTATTACTAATGAGGTCAAGTCGTCATGTTTATGTCCATTATTAGCACTTTGACGCAATGACTTGTAGTGTACTGAGGTAAGTGCCCTCGGTGATGAAATACAGGGTGCTTTTACCGACTCAAAACAAGTAAATTGACTAGATAAATTCCCTGGGTTAAAAAGGGCAAAGACGGTAACTACTTAGTCATTCCCATGTAGACTAAACATGGCTGTAATCAGTTATCTTTGCAAGTATTTTTCAACACTTTAGTCTGCACAAACCAAAACCTTCCATAATTCTACAACTGAGAGTTTTTGATCCACATCTAAGACAGCTTTTAAGTATTACAACTTTTCAGCCATACAAGCATTTTTGCTGACATAATTACAACTTCTGTTAGTTCATTACAGCTTGGTAAATTTGGTTTACAGGATCAGGAAACCCTGATCTTGCACGTTTGTCCACCGTCAGCTATACCCTAACAGACTGCAGTGTATCTTGTTCCATCCTTTAAAGTTGGGTAAGTAGGCCCCAGTAGAATGGTGCTTAAGAAGGACTGTGTGGATTAGTTATTTTAATGTCTGCTACAACTTATGAAATTGTAAAGACATTGTACAACAAGATGTATGTAACCAGACAGCCTGGTGAAAATGCATCATTATTACTTGGAATTACTAGTAGGATAAGACCTGGAGATAGGAAAAATACTTTCTCCCTCCTTAAAAAAAGATTAGCTGTTTCCTGCCCAGCTGTGGATGCTCTTGGGTGACTTATCTTTTTTTTTTTAAATTAACATACCACCACTCAGACGTATGTCCACTCTGGTCATTTTTACATATTTTTTTATTAATCACAAAAGACAAACAATACACTTCATGATCTGAAATGACAGACTAACACTATCAGAGTTAGCACACTTTAACTCTTTCTAGTGTAAATATTGAGTTAAAACTAAAAACTGTAACACTTGAGTTTGACTTTTGATCATTACTTCCACGTATTGTTTAATATGCACTCTCTTGCAGAGTTTTAAAGCACATAAGTGTTACAGGCCCTTATTTCCTGGTGCAGGGTGGTGGAGTCCGGCACACCCCACTAAGTGGTATTTTCATCAACCGCACTGCTGTACGCAGCCAATTTTGCAATTTGGTAGACTGGCTGTGCCGAAATGGGTGTAGCAGCACACCGAGGGGGAGGTGCAGACAGATTCAGGTTGGTGTCGTGACAATTTCGTGCCAAAAAACTGCGTCGAAGGTGCGCTGAAATCTTGCCAGCTCCAACCTGGTCTATTCTCCGCTCAGGGCGAAGCGCACCCTCTGCAGCTGTAATTTGGTGACAGGTGCACACTGCGCACACATCACCAAAACTAAGTGGCGGGTCTCCAGAGGGTCAGGCACATTTCAATGCAATAAGCAATCACAGCAATCACTATTTAATGTAACCGTCTGAACCAGTGTATACATTTGTATCTATATTAATTGTCCCATCACATCTGATGTTAGATCAAACATGTTTGTCATAATGGAAACTTAACCTGACAGCAGCTAGAAGTGGGATGCAAACTACAGAGTTCACATCTTTTAAGCCAACCACAAACAGCCTCATCATCAGGTATGGAGCAGCTATATATATCCGGCTTCTCTCTCATGAAATTCAAAAGAAAAGAAAAAAGAAAAATAGAAGCTCGCTGAATTCATGTACTTACCCCGGTGCCTTAAGGATTTACCTGTGATTGCCAATATTTTTCTGTTTTAACTTTTATTTTTAACGTGATCTAAAAAGATGGAGTACATTATTGCAAGGAGGATAAAGAGGCGATGTCACCAAATATTCTGCTATTTGGTGATGACAGACCAGGAATGCAGGTGGATCACAAGCATGATGAATGGATAAGCCAGCTGCTGTGTTTGAATATAACTGTCACTTCATTTTGTACTTCTATTCATGACACAGGAACAGATTACATCTGTCCTGTGAGGTGGTCCACACAGTGACATGCATCGTAGTCTCCGAAATGCAGCCTAATGGCCCCTCCGCTGTAAAAGTGACAGCAGCTTCGACCGTCTTTGCCATTAGGTCTTTCTAGCACACGGTGGAGGGGATAAGTGGCAGTTTTGACACAAAGATTACAGAGGTGGGTAATAATCCTCCTAAAACATGACCTGCTCTTCAAATTGTTAACAGATATTGGTTTAGTTTGCCTGAAGTCTTATGACATGTGTTCTTATATTATCTTGATGGAAAAGGAGGGCCCATGCCAACCAGTTTAAGGTTGAGGATATAGGCTGAGGAATTTTGCTTTAGCTGGTTTAATTGATGTACATTATATGACTGATGAACTGCACCAGGATTTGAATACAGTAAACCAAGGTCTTGTTTTGTCTAAAAGCTTTCACGTCACAAGTAACAGACACAACTTAACTGGCAAACAAACACAAAAATGTGAGCTTGCAGGTTTACAAAAATGGTTTTGTAACTTTGAGTACTTGTACATCAACAAATAGGTCAGCCTTGATTGTGTTTAGTTTAGGCAAAGAAATACAATGGTTTGAATTTAAAGAGTTAATATTAAGTCAGTTTAATCAAACATAAAAAGAAATGGGGAGGTTCAGTTCCTTTCATTTAAGTTTTACTTGCTAATAGGTATCACATCTCTCATTTCAGCACTTTTCAAAGTCTCCATTATTTATTTAAGGTGGTCATTTATAACATAGTGTTGGCAGCAGTATAAACCTGATGCACACAAACCTAACCAAAAAAGCATACAGCCATTACTTAAAAACACATACAAAGTAATTTATTACGGATGCTTAGAGAACCAGACATAAATAAACTAGACCATGGTGTGTTGACCTCTGCCACTTTTTGACAGAGGGTCAAGGGTCAAGAGTCTGCTCAGGAAAAGCAACATCATCACACCACTTTCAAGTCAAACTGAAACTAATCGCTATTTTAGTACCACTGCTGTAAGAAACAAACCAACATCAACAGCTACTGTCAACAGCTACAAGACCTTTTATTTATTAGTTTAAGGAAAAGGGGAAAATGTTGGTGTATTTTTAAATGCGGTTGATTCTTTGTAAAATGGATTAATCTTTTTTTAAGATGCTGCTTTTAGGTTAACAAGATTATTGTTGATGCTGGTCAAATGATTTATATCCTTTATTTCCTGTTATGTCATATTTTGTTGGCCAAGACTCTCCAGTACGCATAAACTCAAAACAGGCCCTTAAGTGTGTATAAATTTAGAATATGCAGTAAATCATTTGAAAAGAAATCAAGTCATAAGTGTGGAACATAAAGTGTCACACTGACTCTGCAGTCATGGAAATCCATTTTTCTTCCAATCACTATCACTCTAAGCTTCCTTGAGGCCACTGATATAAATGAAAGTAGCACAGATGAGTTTAGCAAGCCTTTGGGCAGGGCAGGGTGTAGGCAGCATGTCTGTGGTCATCCATGGTGGCTCAGTAATTACACAAGTTCAATAATGGTTGTGACATATCTGTTTTTTTCCTGTATAGAACATTATTAACAGAAATAAACTCAACTAGACCCTCCCAGCTTCAGCATTTGATGTGTTTTATCAACTCTAATAAGCACTGCCAAGTGTATCTGCTTCTAAAATTACATTTAAAAAATTACATTTTGCTTTTTATACTTCAACAAGGGTTCCTGTAAAAGGGAAGGTGAAATGGAGTAAATAACGTGACCACACAAATCTTGTTTAAAAGATAAACAAGCACATGCATATGCTAATAATCAGTAGTAACCTGGTAATGATATATTCCATATGCTGCTGTATGTATATGCCATATACATGGTTACAGAATTCATTGATGTGGTTTCAGATGAGTTGTCTCACACAGCTGTTAAGGCCATGCCCTGCCTTAAAACTGACAAAAAACTCACTTCCACATGTTCATTCATGGTTTCATTGCCTCCACAGACCATTCCCAAATGATAGCACCAATTTGGACTCATCTGTCATTTTGGTTTGTAATTCTTCAGACAGCTGAATAAATTATAGATTTCAGGAGAAGACACAGGAGGATTCATCCTTGAAAGAGGATTTTACGAAATCTCTATTGCTGCAGTAAGGCAAAGAAAAACTTGGTGGGCCAAAATAACACCCACAGATTAACCAATGAATTCAAACCATTGCATTTCTTTGCCTAAACTAAACACAATCAAGGCAGAACTATTTCTAGATGCTATGTAAATCAATTAAACCAGCTACCACAAAATTCCCCAGCCTATATCCTCAACCTTAAACCATAAGTCTATCTGTGTTGCTCATTCCATGACTGCACAATCCTCACAAGTTGATCCTTGTTTTAAAAGTAAATTATCAGGCTTTCCACTAATATAAAAAGTGGTTTAAAAAATTGTTTCGTCAAAGTGGAGAAATAATCTACCAAAATACCACATTTTTTTGGAGGAGTTAAGAAGAACTGTCATCTATGCAAGCCTAATAAGTTTAGACTTTGAAAGCCAGACAACACCAAAAATCACAGACATCAGAAGCACAAACATCTAAATAAAGTTTGAAAATGCAGCAGATGTACTACAACAATAGCACAGCTTCACCAATTGACCTCAGTAAATGTTTCTGTTTTCCCCACTTTTTTAGCATTTCACGAAACAAATGACTTCAAACTAAGACGAAAGAAAAGCTACTGAGATTCACAGTGGAAGGAATACACATGATTTTTGTACATTACATTTTGTATATCAAGAAATGGCAAGCGGTGTATTTCCTGTTTTTTTGTCCCACAACCCAGCTTCACTGTCATTATGCCTTAAAGAGCCATATTGTGCTTTATTTGAGTATGGTTTGCCCTTTAATGTCTCCTCCACATGACAGAGCACTTCTGTGTACAAGGCAATAATTAAGTGGGATCAGAACTTCTTCTCTCGACATTAATCGCACCAGCAACTGCCTAAAATGTGTTGTCCCCCCCTTGAAAACAACGACCAGTGTGATGTCATGCCATTATTGTGTAGTCATTTCAAGCCCTTCGGCTCATGGAAGCAAGCCCAATGCAGAGCTCAGTTGTTAGAATCAATACAGAGTTATAACACACCGTAGACTTGTCAACAAATCAGAGCTGAATTTTCTGCATATCACTAAATCACTTTACCAGTGTTGCTGTCTGGCCCAAATGTTTAACCAATTTAAAATATAAAAACATTTGAAATCAGGACTGCACAGAATTTCTTAATTCAGTAGAGTTTCTTTTTTTTTCAAAGGTGACAATGTTGAAGATGTGAGGTTTGTGCCTGACAGCAAAAATATATGTTATCTCACAATCCTAATATCTTTTCAGTCCCAACCCCGAATAAGCAGCCTATATATTATTCTAATTATATCTGTGTTTCCTTTTTAAATCTTACTTTTTTTGTGGAAAAAAGCTGTTGATTTAATGTATGCAAACATACCCTGTAGTCATTAAAATAAAAGTCATAAGATAAAATTTATCCATCTAAAAGCAGTTTATGGAAGAAAAGGGGAAAAAAATTTTAAAAAATTGGAATAAAGGAATTCAAACTCAAATTCTGGGCAAAACTGGCTGTCCTCATCACAAAAAGCAAGGATAAAGAGAAAAACTAAACAAGCCCTGCCAGAGTAAATAGTATAAGTCTGGTTAAAGGATGAAAAGGTAATGAGGTTTAAAGAGCCCTTACACAGATTCTTTGTCTTCCCCCCTCACTGTCCTCTATCCAGGCCAAACACAGACAGTGAGTCATTACCTCTTATGATCACCTGGCTGGGTTTTCATTCAAACTAATCTGATGTTCAGAAACATGCAGCCACGACCACAAAAAAAGCCTCTAACCCTCACGTTCATCATTCCTTTGATATAAATCACAGGCTGGATCAGCATGTTGGATGAACATTAGGCTGACTGCCTCTCAGTGTAAAATGAGGAGAACCTTTTTGTCATCATAGAGGCCCTGACTCTGGATGATATCATACAGTATAATGATGGTGTAGAGGAGTGACTGCTTTTCTTCACAGAGATGGTACACTGACAAACAAGACAGAACAGAGCCATACAGCCTCTGTGTCTGTTCGGTGAGTGTTGATATTCATTTAATACTACACTGGAAGGTCATGGCAAGGAGGTCATAAAATGTGGACAGACTTTCCTAATAGAAATAGACGCAGGTCTGGGACATTAAAAGATTATTACAACAGATGCAGTGATTCTTTTGACCACAAAATGGGTCAGATCAGGAGAATTGACTTCACATTCTGCATTTGACTTTAGCTTCTTTTCCATTTTATTATGTCTTTATAATAATGTTGCACTGATGAAGAGAGAAAAAGACAGCTTCATGAAGAGATGTGCAGCAGGCATATGTTAAAAACTGGTGCAGGACAGATGCACCCTTTATAAGCACTGAGAGAGAGAAGTGCAGTGCTTAAAATTGGAAAAACATAATTCAATCTTTCACCTATCCATAAATCTTCTATACCTCTTCACCATCTTCAGGCTTGCAGAGGTTTGGAGCCTATCAATAGCAGAAATTGCTTAAGAGGCAGTATACACCCTAAACCAGTTGCCAAAATCAAACTGAAATGAAATTTCAGATTTTAATATGACAGTAGCAGGACGGTTGCGCAAACCAGGTGTTGGCAAAATTTTGGTTGAGTCAGTGCTTGAGTGAGTGGATGGCCCTTATTAGCTATTGCTGGTGCAGGGAGACAAGGTAAGTAAGAAAAATGAATGAGAGACATCGTCAACAACTATTAATAAATACTAGAAATTATTACAAATTATTAAGTTTGTCTTAAAAAGACTGTGAGGAGTTTCTAAGTAATTACAAAAAAGTCTCACTTTTAGATATATGCCTGATCGAAATACACACTTTAAGATGAGTTTTATAGCATCAAAATAGGTTATCTATAAATGCTATTCCTTAGCCTTCCAGTCCGGTCGGACAGGGCTGGACTGGCCTTGATACTAAAACTTCGGGAAAAAGACAAATAAAACTAGAACAAATTTATATTATTTTATGATTTATATTACACGTCTTAGAGCACTGGGCTGTAAGTAGCGATATATAGCCAGCTACATCTACGACAATGCGTTTTCCAAAAATTGTTTGTTGTCACACATCAAAATATACTGCTACATAACTAGAAAGAGGTACACTACCTCGTCACTTTGCATCCTGTAAGTTGTTGAAAAAAAAAGTTGTAAAGCAATGCAGAGTTCTGAGGAAGGTCCGAGCTGCATCACAACAAACACATGCTTTGGTTTCAGTCACGTCTTTTGGTGCGTTCCAGTTGTAGTTAGAAATAGGAATTTCCTACTGGGAACTCGGTGAAACCTCGCCACCCCCGAGTTGACAGTCGAAGATGGATGCCCCCAGTGTGAACAGTTATTTAGCTCCTGTAATAATCAATTTATTTCCACTTCTGACTGGGGTGTGTTGCTCTAGATCAGCTGTATACATAGTATTGTTAGACTTATATTTACAAAAATGCTGCCATAGTGATAATCAAATTCTTCATGTGGTATTTGTGAACATCAATGCAGGGCATGCTAACAACAGCTAACAATAGCCTGGTAGATCGGGATGTTTTTTTCCGACTTCAACTGGAACGCCGATAAGTCGGAGATGATGTCACTCCCATTTCCAAGGTTACTGGAATGTAGCATTACGACAGTCACCGCGCGTGCTCATGGGTAGCAGAGTCTTTATGTCGCCAGCAATAGATTCTCCTCATAGCACCTTTAATTTCCAACAATAGCAAGTTACTTGAAAGCTGAGTGACATCACTACCCAAAGCTCAGTGTGAAACAACAAATTGCAACAGTTTAAACAAACCATGAGATAAAGAGAAAAAAATCACACAGGGGTTCCATGATTCAGAAATCAGTTTGAAAAGTCTACAATAAATTCAGGGCAGTGAAAGATTTTGCATGTTTGGCTCAGGGTAAAAAAAGAAAAAAAAACGGAACTGCTGCTGGCGAACAAGGATGGACACAGAGATTGAACCAAACAGTTAAAGCAGCAAAAGCTTTTTTAAAAAATAATGCATCACTTTCTTTCCCTGGTAACTAATTACATTTATGAAGGAGTAATTCAGTTACTAACTCATTTACAACATACTTTAAAAAAGTAACTATAACTAGTTACTTTTTTAAAGTATGTTGTCCAACACTGACCACAAGGTTACATTTCACTCCAGTCAATATGCCAGTTCAGCTTGAAAACAACTTTATCTGTCATTTATAGTAAAGATACTTCTGAACTGCTTTGAACAATGTTATTCCGACCACAACTAGGTGGTGGCACAAACAGCCCTCGCAATCTGACTGGCTTTGTACCATTTGACTAAGTGCAGTGTGAAGCTAACCAAATGAAAACACAGCACCAAAGGTACAACCTCTGCAGAACAGAGTCCACTGAACTTTATGTGTGAAAGTGGCCTTCGTCATGTTTGGTACCCTGTTTAAACCGATGTATGAGGAGTCATCCAAAGCAAAAAAAGATTGACTCCACAGACCTCTGTATTTTGTCTGTTTTAGCTATCTTGAGTGATTTGAAGATGAACATTTCCCACTTGCTGAGCATGTTATTGTAGCAACACCAAACTGTCTTTCCATCTGTCTATCCAGTCTCTGGAGCAATGTCTGCAATCATCACTAATACCTACAACATTATGTAATCCATTATGAGAAAAACATGAGGTCAAATTGCTACAAAAAGGTGACATCAAACTGTATGAACATGGAGGGAGTCCTCGGTATATCCACAGTCTTAAACTGTTGCTTAACAACCAAATGATGATGTGACCTTTCCACTGTCTGGCATTGTTTTTGCTCAGTCTCTAGCAGAAATCATTGTCTCAACTTGATTCATATAAATGTCTTTAGGGATCTCATGGTGTCTTTTACAGCTGCCAAACATCAGCATGATTCATACAGTATTCTGTCCATAAAAAATAACAAAACCACTCTGTGTCTATCTCTCACTTTAAGATGCCTGTTAGCATGGCACAGCTGGAAAATACTTCTGAGGAAAACACCTCTCCAGAGATTTATTTTGTGGGATCTGTCTTGCTAGAGAAAGCTTTACATGGTCAAACCTGTCATCCATAAGCATTAGTGTGGATATTTCAGAACAATTTCACTTGTCATTTGATAAAACAATTTATGACGGTAAACCTCTTATTGCTGCTTTGTTTGCAACTCTCAATAACAGCTTTGTCAATATCAGAACATCATAATACAAGCAATGTGTACCACTACTGATGGATTCTCATCTTTTGTTTCTAGAACACACCTAACGGCTGAAATGAGGAAAACGGGAAAAGTTATCTGTTTATTCAGCATTTAGTG
This sequence comes from Scarus forsteni, assembly GCA_036419115.1. Taxonomy (NCBI): domain Eukaryota; kingdom Metazoa; phylum Chordata; class Actinopteri; order Labriformes; family Labridae; genus Scarus; species Scarus forsteni. The sequence goes on from JAZDUH010000098.1 coordinate 42,195,283, forward strand.
GAACATTTCCTCCAGACGTGATGGTAGTTTAGGTAAATCCTCCCTGAAAACATGAATAAGATAGTATAGGAGGAGCAGACAGCCCTAACAAGCATACACACCTACAGTCCAACATCTGTAAGTGATGTGGTTACCAAATTTCTCTGCGTAGCTGGGGGGTGTATTGTTGCTTAGGGACACTGGGATATGTATCTGCCTGACTTTGCATCTCCACTCTCTATGACTCACAGCCCAGAAATCCACTCTGGTAGGTCTAACGACATACACGCTCACACACACACGCGTTTGCAGGCAGACATGACAAATACTGGGCTTCCACCAGTATGAGCTCATAGAAAAACAGCTGCCATTCCCTCTCAGGGGTCAAATGAGGGGGAAAGCTTCATGAGTCAAACTGGCTGCTTTTTCCCCTTATCTGACTTGGTTGGACTGTGTCCATGCAGCCTGTTTATACCACACTCTCACTCCCATTTCACCCATCCTATCTGACTTAAAATGATATAAAGTACAACTTTGATCTGAACTTCTGTCGTGAGACCGACCAATGGCACAAAGTTCTCGAGCACTTACAGAACCATGTAGCTGAAAATTTTTGCTGTCAAGTCAACTACTTAAATCTGTTAAATAACACCTTAATCTTAGTCTTTATGTTGGTGATGATAATGTCAGTCATTATGAACATTTGAGGGGTAGAACATGAAGCATCTTTCAGGAATTTTATGCCACTGTTCTGGCAAAAACCAAGCCTGAAGGCATTATGTTTAACATTTGCTCTTCTGTCTGATTCCTGTGAACCTAATATTTGTAGAACCTTAAGAGGGATCAAATCAATGTGGGGTTTTAAAATTCAAGATTTCCAGGCCTCATGTTCATACCTTTAAAGGCTTATACTAATTATACTCCCCCAAACATCACCCCAGCCTTTCTTTTTGACCCGTATAATCATTATATATGCTACAAATTCAAGGAACAGCTGGATTTTGTCTACCGTGCAGAGGCATAAAGGCACCAGGCTGTAGTTCCAGTTTAACACAAAACAAATAACTATGCTTAAGTGAAAAAAAAGATTTCTAAACAAGCTAGTTTAAAAATACTTTTAATAGGTTTGTAGACAGTTTTGGACAGTGAGCCCTTACAAACTTTCTGTGCACGTCACTGCATAAAGCTTTCCTTGATGGATGAGGAATTGGGAGTGTGCAGGAGGAAGGCTATTAAGTGATATGGGATGTGCCAAAATGGTAAAAGAGTAATTAAGTCTGACAGAATGATAACTTAGAGCTTTTCATCAACACATTACTTGCCATATTCATGAAATAAATGCAGGGATGAGAACAACCTGGACAGGATATAAATGTCACTCCCTCCCATGTCCTTGTAATGAATTTTCCCATTAATTAGCTGCTGTGCTCACTCATGGACTGACCCTCATTCCCCAACAGAATGTGACCAGGTTCAAATGAAGCAAACATCAATGAGTATGTCTTTTACGTATGATAAAAGTTCTGTTTTTGTTGCCTTTTCCCTCTCTAATATAATCCATCTTCTCTTCTCTTAATAACTCCCAGTTTCCAAAGTTTTTTCCCCCTGCTGACCTTTTTTCATCTTCAGGAGTGACACAGGAGCTACAGTTGGCTAGAAATACATGCCGTAGGGTGATTTGCAGATTGCTTTTATCTGACACACATTCTGAGGTACTCTGTTTAATTGACACCAATGTGAAAATAGGGGGATAAACGTAAGAGTTGGCAAATTCAAGTGTTGGCAAGTATGATTATGATCTCATCTCATCTCATTTTGTCCGGGTACTGCTTGTCACACCAAATAGTCTTTGGGCCTGATCGACTAAGATCCAAAATGATGAGTACTACAATGCTTGTGCGAACAATAAAATGCATGTGCATTTAATGGGTGTGTTGCAGGTTATCTACAACTGTGTGTGCATCTCATAACAGGCACAAACATGGTGTGTCTCTCTAAAGGAGGATTTTGTGTGTCATTGTGGAGAGCAGAATGGCCATAAATGAAAAAAAGAAGTTTGAAGCCATGGTGCTTGAGGCTAATAAACACTTGCAGTAACTCTTTTGGCTGTCTTACATTTTGACGTACAAGGTTGTCACTTTTCCCTCATTCCATGTATTTCCTTTTCTGGTTCCAATTAAACATAATCTAAGCATTCACATAGTTTCACAGTTTCATCACCAATGACCTCTCATGTGAAGAGCAGTCTTACAGTTACACACACACGGACTGAGCAGTTACTCCTGTCTTTTACACACTGACAGTGCCACAGTCTCCACACACTGACAGCCCCTAAGCTCACTGTCAGTGTGTGGAGAACGTGATGCAGTCAGCTTTGGGTGACAAATAGGAGTGATTGTGGCCATGCAGGGCTTTTTACCCAGGTTGAATGACTTCCTCCACGATGTAACGTGCAAAATAGAGAGGGATTACGTTACGCGTGTGTCTGCATGGCACTCTGGATCGTTCCTCTCTTTCCAGTCCCTCATAATGACTGACAGTCTCCAAATCTGTCATCATTCATCAGAAAATTCATTGCATTTTAGCACCTGCTTTTCAAACATACTAAATATACACTAAGTGCAAAAAGTTGCAGGTGCTAAATGATCACATTAGCATCCCCTCCTCTCAGAATTTTGCACGTTAGCATGATATGTATGTATTCTGCTATTCTGCTATTTTGCTAATTTGACAGAAGCAATCCTCAGTGCACCCTATTAGTAGATCAGATTTACACATGCTATCAAGTTTGCACGTGTTTATATAAATACAAACCTTTGGTAGATCAGGACCTTTGTCCCCGTCTCCCAGCAGCTGTCGTCTGCTAGCTTCTCAAGAAGAAGCTTCTTCTATCAAACTACAAAATTTGTGATTATTGAAGTGGCTATGATGGCCGTTTACTTTAAATGCTGAGGGATACTTTCCTGTGTGCACACTGGGAGTTAATGTTGTTATATTGGATGAAATAAAAGTGTGACTGTGAAGAATCACTCCTGGATGTTTCAGGATCAGAAGAGACAGTAACCTTTGTGAAAATCTCTAGTCTGTAGTACAAGTCATTCGTAGTCAACATGTGCTGCACATTTACACCTTGAAGACCTGATTTAAAGTTTCACAAACTAAAAGACAAAAAAACAGATGAACAAATAAATGTTCATCTTTAAGTAAGCATGTGGCTAATACTGTTTGTTTATTGAATAAAAACACAAGCCATGTTTGTAATGATATGTCTGCTGGTTGAAACACACTAGGATGCAATTATATTGGCATACCAAGCAAAATAAAAGATTGATCATATGTCGAAGAATTCCCTTCTGGTGGGAAGATATGAAGGCTGTGTGTTTCAAAATAGTACTAATAAAGTGGCTTGGCAGTGATTAGGGATGTAACGATATAAAAATTTTGTATCACGGTTATTGTGACCAAAATTATCATGGTTATCATTATTGTCGCTGTATTGTTGCAGTGTGCTCAAAATGTTAGAAAAGTACTTTTACACAGAATTTAAATCATCTAACCCCTTTAATATTCTAATCATAACACTCCTTTTTGTCTTTTTTGTCAATAAATGTGTCAAGAAATGCCCTTTGAGTACAGTTGTACCCTTCTTTCATGAGAAATAAAAGTAAACAAGTCTAGCAAGCATTTGTCATTATTATTTAATAAATGCATGAACAGTGTTTGATTACCAGAAAAGAAAATACAGATATGAATTTTCAACAGGATTCTCTTCAGAAACAATTGTAAATGAACATGTTCAAAGTTTTGAGACAGCCAAAAATAAATGTAACCTGTTTTGCATATACTCGCACATTTTAGTTTGCCTGCAGCATTAGTGTCCATGTAACAGTTATATTGAACATGTCCAGGTCTTTTTATTTATTTATTTATTTTTTGTTTTACTAACGACAGTACCTGAAGTGGTTAGCCCCCTTCATGACTCTCCTCTGGTCTCCCCTCTCCCTGGCATCTCCTTCTTTAATATTTCCAACTTATGATTGATTAAATCCATAAAACACGAACCTTGACAGAAAAAGACAATCTATTATTTATTTATTTTTTTTTTTTAGCTTGTCGAGTCCAGCATTGCAACAGCAGAATCATGGTCTGGCTGCCATGTTATGCAGAACACATTTACTTTGCCAAGAGGAGCCATTTGTATATAAGGCTCCCCTTGAGTTTTAAGTGAAACTTTTTATTAGTGTTTTTGTTAATTCTTTTTATTTATTTTATTTTATTTTTGTCAACGCCATATATTGCCAAGTTGGAAGATTATTGCTTGACCAAACAAGGGTGATAATAGATAAGAGAGAGGGAAGAAAATAGACAGAAAGTGAGAGAGAAACAACAAAACAACAGTAAAGAACAACCACAATAACTGAGCAGATGCATATAAACAGGAGAACCAAACAACCAGCTGCTGAACCTGAGAAGAAACAGTATCCTGAGGTCTTTGACACTACAATCACAAGGAGCAGCTGAGGAGAGAAGAACTGTAGATGTATATATATATATACATATATATATATATATCTATATATATATATATATATATATGTATATATATATATATATATATATATATATATATATATATATATATATATATATATATATATATATATATATGTGTGTGTGTGTGTGTATATATATATATATATGTATGTATGTATATATATATGTATATATATGTGTGTGTATATATATATATATATACACACATATACATATATATACATATATATATATATATATATATATATATATATGTATATATATATATATATATATATATATATATATAAATAAACACACAGATATCGGCATCTGTAGGGGCATGGCTGAGAGTGCAGATTATTCGGGTTAAGTTGTGCTTTGTCTTTAGTGATCATGCAGATGTAGCCCCACTGCCTCTAGGGGCCAGACGCACACTGAGAGGGCCCCCAGCGCCATGCAGCCAGCCGCTACGACAGAGCACAGAGCAAAGGCAGCCTGCCACAGAGCCCCGACACCCGACTCTGCGGGGTAAGGGCCCCAGGGGGCCAGGGCCTGAGGCCCACAGGCCCCGCCAGACGCCGGGCCCGTGATCGAGCGTAGGGGGGCAGGAGATGGGCGCCGCGAGCCCAAGAGCAACCCATCCACCCCCGCAGGGGAGGGCCCAGTCCGGCACCCAGGGGGACAGAACCAGCCCAGACCGCCACCCACTGCGGGCCAGCACCCGCCCCAAGTGCCCCCTGGCCAGACTCCAGGGGCCATGGAGATCTCCATCCCCCCCCCTTGATCTAACCTCCCCTGAGCCCCAGAAACAGAGTCTGTTTCGAGAGGAAAAGTCTCCCACTGTAGTGTCTCTAACTTTCACTCTCAGACTCAGAGGCCAAACAATGCAAACTGCGCATGCGCACCTCCCGTGAGGCTGCTTAAAGGAAAAGTTCGGTTCCTGCAGCTTTTACATTGTTTATAGAATGAAGAACAACAATATACTCACCCAGAAGGCTTTCTTGATGCAAACGGTGCTTCGGGAGATATTTCGATCCAAAATCGAGCAGCGGACACCGATATAATGGTACCCTGTAGGGCATAGATCGCCGCTCCTAAAAACTGCATTAATCGTCCAAAAACTCATGTTTTTCACTAATATTCCATCATGATTTGCTCCGAAAGGACCGCCATTGCAGCCTGTGTCTCTCCACACCGCTGTGTGGCTGAACTAACCTCTGAACTGACGAGCTGTTTACATGCCCTTTGCGCATGTGCAGTGCGGCTCATTGTTTCAGGGGTAGATCGGCAGCTACAAATCAACTTCCTTCTTCCAGTTTTGTGCAAAATGGACGAATGTCTATGGGATGAAGATGTTGTGGAGGAGGACTTTGAATATGATGGACGTCCTTACAGTTTGGAGCCACAGTATACAGATATACAGATAAGGAAGCGATCGCAACGCTCCAGAGAGTACTGCGCATGCGCAAAGGGCATGTAAACAGCTCGTCAGTTCAGAGGTTAGTTCAGCCACACAGCGCTGTGTGGAGAGACACAGGCTGCAATGGCGGTCCTTTCGGAGCAAATCATGATGGAATATTGGTGAAAAACATGAGTTTTTGGACGATTAATGCAGTTTTTAGGAGCGGCGATCCATGCCCTACAGGCTACCATTATATCGATGTCCGCTGCTCGATTTTGGATCTAAATATCTCCCGAAGCACCGTTTGCATCAGGAAAGCCTTCTGGGTGAGTATATTGTTGTTCTTCATTCTATAAACAATGTAAAAGCTGCAGGAACCGAACTTTTCCTTTAATCGAGGACAGATACATTAGTTCAGGCTTTTCCAGTCAAAGAGCAGCATCACTGTGCGTTACTGAGGCAATGTTGTAATCAAACACGGTATAATGGTAATTTTAATAAGACACGGTAATGGTTACCGTGGGAAATTTTACGCGGTTTACCATTTTACCAGTAACCGTTACATCCCTAGTAGTGATAAAGAGATTTTTGTAAATGAGTTGGATAGAGCATGCAGTGACCACACTGTTTATGTGGCTTATTTTCACCTAAAGTTCTTAAACAGTGTAAAGTTGGCCCTACTTACAGCTATATATTGCCCTAGCTTCTATGCCAGCTTAGTCTGTACAAAAACAAAGCTGACCGCTGTCATTGTGGCTAATGTGCATGCTGTTGCCATGTACCCCATACCACCCAACTTCCAAAATCCCAAACTATCCCTTTGAAGTTTTAGCTTCACTCCAGGTCAACTGTTGCACAATCCATCTTAATATACACTACACTCTATGGGGCTAAGATGCTTTTGGAGTCAGCCTGTAGCTGCTTGTCAGACTGTAGTGAATAGTAGGCCTACTTTGGCTGCATTATTCATCAAGGTTGTTCAAAATGTAGTTAATATAACCATGTTGGTTCTTTGAGACAGCTTTGAACATGAAGTAAAGTAGCTGGAAAAGGCATATCAGTATCTAACCCTGACACTAAAGTTTGGTTTACTTGCTAGAAGAAAAGCTGCTGATCCAAAAGCAGCACTGTTGTGATGTTTTCTTTTTCTTTTTAAACATGTCTTTTGTATTTCAGTATGTGCATGTCCCTCTTCTTGTGATTCAGTTGGCTCAGCTTCTTGTCTGATTCAATCTTTACTCCTCCTTTTCCTCTGAGAGGAACTCATAAGATACACACATTCACATAAACACACTCAGACACACACAGACAGATATGGAGGTAGAACCATCAAAAAGGCTTTTCCCAGTGCGGTATGGTTAAATGACAGAGCAGGAGCGCAGCAGCGGTTACTCAGAGGAACGGAGGGCAAAGAGCAACGTCTATTGCTTTGACATAAAGGAATGAGGCTAAGATACTAAAACCACTCCTAAAACCCATGAGGAGGACAAATGGTGACTACATTAAATAAGAAAAGTCCCAAAGGGCCTGTTTGTGCACCTAAGACTTGAGTCTTTTAACAAGGGCTTCTGAAACTGCCCCAGCATGTGAAAAACCTCGACAGCCAATTTTAGCATTCTGAATCAAACCTCCCCTGAACCATAAACCTTAAATCATCCATCCTGGCTGTTTAAAAAACCAAGCATTGAATTTAGTTTTTTTTTGTCTTTTAAAGCCAGGTGTAACGCTTCACTGTTAGTTAATGACACATGCTTAGGAGACTTTTACGTTCCAATATTAAAAATCTGGAATCCTTATTCAGCAGACGATTATTTTTAGGTAATTGCTGGGAACTTTTTGTGTTTGTATGTCAGAGGCAAAGTGCAAGTCATCCAAAAACCCTCTTTAACCTCTCCATTGTGAACAACACATCTTAATTGTCCAGCTATACTCAAAACTCTTCTCTGCTTCTTCTCTCCACTCTGTATGAACTCAGTGTTGGTACAAGACTTACATATATGAATCCCCCCACCCCCTCTAATGACCCACGGAGGGATCTCAGGGCTTAAGACAACACAGTGAGGGAGTCTTTGGTTTGTTATTTCTGGCTATGATTCATTTAGCCTTTAGCATCATAAATGAACCATGACTGTCTCAGAGTTGCTTGGAAAAGCTCTTACATACTCACTGATATCCTGTTGGACTGAAACAAAAGCAAATTTACATGTTACTGGAAAAAAGAACAGGATACAAATAAGGGATGTGCCTTCAGAATAAGGCTCTCGGAGAGTCATTGGCAATCGTTTGCAGAAATTTGAAAGCTACAAGATGAAGGGGTATCAATCTGAGTTTAATGAGTTTGAACACATAATAGTAACTGGGGTCTAACAGCCCCTAAAAGTCACGATTTTACCTCTGCTATGGAGGTTTTGTTTCTGCTGGCACTTTTTAGTTAATTTGTCAGTTTGAGAGCAAGATAACTCTACAAGTTATGAATGGATTTGGATAAGATTTCCAGAGAATGTTGTGTCACGATAAAGAAGTTGTGTTTTGTTGGTGATATGTATCCAGGATTATTTGAAAGACTCTTTAACAGTTTTCCACATTTTTACAAAAAATTAATAACTCCCTACAAATTTTTCATGGTCTTTTAAGGAATTTTGGTCCTGGCGCAAGGATGAATTGATAAGATCATGCTCTAAATCCTGACTAATCTGAATTTTTAGAATCTTAACAATACCAGGTAGGGTAGTTTTCCACAGGTTTGACTGCACCTCCTCTGACAATGTTGAAAATGCCTTGTCAGGAGTTTGTTCTCTCAGAGCATCTCTACTTGAATAAACATTTGAAGATTCTGAGAGATGGATCAAGATGTGTATTTAAGCTTAGTTTAGCTTGATGCTACCATAAACACAGCGGGTCCAAACTATGGCCTGGGAGCAAAATGTAGCACATGGTCCATTGAATTACTGCACAGCAGATTCAACAGGTTAGATAAATCATGGATGATATTGAAACATGCCACTTTTGCATTGATAAAGATGATTAAATTATGGCGGTAAAAAGGCCAAATTGTGTTTATTTCCAAGACACCCTGCTCCACATCAAGCTCAAATTCAAAGTAACATTTTCACAAATCATCTTTAAGCAACACCACTTTGTCAAAGTTTGGCACATTTGTGCAGTTTGCTCTTGTTTTATGTCTGAATGTGGACATGTGCTGTCAGCCTCGTACCACTTATATTCACTCCTGACCTGGGACTACTGGAATCTGATTTGATGCCCAGAAATCTTTCATTTTAATTAGCTTGAGGTGAGATAAGTTATAGTAGCTGTCATGTTTTAAATTTACTGCATGTGGCCCTCATTAGGCAACAGGCAGGGTACACCATGAATTGATTGCCAGCAAATCATCATGTTGACAGCTAAAAACAGACAACTACTGATTTATTCTGCCCTTTGATGGTCATTTTGACACATTATCCCACAATGTTTTACTTAGTTGTCTTTTTGCAAGTCACGACAGTCTTTTACAGAAGTATTAAGCAGACCTAATTAAGCTGAGTCCATGTCTTTTACAAAATGTTTGATATGAAGGAGAGCGGAGGGGTATGATGGGGGCTGATGGTGAAATTAGACACACGGTGGAGGAGGAGGTGAGCAGAGGAAGTGACTGGATAAGATAGATGTCTGAAAGAGTAAGAGAGGAGGAGGAGGAGGTGAGGGACGTGAAACATGGGCAGTGGGGAAAGAAAAAGAGATGAAGGAGAGGGAGGAGAGGTAGGAGGAAAAGAACTCTGATATACAGATTGTGGGTAGAGTCTGGCAAATTTCCTGTCCTGTGACAAGAAGAGAAAGCCAAGATCTGTCTCATGCTCTGTTCTGTTCTTTGGCCCTTTATTCACTCAGAGATTTGGCTCAGTTCAGAAGCTCCAACTCTTCTCTCGAGCTAGTTTTCAGGGTAATTTTCTCATGTCCTCATCTCTTTTTCTGAAAGTTTTTTAAAGTACGTCATGTGAAAATTACATCTCGTGAGGGCTGCATGGTGATTTTAGGTTGGAGCAATTATACTTATTGGTTCAACTTGTATCAAATGACTGTGCATGAATGTGCATATTTTTCTGCAGCTTAAAATCTTCATTCAACTTCTTTTAATCCCACTTGTGACGACCCCTCCAGAACACAGTTTTTTTGCTGTTGTCTGGTTTTCTGATTTCAGGTGCAGGTCAAAGCTGGGTCGTAATCAGGAGAATGAGCTGCACCTGGGCCTGGTGCAGCTTCCCCTTTAAGAGCCGCCTCCTGGATCAGTCCCTGGCTCTCGTACTCGAGGATGAGACCGCTGTGTGCACCACAGAGCCAAAATTGTTTATGTCGTACCTAATGGTTGTGTTGAACTTGTTGATGTCGAAATAAATTGTTGACTATATACCTTGTCTTGCCTCCCATTCTTGTTGCAGTTGTAACACACGGAACAAGGCATATATGCAATGTAAGTAAAAATGCACTGCTGTAAAAATGCATGTCCTTCATAAATATCCTTCAGTCAACGTGGATAATTTCAAGACAATCCTGAGATGGTTTTGGAATATGACATTCTCAAGTAAGTGAAGAACATAATGTCAGGTAAACTTTGACCTATGATCTTCAAAATCTATTTATATAGCACATTAAATACAAATCCATACAAAGGGTTTGTGGTTCTTAACACTGGAAATCTGTCTCACTTGCACCTGTATGTGGAACAATCTTTGTCCCCTTGTTGTGATAAGAGAGTCACAAGTTAAGAACCAAGTACATTAGTCCAAATACAGTTTCTTCCATTTTGTTTGAGTTGGAACATCACAACAGTTAGTCATGACATCCTCATCTATGTTTAGGATTCAGGATCAGGGTATACTGTAAAAATCAAGTGCATAATCCCAGTACCCAGCAGAGCCAAGCTGAGTTATGCCAGTACAGAATGAAAATAAGCCATTACAGCGATATACTACAACTGAAAAAAACAAGACAAAAAATAAATACATTTCTGTCAAAAAAAGACCTATAAAATTGTTTCCTCTATAATATACATCCATTATCTTTGCTGTGTTTTCATGGCAGTTGACTTTGGATGTCAATTTCAGATAAGGTTTCAATCAGCAAAATGTCTTGGTTGAGGAAACACTTTGTCCATGTTTGTTTATTTAGTAGAAGATGAGGCCGCATGAAGAAACAGGAGAGAGGGGGACGAAGAAATCACAGGAGATGGGAGGAGACAAGTAGATGAAGAAGCTGAAAGAAGATAAAACACGTCAAATTTAGACAAAAAAAATTCTGTTTGATGTGAGGAAACTCTCCGACAGGGGAAATCTTTTTTCTGCCCAGCAACTGCAGTAGAAGGATAATTAAGTCTTTATCTCTGTTGGCTTATGTCCAGCTGTGGAAATCATGCTTTTCTCTAAATGACACTTAGTAACCAACATTTACAAAAACACTTTTCAGTGAAGCACAAACAAATGTATATATATAGATAGATAGATAGATAGCTAAATAGAGCATCTGTTTTTATGTGGCTTTAAGGCAGAAAGGGTGATTAAAGGTTGCAGTGGAGGGTGAATAAATTCACAGTGTCTCTGGGATCATTTTAGGTCATACAGGGAGGAGGAAGAAACTGATTATAGACAAGAAGATGGAGAGACAATGGAGGAAAATTGGGTTAGGGCTGTGCCTGAAAGAAACACAGAAACAGAAGAGACAGTGAGAAAAAAATGAGACACAACTCTTCAGAAGTAATACATAAATGAAAAAAGGAAGCAAATTAGCAGCAGAAAGTCAAGAAGAAGAAAGTAAAGAATAAGGAAAGGGAAAACCAGATGCTGGAGAGGGTAGACCTTGAAGGGAAAAGGGAAAGTCCTCTGCCAGCAAACTTGGACACGGTTCCAGAAAGTCAGCACCAAAAAAGTCACGGCAGTCCTCCTGAGCTCGTCTGTTTGTATGATTAAAAATGTGAGTAGTGTTGTGGTTGGCACAGGAGACAGTTTCCCTTAAATATGAGTAGGGAAGCCAAATGATGCAAGTTGGGACGTGACCAGAGGCATCTTGATGCCAGATGTGCTCGGCTGGGTGGATCATATCAAACAGTCTACGTGTGTATTAATGCTACTGAACAAGTCACTTCAGATTTGTGAATGGGGCTTGGTGCACTGTTAAGTCTAATAGCTGCCTTGACTTGCAAACATGAGTTAACTTTACTATGTTAACAAAAATATGCCTTTATGACTAGTATTTATTAAGTAACAATCACTTGCATGTATAAAATTCAAAATAAATGCAAAATACTTATTTTTTTTAAGTAAAGATTACTTTTTTATAGTTAAGCTCACTCGCAACAATAAGTAGCAAACACAGTCTTTCATGCCTGATCCATTCCACACCCGGGCCAGTAGGTGGCAGTAATGCCCGTTGTAAAGGTGGCCACTTGCCGTTAAACTGTACAAAGAAGAAGAAAAACATTCAGTCTCCTGCTCAGCACAACTACCAATGAATGCTCCATGAGTGCAGCACACAGGCCAGAGCAATGAGGACAGCCTGCGGTCTTGAATTTTGCTTCTGACAAACGTCATTCTTCGCTTTGATTTATTTTATTTAATTGTAATTCAGATTGTTTTAGTAAATTGGAACCTGCTTTTCATTCCTGTATAGATATTTCTGAACATAGATCGCCTGTGTTGAGTTTGCATTGCGGCACGGTGGTGCAGCAGGTAGTGTACGTTCCACACAGCAAAAAGGTACCCGGTTGATTCCCGGGCTGGACAGGGGCCTTTCTGTCTGAAGTTTGCATGTTCCTCCCGTGCATGCGTGCGTTCCTCCGGGCACTCTGGTTTCCTCCCACAGATCAAAAACACGCAAAGAAGCTTAATTGGTGACTCTAAATTGTATGAGTGTGAGTGTGAATGGTTGTCTGTCTCTCTATATGGCCCTGTGATTGACCGGTGACTGGTTCAGGGTGTAACCCCCGATAAAGGGGTATAGAAAATGAATGAGTTAGCATGGTTTTAACAACTTAGATTGCTTTTCAAGTAAGTTTATTACTTAGAAATGATAAGTTAGTCCAACTTTTATAAGTATGTTATATGAACTGAACAGAGTAAATTTAACATGCAATCATTTAGTAGCTTTAAATAGTAATTCTGAGTAGTCAAGAGTATTCTAAAGTAAGTTATCAAGTATACTCTACTTGATTGTTTTAGTTGTTTAAACTCATTTGAAGGGGAATCGACAAAGGAAGTGCAAGTTAGTACAACTAAAATGAACTAGTTCTCTGCACTTGTTTTTTAAAGTGCAAACGGTTTGCATGTTTTTTTTTAAGTAATGATAACTAATTGAATTTTACAGTGTGTTAGATAAATATTTTTGAAAATGCCGTAGCATAAAAAATATACTCAGGACACTGACAGTTTCATGGCTGGTCAATATATTGTAAACAGCTCATTCTTTTTGTCTTTCTTTTCAACTTCAGGCTTTTAACCATGAACACTGACATAATGTGAAAATTATACTGTGAGCTAAACAAACAAATCATAGGCCAGGTTTTACTGTTTTATTATTTTACTTATTTTTATTTAACCTTTATGGAATGAAATCAATCCCATTGTGATCAGGATCTCATGTTCAAGGGTGACTATGTGGGGGAAGTGATCATGTTAAACTCCTTAGCATTATTTATCAAAGTCTATAGACACCCTAATAAGAAGGGAGAAACAGCGGAACCAATAATGAGCAAAACAAAACACTGAAAACTATTCAAATGAACACTCAAAAATGCTAAGTAGCACTGAGTCAAAATCCTAGCAGTCTTGACATGTCAGCATCTCTATTCGATCATCAATCACCAATCATCTCTATTCAATCACCTTGAGCAATACCTCAAGGCTCTTTTCAAAAGAGGTAATGAATGCCATAGTACTCTTCTTTTTAAGTATATTTTTATTGGATTTTATTTCTGAAAATTAATGAATTTATTTTTTATTTCTATTCCAAAAACAACATGAATCTACCATGAGTACAAAGCAAGTTATTGTCGTGAAGTGAAGAGTTATGAGGTTGATTTATATTACAGAAAATAGTTAAACTGCAAGTAAATTGGGTTTATTCAAGTCAAAATGGTAATTAATGTTATATAATCCCATTTCTGTTGATTTCTGATGTATTAAGCAGGTGGAGTCAAGTGCGTCCACAGCAGCAGGTAATTCATGTTGGTGGTCATGGCAACAGTAATATTTGTGTGATATTTGCAGGACCTTCCCTGTATCCCTCTCAGTTAATATTAACAACTGTGATAATAATGGAATGGGACTGAAATGGCCAAATATCAGCAATTCTAGTAGTCGAGGCTGCAGGCCATCCACACCAATGATCCAAGACTTCCTGAAAGTCAAAACCATAGATAAGAACAAGAAATGCCAGAGCCCCTCTGTATAAAAAGCAACCAAACATCAGACATGATGATCAACTTTGTTACAGAATCCAAGTCTGACTTTGCTCATGAGGTAGATTTGGTTTACCCATTAAAACTGTATAATGCTTACATTATGAAGTGTATTTTATCTTAAAATTATATTCAACTCATTTGCAATGAAAAACTGAATGAACAAAGATCATATATCTGTGCATCATTTACCTGTGCATAGGGTTTATGAATTAAGAGGTATATATAATACACCAGTAGAAAGAGTGCAGTGTTTGGGCACACCTGAAAAAAATAGAAAAGCACTCGGAGAGCGCAGACCATATCGTGATTTCTACCATAAATATTAATCCTACCTTTATTTCATCTAATTATTTAGATTCCTTGATCATGAAAAAATACAAATATGCACAAATGCCAAAAACGGTCCGATCTCACAATGTTAAAGACTCCTTTAAGAAATTCCTGGATCCAGATGGTGATCAGGATCACTCCCAAAATCTGTTCATTTATCCTTGTCCCAATCTGGACATTTCCTGAAATTTTCATTGAAATCCGTCTATAGCTTTTTGAGTTATGTTGTTACCAGCGAAACAAACAAAAAACAAACAGACGGCAGCAATAACATAACCTCCTTGGCGGAGGTAACTTAGACATGCACAGGGAGGCTTCACA
Organism: Scarus forsteni; assembly: GCA_036419115.1. NCBI lineage: Eukaryota > Metazoa > Chordata > Actinopteri > Labriformes > Labridae > Scarus > Scarus forsteni. The sequence goes on from JAZDUH010000098.1 coordinate 42,210,300, forward strand.
AATTGGCTAATTTATTGCAAAAATTATTTCATCCTTACGTCGATCAGTCTTTATCACACATCGTATCTCTTCTTCATATTGTCCAGGACTTATTGTAATAGTATGTTCCTTTTTTTCTCATCTGTCGGTCAGATGGTTGAGGTTAGGCAACAATATCTGGATTAAAAACAGAGCAGATAAAAAGACCATTGCAGTCAAAACAACAACAACAAAATCCTCAGTGCTGTTGACACTGCTGACTTTTGTGTACATAGTATCATGTGTCTGCAACATGATCACATGAGGATTGGATTACATTTGGTGGATGGAAGTTCTTTTATGTGAGAGCTTATTAAAATGAAAGCATTGTTTGAGTAATAAAAAGTTATCATTAAATCATGAGAAAGCACTGAACTAAAACTTGTCTGACTAAACAGAGGGAGCCAGTATGAGTGAAGGGAAAATGTTGCTATTGGGCAAACAACATTATGTAATTAATCGCTGTTACAGCATGTCTTAATCTATTCTGAGTTGATGAGTCTGTTTTGTACCCTTATGCCTCAGTACCCTTTTTAAGAATAGGACCACGGACATATGGTTTCAAGCCATGTGAGAGGAAAACCGGTCAAAAGCTGTTTTCATGCATGCAACCATGAGAGACTTCCACAGAAGTCCTCCAGTGCAGCTCACTTTGAAACTCCCCTCAGTAGACAACATGACCAGAGGCATCTTGATGTCACATAACAAAAACAATATGGAGGTGGCATATGAAAAAGAAATACTAGAGTTTCACTGCTCCAATACATGCAAACAAAATGGTAATAGCATACGCCAGGCATTGGCAACTTCAGCTAACAAGATGGCTGCACTAACATTATGTAAATATCAACATAAATGCAACTAGCAATACAAAATACAACATCTATTTTTCCAGTGAATAGAGTATTTACTGGTTATCAAGCTCTATTTTATTGATAGATTTATTTCATTTTAATCTGTGGTCATAAATAGTGTTAAGGCCTGACGTTCAATTGGACCAAAACGAGCAGGAGACCGTCAGAAGTTCAAAAATCAGTCTGTTTATTGTCTCAAAAGTAGACACACAAAAGAGAACAAACACAAACAGGGACAATATATATCTATATCCCTGCAGGCTGTGACCGCTGGAGGCTGGCTGCCTACTGACCGGACAACCAAAGAGTGGCTGCGAGGCACAGAAGGGGGCTCAATCCCAAACCGCCCCCTACACACTCTCCCTACCCACTACCCCTCTGTTTGCGCGTCCTCGCGGAGGGTCCGTCATATTAAGGGCTGTCCCATTCCGGAGGGGGAGTGGACTATTCAGCCCTTAAAGGAAAAGTTCGGTTCCTGCAGCTTTTACATTGTTTATAGAATGAAGAACAACAATCTACTCACCCAGAAGGCTTTCCTGATGCAAACGGTGCTTCGGGAGATATTTAGATCCAAAATCGAGCAGCGGACACCGATATAATGGTAGCCTGTAGGGCATGTTAGCGCCGCTCCTAAAACTGCATTAATTGTCCAAAAACTCATGTTTTTCACCAATATTCCATCATGATTTCCTCCGAATGGACCGCCATTGCAGTCTGTGTCTCTCCACACAGTGCTGTGTGGCTGAGTAGAAGAGCCCTCCATATCTACGAGTGTGACTCAATTTTGGAGTGACACTCGTTAGTGTAGGGGTAGTGTGTAGGGGGCGGTTTGGGATTGGGCCCTGGAAACAGAAAAAGATTGTCAAAATGGTGCAAAAAGGTTTCCAAAACAACAGAGCAAAATACAGCATGAAATTCTAAGCCTGGCACTACCCAGTGAGACGAAATTATCTGGCAGAGGAGTGAGGATTGAGCCGGTGTAGGTACCAGATCTGCTCGGGCTGCCAGATCGGCTCGGGGCCTGCGCCTACCGATGACGTCACGGTATATGATTGGCCAGAAATAGGCAAAATGACGTACAAGATTGTGATTGGTTCAGAGTAGGTTTAGAATAGTATACGACAGCGTATTAGGGCCGCTTAAAAGAAATAACCAGTTGAAGAATAAACATCACACGCACAATACAGTATTAAGTAGAGGAGAGGCTGAAAATTAAAGGCACTACAGAGGAAAAATACAAAACATAACGGTAAAATGCAAGACTTGTCTGTAATTTACGCTAATAATGCCACAGATTGACGTAACACCACCGTCCGGCCGTTACGAACCCTTAACGGAAAAACAACCATAACTGACCTTTTTACAATTTTACAACTTATGTTGAAAAGGTAAAGATAACAAGTAGTGGCTTGTATGTTTATTTTCGTGTACTCCCGTTGTTGAAGCCTCGCTTCCGCCGCATTGCATTGTGGGTAACAGTAGGCGAAGCAGGCTGGTCTGATGCATATTGTGAATTTTTTCCCGAATCAATACGCACTTCTAGTATAGTATTTGAATTCGAAAATGGCCAGAGGTTCGAGGTGAATTGAACGAACACGGAAATAAAGTAAACCGTCTTTTAACCTATCACAGCGTGATAGCGTGACCTCATTGATAGGCGCAGGGCCCCGAGCCGATCTGGCAGCCCGAGCAGATCTGGTCTCTACACCGGTCTTTATGGAGAGGTGAGTTGATTGGGAAATGCCATCAGGTGTGCCCCTGCACTCTGCCAGAAAGTAGGTCAGCCACGCCCCCCAGCCACAGCCTGCACTGCAGAGAGAAAACAGAAAGGTGAACAGCACAACTGAAATCATTTCAATACCTAAACATAGAATTCAAACCACAACAAAATAGCCTATAAATATTGTGCCATCGCTGGTGTTTTCAAACTCTCAAGGTGACTTACATTCAGATACTAGCATGATTTGAAGGGGTGTAAGTGTGTCTGTTAAGAATTTGATTCATGCTACACTTGTCAGTCTTCAGGTCTGCTCTCTTCCTTTCTTAAACATGCAAATCCAAACATTCTGTTTAAATAGATTTTGAAACAAAACTACTTGGTTAAGTTCAGTGGGAAAAGCCCTGTATTAAGTTTTCAAGGAAAACCTCATGCTCCTGCTTCAATAACAACTCAGGGTTGTCTTTTGGTTTCACACCTGCGTCCAAGCCTGTAGGTCCAAGTCTTTTGTTTGAAAGACCTGGTTTGACCCAAGGTAACTGCTGGCACAAGTGAATAATATCTGTCTGCATGTACTCCAACCTAATGTTTGAATACTGTGCGGCAGAATCAGCTGGTCCTAGTGTCTAAAATGTGTGCTTAATTCACTGAAACTCTTTCTCCACAAAGCTCCAAAACAAATAATTACTTTGGTTTAACAGAGTGTGTTTTTTTTTTTCTTTTTTAAGGATAAAATGGTTTGAGAGCAAATTTCAGTCACTTCACAGCAGCATGTTTAACTGTATTCTGTGTACAATAGTGGGAACATATTAGCTAGTTTTAAAACAGCTCGATGTAAGTTTGGGCCAAGGCTGTGATGATGACATGTACGATGGTAAACATGATGCTCTTTAGACAAGAGTTTCTGTTTGGACCTTTGAACAGAAAATATAATTCAACGTGAGACAGGACAACACAAATGTTTAATAACCATGTTAGCTGTTGGAGAACTACGGAGCCCCCCTGGTGACATTGGATAGAAAAAAAATAATGCATGGCCACAAGGAAGTAAGGCGAGGCCACGAGATAGTAATGCGTGGCCACGAGACAGTTATGCGTGGCCACGACACAAATAATGCATGGCCACGGGAAAGTTAATGCGTGGCCACGACAAAATTCACCTTTAGTATTGAGATCTGTCGGATTCAGAGCAATGCAGAGACTGTAGCCTCTCAGTATGGACAACTTTGAATACATTTCTCATTATTTTAATTTGGGAATGAACTACAATGACATTCTTAAATCACTTGCAATTAGGCATGGAGTAATTCTCAGCAAGAGACACTTAATTCGGCTGCTCTAAATGACTGCGGTCACACCATCCGTGCTTCCGTGAGTCTGTTGCGCAATTTGCCCAAATGTTACGGTAGGCAAAAGGTTATGGAGGCATGACGGTGGTGCGTTCAGTGGCACCGTGGAAAAATAACTGCTAATTTCCAGACAATTTTACTGCAACATTATTGATTAAGAGCACATCAAAATCAGGCACTTGAGGCCTATTTTACTATAAGCAAATATCAAATAATTCAGTCAAAAAAAATTAAATCAAATTTGTACTTGTGATCTAGGAGGTCCAACAGAATATTGTAAAGTACATTCCCAGGTAGGCCTACCTCTGTGCTTCTTTCCCGAAAATTTACTGTAGCATTATTGATTAAGAGCACATCAAAATCAGACATTTGAGACTCATTTTTATGAACGGCAAATATTTGCAATTCTCATATATATATATATATATATATATATATATATATATATATATATATATATATATATATATATATATATATATAGATATATATATATGTGTGTGTCTGTGTGAGTGTGTGTGTATGTATGTTTATATATATATATATATATATATATATATGTATATATATACATATATATACACACATATATATATATATATATACATATATATATACATATATATATATACATGTTCATACAAGTCCAGATTAGATCGGTTAGCCAACCATTTATTGACAATATGTGAGACCATACATAAAATAATAAAAATACTCAGCTGCTGAGGGCTCAGTGCTGCACCTCACCAGGGATGTACAGAAAAGAGCATTGAACAATAGCATGCACAAGATCTTATACACATCAGGATTTGGGCAGTACCAACTTATCACGTGGTAAGATGATGTCTGGTTTTATAAGCTACGTATGTCTGTCAAGAAGATAAACATAATGTCTAGATAAAGGTCAGACTTAAGGCAGAAGCTCAACCAAGAGTTCAACAAAAGTCCTTGCTGCTTCACAAAACCACAGGAGTTCAACAGAAGTCCTTGTCGCCTCACAAAACCACAGGACCAACTATGAGACGCGAAATGGGGAAAGTGGCCCCCCCTCAAACCCAAACTGAAACCACGCTTCTGTCTAACCGCAATTGCACCTGTATGATTTGTGAAGCGTCTGTTTTGCTGAGCAAACATGTTTGAACTGATCTGCCCTAACATAATATGTTTGAATGACTTGTAACCATAAAATGACATCTTTGGATAAATGTTAGCATTAGCTTGTATATAATTCTAACATAAGCACAGAGGTACCTGAGACAGGACTTTACAATATTCTGTTGGACTTTAGAGATCATAGTACTATTTAGATTTTTTATGATGTTTAAATATATGCCATTCATAAAAATGAGCCTCAAATGACTGATTTTGAAATGCTCGCAATCAATAATGCTGCAGTAAATTGTCTAGAAATAAGCACAGAGGTACCTGAGACAGGACTTTACAATATTCTGTTGGACTTTAGAGATCATAGTACTGTTTAGATTTTTTATGATGTTTAAATATTTGCCGTTCATAAAAATGAGCCTCAAATGCCTGATTTTGATGTGCTCTTAATCAATAATGCTACAGTAAATTTACAGTAAGTACAAGTTTGATTTTAATTTTTTGCTATTTTTTTTTATATTTGCTTATAGTAAAATGGGCCTCAAATGCCTGGTTTCAATGTGATTTTAATCAATATTGTTGTGCCGCTGAACGCACCACCGTCATGCCTCCATAACCTTTTGCCTACCGTAACATTTGGGCAAATTGCGCAACAGAATCACGGAAGCACGGATTATGTGACCGCAGTCATTTAGAGCAGCCGAATAAAGTGTCTCTTGCTAAGAATTACTCCATGCCTAATTGCAAGTGATTTAAGAATGTCATTGTAGTTCATTCCCAAATTAAAATAATGAGAAATGTATTCAAAGTTGTCCATACTGAGAGGCTACAGTCTCTGCATTGCTCTGAAACTGACAGATCTCAATACTAAAGGTGAATTTTGTCGTGGCCACGCATTAACTTTCCCGTGGCCACGCATTATTTATGTCGTGGCCACGCATTACTATCTCATGGCCTCGCCTTACCTTCTCGTGGCCACGCATTATTTTTTTCCTATCCAATGTCCCAGGGGGGCTCCGTAGAGAACTCCTGAAGGACATGCATGTAAACAATTTATTTTTTCCAAATTTTGGTTGCTTAAATGAAACTTGTCAAAAATGAATAATAACATAAGAAAAGTGCTTTAAAGGGAATACATTACAGTTGTTCGGGTTTTGCCCCTTAATGTTTTACATGTCTGGTCAGAGTGATACAGTAGCTGCCTGAAATGGCTCAACCACCTACCAAATAGACCAACCTTTTTTTTTTTTTAAATGTTTTATTGGGGCATTTTGTGCCTTCATCGATGGAGAGAGACAGCGGATAGGCTTGTGAAAGGGGGTGAGAGAGTAGGGGAAGACACTCTGCAAACCGGTCACAGGCGGGACCCGAACCCGGTCCGTCAGAAGCACGCACAAGGGGTGCCTGGTTGCTAACCACTCCACCAAACCAGCACCCCATAGACCTACCTTTTGTCAGCAGCCTCAATCCGTTGGCTCAGGTTTATAAGCCAGTGCAGAGCATTAAGGGGTGGCATTGGCTTAATAAGAGAAGACTCGAATTGGGGACCAAATGTGGCTGACTTTAGTCCTGACTGATCCACATTCGGAAGATGGTTTGGTAGCTGCAGGTGCCAGCGATGTTTGGGCACTGATGCAATGCTTTCAAGCAACAAACCAGTTGCCCTGACATCTCTTCATCAGTGCATGGTCATAGGACTTTTTTTTCTTTCAGTCTATGTATCTCAACAACAGAGTATAAAGAACTTTATTTCCCCATGAGGGATTAATAAAGTATGTTGTTGAAAACATGGCGCTGAGCAGCACTGAACTTACCAATAACACAACAGATGGGTCAGTCTGAGCAAACTGCACACATGAGTAAGGACGCCTTAAAGTGTCATTAGCACTGACAAGTGTCTCAGACAGACTTAGAGTACAAATGGATCAGGAGTACTCAGTATTTTAAAATTGGTAGATATTTCAAATATTAGCACTGTGAACATACCCAAGACTTCATCATAATGGAATAAGAACCAAAGTTGGGACAAAATATAGGTTCCTTGATACCCCTGTAGGGCAGGTTATTGAAAGCAAGATTTCAGGACAACAGCAAAAATATGCTCATCGTCAGTTCGTTAAAAGCTTCCATACATAATAGGCATTTGCACAAGTTTGTTTTCCCTGCACATCCTCACAACCTTAAACTTTAACTGCTCGGCGACTCACTTGTGGGTCCAAACTCACTACATAATACCTTTTGGTCCAGGGTGCTGGTTTGGTGGAGTGGTAAGCAACCAGGCACGACCCGTAAACATACTTTTGCCTGTCAGGGTTTGAAACCAGCCTGTTTGAGTGTCCTCACCTGCTCTCTTTCATCCCCTTTCATGAGCCTATCCACTGTCTTTCTCTCCTGTCGGGAAAGGCCTTAAATGTCCCTCCAAAATTTTTTTTTTTCTTTTAGAGATCCACTGGTTCAAAGCTTCACTTTACCTTCAAAGGTAAAATGAAGCTTTAGCAATTTTGGGACAGGCTATGCTTCAAAGTTAGAAAGTTAGAATGTGTCTATACTGACTTTTTGTTTCCATCATGATGATTCTGTACCAAAGCATGTACCTCATTTGATAAAGTAAATAATTGCTTATTAAATATTTTGCATGAACCAACAAGAGCACTATGTCTGTTGACTGCAACTCTGTTCGAAACCTTATTGTTCTGCACATATTTTTAGATTTCATTTCATTGCTTTACTCACTTTTCTTTGAGCATTCCCAGAAAGTCTGACTCTGAAGGAACAGAGACCACGGTGGAGGTTACTGGCACTGTTTGTACAGCCACTGTTGTTTGTCTATTTCAGGCTCGTACTATTGCACATGACAGTCAAAAATGTTTCGATAATCCCCTCTTATTTAAGGCTATCTGGTGTCGTGAAGCTAAGACCACTGTGTTTCTTGGCTGCCAGTGGTCCCTGTGGAGGTCCTCAGTGTGAAGAGTGTAATATATTCTGTTTTATTATAGTTCTCTGATTAAGTGAATGTAGAAGACAGAGTGGGCAGAATGGTTTGAATGAGTGTTATTTTTTTCAGTGAACATGAGTAAAAACAACAAAACATAAGACAAATTCTCACAAACACGCACTTAAACAACCAAAGCAGCAGACTGAGTCCATCTATGGTGTGGAGAGAGAGGGTCTAAAAGAGGTAAAAGAAATATTCAATCACTGCCTTTTTATTCGTCTGGAAAAAATGTGTAAAAATCATTTACAGTTTTGTGTGGGAAAAAATAGTTACAGTGGCTCAGGCAGAAAGACAAAAGTATAAGTTATGAGTTATGAATTAATGCAAAGAATAAAGAAAATACTTTTGCATCAAACTGTACGTTAGAGGGCTGGTGGTTATTATATTTATTTCATGTGATAGACACAATTTCAAGAAATTGTTTTTTACCAATGATTAAAAATCAGTGTCACTGAACGGTGGGGCTGAGCTGGTCAGGGTGACTGTAAGTAAGTGACTAACTCTTTCCAACAGTTTCTCTTTTCTTTTAGACAAAGACTTAACTAAGACTGTGTGTCAAGAATGGTTGAAAACAGGAAAGTGAATCAGATTAGTTAGGTTCAGGGTAATTTCAGAAAGGAACTCATAGTCTGCAAAACAGTGATAAACTTGAACTGTGAACCAACTCAAACAGGAAATCTCGTGGTCAGTGCGTTAATAGAAAAGGTTCACTCGGACGTAACTGATCTTCCTTCTGCGACAGAAACTAATAAGTTTCCTTTTCACAAATCATGTACTCATCGGGATTAATATATCACAAATTTATGTATGTGACTTTCATGGTAGATGTCTGGTAGATGCTCAGCTTCAGCAAAAGCCTCTCACAGCAAAGCAAATCTGGTCTTTGAACATCCCTCGACTGTTTCTCTATAACCAGCTTTAACTCCTCTCATCTTTTCATTTCGTGATTGTAGATCTGATCTTTATTTTCATTTGGAGCTCTCACTTAATATGTCAATTTTTCTGAAATCTATTTTATGCAACACAAAGACTTTCTCCAACAATTCAGATCATATAAATCTGTTTTTGTTCCTTATAATAACAGCATGACAGTCATGAAATTACAAGAAAAATTTCTGAATTTAGAGTAAGTTAATCCTCCAAAATGTGTGAAGTTTAATTAAGTGACTCTATTTAAATTAATTTTTTAAGTAGACAATTGCAAAAGCGAATTATATTTGATGTTAAATCTTGTACAGAGGATGTAAGAATATAATTATTACTGTTCATCCCATGGAGACTCACGTTTAGCTTTTTAGTTCTTTTTAAAAACAATTTTATCAGGCGTAGATGACAGGATTTGAGTATTTATAGTTTCCTGTTCATTTGGTGCTGTGATAACATTTTTATGTTGTATGAAATTGAGAGGCCTGCTGCCTAGAATCTGAAAATAACATCAAAAGGGAAAAGAAAGATTAAGAAGAGTGTGCAGGCTTTGCTGTTTGTGCAGGGTGGTGGATGGTCTTCCTATCCTCCCGGTGTACAATTATATTCTTCATACCATACAATTATTGTAGTGAAGTTAAAAAATGTATTATTTTAAGTGGATAACAGCTAGTGATAGTTTAAATGACAGAATAACAGTTGTCTGCTCAAATCGCCTTGCTCACTTTTTTCAGTTACAAGAGTTACTTGTGAACATGTTTTAATCAAATATTTCTTCAAACTCATGAAATTATGAGTTATTTTGAAAACTTATTTAAATTTTATGTAACAAAATCAATCAACCAAAATGTTCTCTTAGGCTTTAGGGCTGACTTCCCCTTCAAAAATATTTAAACTTTTAATTTGTTTTTATTCAACTTTTCAGATGAAAAATACTTTACTGTCTTGGCTGATCCAAAATGGGTGAGTGTCTGCTGTGTGAAGATCATTCCTCCAGGATTTTATACCTGAAATGACATTTATTTAACTGTTTGATTTAACTGCTGAATTTTTACTTCAAGCTTCTATTAATGTTGCCGATTTAGGGTTCATTTTTTAACATTTACTGTGAGGCTGGAAGTATAAAACTAAGTAAAAAATGTGAAACACTTTCAATATCAATCAATCAATCATTTTTTTTGTTTGTAAAGTGACAATTCATAGCACTTAACACTTAACAATAAAACAGGTTGAAGACAACCTCTCTGTAAAAAGTTGACATACATGAACACATATACATATACATATAAAATATGCACATACACATGTATAAACACACAGACATCCAAAACTCAATATAATTGCCTAATGTAATGTCTGTAATCAGGCAGATCCGTCATGCCAAGCTTCAATCTACAATGATTGTGGATGATTTATAGTGGGACGGCCCAATCAGTGTTCTTTAGAGTAGGAAGAGGTGGGAGCTACAAGCAAGACGGCTGTAGGAACTTGACTGCTTGTACAGAGATTGGCATAGATGCTAACAGCTTCAGTGGCAGTTTCATCAGGTCTGGACCATATTTCTTTATTTTATAAAAAAACAATTAACTCTACAAACTTCTCTATAACAAGTATATTTTCCCTCAATTCCCAACATTAGTTGATCACAGTTTCTCTTGCTCAATAGCTCTTGTTCTGTTCTTTAAATCGTGGCAATAGAACCTGCCTAATACATTTTCTGATTGGTCTGTCATGAATGTGATTGGCAGAACGATCATCCAATCACCTGCTGGATATGTTTTGATAGGTTCAGCCCATTTCCAAACACTTTGTATGGGCTCTAAATGCATAAGTGATAAGTGCAGAGTATTTTGAGCATTTAGGTCATATTTCAAAGTGAAATAAAGTCACTTTCTGTCATTCTTTCTTCATTATCTAGATATCGTTTTGAAGAGCCTCTTCTGCTTTGCGCCCTGTAACTCTCCTCCCTCCTTCCTCCTCCCACTGGCCATTGTTTGTTCAGCCCATCAGCTCAGAGCTCATTATCATACATTCCTGTTGCCTCACAGCCCCTCAGACCCAAGTATTTTCAAAGGAGAGGGAAAAGAGCAGCACCTAACCCTGTACAGAAACTATTTTGTGTCAACCTAAACAAATCCTTGCTTGTTAGACCCCCAAACAGTTAACAGGACATGGGACCCTTGAACTGTCAAATACGATTACTACAATTCTGGCTTTCAATAACCAAAACAATTAAAATCAAGTATTTAACAAGAGGCTGCAAGTATTTAACATCATCAAAAAACCTGGAATCACAGTGATTTGTTTGCTATAATTTGGATCAAACAATGACATACAGACAAAACAGAATACAATTCAGTGCCTGCTAACTGGCACTTCTTCATGAAAGGGGCAGGGAGTCAGTAATGGGGCCATTATCATTCCAATAGCAGGTTGTGGGTTAAATCCTGTCTTCTACAGTCACATCTCAATTGTGTATAGACTTTTGTATGTCAACGTGTATTAAAGCGATTAGCTACCATCCAACATAGGGCTAGGGGTGAGTATTGGCAGGAACCTCACAATACGATAATATCACAGTATATCACGATATTAAAATATTGTGATATATTGCGATATTATAAAGTTAAGTAAGAAAAAAACTAGAAATAGTATAGATTTAAATCACACAATATTACTCACAACTACATGTTTTCCATTTTGTTTTTGAAATATGTTAAATTCAATGAACATACATACACTCCACTTGAAACACAGAGTGGATCAAGCCACTTAAACTAATGTTTAAAACTAACTAAAGAAGTTATCTTTTTTTTTCCCCTTAAACAGTGCATTTAAAGCATCCTAACCTGCAGTGCAGCTCAACTGTAATTGAACACGTGAGGAACAAAGTGCTTTGAGTTACTGATAGCATAACAGTAAGTAAAAAAAATACATAAGTATAAAAACACAAGTAAGTTGTATTTTATTTCCAACTCTGATAAAATATGAGTTTTATGTATCGATATTGTTTCAGTGTTCAAAATATCGTGATATATTGCTGTATTGATATTTTGTCACACCTCTACATGGGGCAGGTCACTACAGCATTATTTCCTTCATATTTAGGTAACTGAGACAGAGGTACATTTATGCGTCCATATTATCCATTTCCCATCATCCTTCACTCTTTGGTTTAAAAAAGTGCTCCAGTGTATGGTCTCTAGATTACTCTTTGTATCTGACCTCACATCTGAGTCACTGAGGCTGTGAGCTCCCCCTTCTCATCTCCCTGTCTCTCTGCAACGTGTATCAGAAAATTAATAACGAGCTGTCTAAGAGTACTGGGCAGCCTGCCTCTCGTACAACAGTCACTCTTCTGTTCTGACTACAGAGCAGATTTTTTGGAGGTAGGTCATTGCACAACATCAAAAGAAGTGACCTGATTTATTTGTCCTGCTTCAGTGGACAGGTAGCAACGAAACAGAAACTCCTCTGCTAACGAAGCCCGACTGAAGACATGAAAGGAGCCAAGACAGTCTCTTGATCTTGGTTTACTGCACACAAGCCCACTGTCATGACCCGGATTATTGGCCATGACAATAAGCTGTCAAATATAATGATAGTTTATTACAAGATAAAGAAAATGAACAATAACTATGGCTGAGAAATGTGCCTATTTTTTCAACAGTGGTGTAGGTGTAGATTTTTGTTAGTGCATAGTGTAATGAAAAAGATTATGAACAGGTCAGACTTCCTCATTTTGTTGTGCTGTTACAATGGTTGACGTGTCAGATCAGGTGATCATGAAACCACAAGATCACACTTTCATTGACTGATGCATGACAGATTACATGGCTACATATTTGACCAACGTGATGATGTTGGATGACGAGGGGTAACATCAAATTCAGCAAACAAACAAAATACTGATCAGTAATTGTTGCTTTTTCCAAATGTTTTGATGGATAATAAGCTAACTTAAAACTAAATTCTACAAGAAGTTACACACAAGAAACAACATAAAGGCAAAAATGATGTCCTCTGAGTTTGATGAACGATTCTCCTAATCCCATCTCACAGCAACAACCTTTTCCTTGTTTTGCTTCGCAGATACTTATTCAACTAAAGGTTTTGTTGAGCTCCAGTTGGGTAGTCCGACTTTGGCATTAAGGAGTTCACTAAGATAAAGGATTAAAGGATTTAAATGTGGAGCTGAGAGAAAAAATGGGAGAAAATGAGAGAAAGGCTGCAGAGAGTTGGCTTGAATATCAGAGGTTAACTTGGGACTGAGAATGGAAGCGCATGAGGGCAGTTGGCCCTCGAGTGAGTTCATTCATTGAACTTTGCAGATATGTAGTGTCCTCCTCAAAGAAAAAAAGAGAAAGTGTGAGAAAGATTTGGTCGGATCTGACAAGAATGCTGTGGCAGCAGGGAGACATGCTGTGGCCACAGTGCATGCACTCACCTAGTTTGAAAGCTAAAGCGGCACAAGTATAACAGGTGCACCTGAAGAAAATGCTTCCAGTGTGAAATGGGCACAAGGACTCCTTGTTCTTTGCTACACTGAAGATAGTTCTCTCCAAAATCATCCATCATATTTGGGGTCATTGTCCTTCTTCAGAATAAATTTGAGGTGGATGGATGCCTCCTTGATGATATTGATGAAAAAGAAATTGCTTGTTTTTCTCAGTAGGAGGACACTTGCAATTATAACCAAATCTGCTTACTACTTTGTTTGCAGAAATCAAGTCTCAAGCTATGCTGCCCAATTACTTATTTTTAAAACAAAATCACAAAAGCATTCGAACAGATCACTTGCTGGTGTGGTAATGGTAACACACAACCATCAACACTGACCTGGGAATATGTTTATTTTCATTGATCAATTTATTTTGAACATTATCAAAAATATTTTTGCAGAGTGTTATGTTATGAAATAAAATACAGGTGCATGTTGCTGTTTCATGCTTTCCGAGCTTTTCTTGCACACAATGTGCACCTAACAGATGTTTGTTCTCTGGCTGCCATTTTTTTCTGATATATGGCTGTGATTTGACTCTTCCTTCCATGTCCTTTGGCATTTGATAAAAGAGTTATTTTAGCCACACCTGTTAGTACATCCCTCTGCACAATACAATAACCATGGTTTAACTGATTAACAATTCCTTCTGATGATGTGTGGACAAGTGAATTCTTTGGCTCTGTTATCCAGAAAATAATGTCAGGTTTGCTGCAGAGCCCTGAGGCCATAACATGCCAGACGGACAGTTCCATATTGGAAATATTCCTTGAATCCATTTGGGAAGGAGCCTTGCGAAAATGTTTTCCGGGGCAGAACCTTCAAAAACAACAGCCGCTTATGATTTGACGATTGTTTGGCTCATCACAGACCAATCCATATCAAGCAGCCCTGCTATGAAATAGCATAGTGACTAAATGTAGCAGCTAACGGCCGTTAGCCGATAGCTTAACTGCCTTAAAACTATCGTTTCACATTAAATTGTACCACACAGATGTATAATTTAGCACTTTTACAGTATGACATGAACCGTCCCTACGAAGTAAACTTATGAGGAGAGCATATTTCGCCAAGTATAACTGAGTAACCATGATGACCACAGGCTAACCGACATTAGCCTCCATTATTTGTACAACAGGGAGTGACTTCACTTCCTGTCAAGTCACTTCCTGTTGTCATAACACACGCAGCTCCTGCTCCCACCTCTCTTCCCTGATTGTGCCGTTAAAGCATTTAGCAGAGTGAAACCGTTGGACAATGGAGACTGGCAAGATGGAGATGCATGATTTCAGAATCAGGCAGGTCTGTCTGCTCTGCCAGGCAGATGTGTGAAATTACATGCAAAGGTCAACCAAACCTTTTGCCTGATTAGTAACTAAATTCATATTTATCTTCATAAATCTGTTATTTCCTCCCTTCTCCTTTTGACTCGTGTGTTTTTTGTTTGTTTTAAGCTGTGTTTATTTTTAATTCCTTTCACCACAAAGTATTCCTTTCATCCAACTTTAATCTATTTCACTGTTGGTGTTTTTGTGTGGTCAAAATTACACATTAACATGAACACTAAATCACTGTTGATGAACACATTCAAATGACTACATTTGCTGAAAAGCATGCAAACATGGAATAATACAGAGCACCTCTAAGCAAACACATACTTTGCCTCAGTCAGTTAATGGCTTTCCAGTGCTACCAGACTGTGTGTTAAAGCCATCTGGAAGTATGTGTGTGTTTGTCCTTGTATTTCCCAGTCTGTTTCCATTTATTGGTCTCCACTCAGACCAAAGTGACTCATGCAGGTTATGATGTAACATTATGATTTAGAAATACGTAGCGAGAGAATAGAGCTTTAATTTCATTTCAGGCTCTTTTATACTTAGCTTTTACTAGGTTATGCCACAAGATGTCCAGTACAAGTTTGATGCCTTCATACCAGACTTAAGGGCAACTCACTGAAACTTATGGTATCAAGCTTTGAATAAAATGATATATTTTGCCTGATCTCGCTCAATCAAAATGAGCTCACAACATGAAAAAAAATGTAGCATGTGTGAAAAGGAGGAGGATAACTAAACTCAGATGTCAAGGTTCAACAAATGTATCATCCAGTGAATTCTAATAAGCATAATTGTAATAATACATACTACTTCAGTCCTTAACAAGGTCTAATGGTCCTGTTAAAGGACTGAATCAGCCTATCAACAAAACAGCTACATTTTTATTTGTGTTTGTCTGTCAATCATTAGCTCTGTGTTATGGTGTTTATAAACTGTATGTGTATACATTTTTTCGCCTTCAAGCAGATGAATGGACTCAAACAAAAACACAATTCTTGACCATCATCAGTTTTGTTACAGTCATGTCCTTCCATTTGCCTTATGACTGGGGATGGAACATTGTGAAATGAGAGAGAAGTATTTTCCCTGATGTCTGATTCCACACATTTCAATTATCTGGCATAATGAAGTCACAATACTTAACTCTGCCCCCAAAGATTTAAAATAGTCGTGCTAAAAGGCAACTGTTCTGCTGCATCAGGGTCCCACCTCACCCCACACACAGCAAACATGTGCCTCTGCAGTTCAACAACTCTAATTAGGACATGTTTGAGGGAAACACCTCCTCCAAGCTCTCCTGACTTTCCATGCCCCCTGTGCTTAGTAACAGTGTTATATTTCAGTGACTCAACCAAACAGATGGTCAAAACACAGATAAAGGACTGCTTTCTGTATTTTTGCTTTTGCTTCTTTATTCATTCTTTCACTTTTGGCATACCTCAGCAGTGTTCGGTGGCAACCATGGAAACCCCCTCTCTGATTCTCCTCTGGGAAACTAATAAGAGGTTTATTTGTTCATCCTCCGGCGTAAAATGCCATAAACGGAAACTTTGATCCTCTCTTAAAACTCTGCCCTTTCCATGTCTTACTGCAATAGTGTTCTAAATAGTAATCTTTACAAAATGACACGAACTCTTACTTGTTTACTGCCTTTTTACACTTGTTTTTTATGTGAAAATTAAATTTAATGTTTAAGTAACTAACAGAGGGAACAATTAGCCTAAAAGCTGAATGCTTTTTCTCCATATAGCTACCATTACAAGAAAAAAACCTTGCTAAATTCATCCTTTAAATACGTGCTAATGTGTATGGTAAACAGCTCCAGGTCAGACATAGGACAGCCGGGTCAGACAGGTCGCTGTCTGGGTCATACATCTTCCTAAAGTTGTCCAAAGAGCACTTTGTCCATTCAACCACTAGAGCTAAGGAACATTTCTCAGTCCTCCACAAAATCCACAACCCAATCTTTTCTTTCATTTCCCTCCAGCAATATCCAAATGCTGCAGAGTATTCTACCATCCAAGAAATATGTTTCATTTTATGGAAGTCGACACCTTATCTGGGAACCAACACAAAAAATAAACCAGCCCTTAATTTGTGTTCCCAGACCAGTAGCCAAATTTTAAACACAGGCCCAGACTTATGAAAACAAAGACCCCTGCCATATATAGTGATGAGTCTTCAGAGAGGCCTCTAAACTCCTCTGCAGCCTTAAATCAGGAGAGGGCTGTTTAAAGTCTGGGTCTGAACAAAAATGACTTATGTTTATGCAATAATGATAATAATGATAGTAATAATAATAATAATAATAATAATAATAATAATAATAATAAAAATAAAAATAATAATAATAATAATAATAATAATTAGACCCAGGCTCCCTTTTGGAAATGATATGCCTGATGAATATTGTTTAACATTGTTATCATACAATGACTGTTTATGTTCTTTTAACTGCCCTATAATAGATATGATTTTTTTCTTTTGTGATTTATACACAAGGGGTGACTTTTTCCACTTTTAAAGATACATTGCAAAAAATGTGACATTTGAGGGTTAGTTCAGAATGGTTGAAGTTGGGTTTGTCAGTGAAGTGGCTGAAAGGGCTCCCAGCAGCACTACCCATTTAAGTAGAGCTAACTGTGTCTGCTTTTACACTGCAGTTAACAGGTACAGTTTTTTGCATAATTATATGAGTTTAATGGAAAATGATCCACAAAACTGTGTTGGATTTAATAAAGGATTGGGAAAATAAATTCTAATATCATTTTTTCCCTCCAGGAAGTCCCTGTGTTTGGAACTTTTTTATGATGCAGCAAATGGCTGGTAAGAGAACTAATCATATCTCAGATAAGAGAATTAAAAAAGATGTTGCATGTGGTAAAATGGTTCGGATGTCGGACATTTATAGTACATAATTTTATTTATTTATTTATTTCAAATAATCAGCTTGTGTGTGATGTGCATTTTTCAAAACTGTATATGTCTGTAAATATGTTAGCTATGATGATATGCTTGATATCAAGAGTGACGTTGAGGAATGGGAGTGTTGGGTAGCTTTGAGGAAAAGTTTAATATAATGCTTTAAATGTTCGATTGGTAATATATTTTACTTTGACTTAGAAGCAGCAGCCACATTTCCAACATCTGCCACATTGTAACCTTGACTGGAAGAATCTTTCCAATTCACTGCTGATCAAGTTGGTGTCCACGGCTGCTGTTATGGTGTATGCATATCATTTCTAAAACATAATGATTGCATTAGTGTCTCTGACCATTTTTTGAAATCCTTGTTCACATTTTGTTAGAAACACTCCTTTTAAAAACATAAGTCTTTAGAAATTAAAAGAGGGGTACCGTCAGATGCATTATACAGTAGTTGCAAAATGAAACTTTTAATCCTGTGTGCATGATGAAAACAGATAAATATCTGAAAAGCTATTCTAAAATTCTATATAATTTAGGATGTGTTAAATGGAAGGAACTACAATGCAGCAACTTGATCTCAGAGCCCTTACCTCACTTGCAGCACCAAAAGTCACACTGTAATTGAATTTCCACTGAATAAAATGACCTCATAAAGTTGGTACTCATGGCTGTGGCCACTGTGAATGTATAGTCTTCTTCTTTTAAATAATCACAAAGGTTTTTATTTGGTATCCAGGATAGGCAGTCATCCTTTTATAGACACAAAAAATGAAATACAATTAAAAATTTAAAATCTCACATGCAAAAAAGAACACATTTAGATCTATTTCATGTGTATTCACTTCACATCTCAATTCTGGCATCCATCTGAAAAACCTATTCAAAAATTCCAAAGACTTTGGGACATGGGAGCCAGAAGTGCTATGACACTGACTCATTCTCGTGTTTTAGGATTTATTCCTGCACTGCTCTATTACACATTCTGTTTATGTTGTGGTACCAGGGGCCATGAATGATTTCTTCTTATTAACTAACATATGTACTGTAAGTGCATAACATCTGTATTTGTTTGTAAATAATTGTTTGGGGAATTATTTAAGGGGTGGGAATTAATATGTTTTTACTTCATCCCACTCCTTTTCGAATATGTGATTAGATAATGTCTGTTTGTTTCGTTTTGTATTTTTTCTGTCTTTGACAGTGATTTTACTTTAACCTCATGTTCGAAAAAAATGTCTAATGTCAATGTCTTCTTGGGGCCAACATTTTGTGGAACTTCCCAATCTATTAGAGTATGCAGATACCTTTGTGCAGGGGTGGAAAGAGGCCAATTACATACTATTTCAAAGCTGTAACTGCAGTATTTGGGGTACTTGTTCTTTTAGTAGTTTTTAAATGCTCTAGTTTTACCTTTACTTGAGAAATTTCTGCTGCACTAGTCATAACATCAGAGTAATAGTCATATAATAATCATAATACATTCATGTTAAGCACATTTCAGGCCACTCAAGGGCAATGCACAAAGTTCACAACAACAATAGAATAAACAATAGAAAAATGAAATCAAATAACACAACAGACAACATCAGATGTTGGGATGTAAACGTGCAGGTTCTAGTTAAATAAAGTACGCAGTCCTCAACAGGTGGATTATGGGTGTGCATTCAAAGAGGGCCGGATAGTTTAAGTTTCAGAGGTCCGGTGGGAGAATCCCAGGACTGGGGAGCAGAGCGACTGAAAGCCTTGCTCTTATCTTTTAAAAACCAACAACAAGTGTGAAAACAAACTACCTGTGTGCGACAATCCCTGTCTGAAATAGGTAGTTTGTCACATAGTGAGAACACAAGAAAATCAAACAGACCTGGACACTGAGAGAAAAACACACAACCCTGCTGTCCTATCCAGTAACTTTCCTTTTCTCCTTTTTCAACCGTCAAAATGTTCAATAACTGTTATAAAGCAAAATAAAGCTATTTCAAACATGACAGCATTCTTCAGTTCTTCAAAATGTACTGCAAGTAATGATACCAATGATGATGCTCAATCAAAAATGGTGTAAAAACACATTGATTCACATAGGGGTCATTTTTGACCCCAGTGGAAGAGTGTGGGATCCAATGATTCATGCATCTGAGGGTTAAAGGTTTACAAGAGCAGTTTGAATTCAGTTCTTAGCTTGACCAGGAGCCAGTGGAGGTGGGTTAGGATGGGGTGATGTGTGAAGGGGTATTGGTGATAATGCAGCCAGCTGAATTCTGGACTAGTTGGAGTTTCTGGAAGGACTTTCGTAGAAGTGCTTGGTAAAAACTGATAAAATCCAATACAGTAATTTTGTATTTAAACAATCATTACTTGATAGAAAAGAATGTCCAAAAGGGTTTTTAACAATTCTAATTGACAGTTTCTTACCATCAAGTGTAATAAACTTCATAATGGTTTATGATCTACAAATGCACAATGTAACACATTATGCAAATTCCTGATAGAGACACTTTAATACCACATTTCATTTGAGAATCCAGACAAAATGTTATATTTGCTTATTTCATATCATTTGAGTCAGGAGCTGATGAGCACAATAATTCTTTATGCTAGACAAAATGAGTGCTTGATTCATCGCACTCCAACTGCCTCTTTTCCAGCAGAATACCACCTTGAGCACATTTCACGGAAAACTCTTTTTACTTTTACTTTAATAGATTCACATGCAGCTTCTTGTATATCCATCCATCTATTATCTATACCACTTATTTCTTTTGGTGGCTTGAGCCTATCCTGGCTGACATTGGGCAAAAGGGTACACCCTGCACCGGTGCCAGCCGATCACAGTATCACTCAGATAGACAACCATTCACAAACTTAGCCACAGCCGAGGGCAATTTCTACCAGTTTCCAAATTTTTTCCTAGCAAGCTGTACTTGTACTGAGAATAAATTGTTTCAAAGTAAATGTACTATAACTTTAGTTTTTGATCTTATCCCACCTCTGCTCTTGGGACTTTGACTACCTGATGAGTTGGCAAAAAAAAATCACCGAAATGCTGTCTCTCTGTATCCATTTAGTTGCTCTTTGTGAACATTGCTCTCCCCCCAAGCCGCACAATAGAGGTTGCAGCATTAATTAAGCAGAAATTCTCATCTTGTGAATGGGACAATCTCTATTTTTTGGTGCCGGTGTTCCCTGTGTAACTCAGCTGAATATTAGGCTATACTTTCTCAGTTGAGCACAGATCAAACTGAGGACTCAGCTGGAACAAAACTCAAGGCTGTTAATAATTTTGCTACCAGCAAGTTAATGATAAATGAGGTATTCTGTATCATATGGCTTCCAAGATGCTACGTCAGTGCTGAGTTTTCTCTAACTCATGGCTTCTATTATTTAGCACTACATTCATTATAGTAGTAGGGTGGTACTTAAATGGACCAAATGTTGAGCAAGATGTAACTATATTTTGTGAAGGACAGTACTGTTTTTCTTGGATAAAGGATTATATTTTTGCTGGATCCCCTACACTGACTCCCAACTGTGTCTACACGAATGACCTCACTAAAAAATGATGAAGACAGTTCATGTTTTCATAGAAGTATAAACAGTTTTAATGTGGCTTTGGACCATATGTTAGTGTTTCAGCATAATGACTTGTTTATGATACTATACATCAGCAGCATAGTGACAATAAACTGTTTTGAACTTAGAGGGGGAATGTAATGTAATATTAAAGACTTATTTCTAAGGAATTCATAGTGTTCTGGGTTGCATTGCCTAGGTTTCTTTAACAATGCATATTTTCAAAACACATTTTCACTCAGGTGAATGTAAGGGAAGGTGTGTGTTTTGATCAATAGGCACATAAAAATACTCTAAACAATGTCAAAAGTAGTTTTGATTAAAAAATGAATGTTTTTTTTTATTTCATTCAAATATATCTATTAAGTGTTCCATTGTTGTTATTAAAAAATGTGATCTTTTCAATAATGACTTTTTTACTATTATTTTTAAACATCTGTATCACTTTTATCACAAGTCATAAAAATCAAATATGTACAAGATGGGAATTTTGCACAGTAGCAGGTACCATCTTTGATAAGACAACAGCCAAAAAGTATACTTCTTAATTGTTTTTTTTAATGTTGATAGCTTGGGTAGCTCTATTTTTTGCACAAACAAGTTATCTGATATTGCACGCTCTTAAAAATTAAAATGCATGTCAAAATTATGCAGTTATGATAGAATTATCATTAAGCAGTTACACTATCCCTGCCATTGACGAAATTCCTGTTCTTCTGATGAATTCTCCCTTACTTATTGCAAAAATCAACCTCTGCCATTTATTCATCAGATTCAACTAAGGTGATCAGAATCAGAGGAAGAAATACATCATTAATCCTCAAGGAGAAATTCTGTTGTTTCAGTTGCTCTTGAGTATAGCATAGGAAAATCAAATACATTCAAATAGATAGGTAAGAGAGATTAAGTCTGATAAGAGTTTGAAATTAAAATAAATAAATATAACAAAGCAGGTTGCAAGATGCGGAATTTTTAAGCTATACTTCAACTTCCTTATGAAGGAAATAGAAAAAAAATTAAAGTGAGACTATGAAAAAGCCCAAGGAATTAACACTGTTAACATAAACAATATTTACAATAAATATAAATATGACAACGCTGACAGGAGACCGCATTTATATTGCACTGGATATTATGTTCGTTTAACCACAAATATCAGAGGAGAAACAGGGAAAAGCATCATTTCTCCAGGACCTGCTGATGCAGGGATATTATAGGGAGGAGATAGAGTCTGAGGGCCACAGGCAGGAATGACTGATGATCTGTGGTGCATTGTGGGGGATGAGTTGTGCACTGAATGAGCTCCTGTGTCGACCCGACACACTGTGGAGGGGGTGGGAGGTATCGTGATGTCCTGCAGCCTGGACAGCATCCTCCTCTCTGACACCACTGTCAGAGAGTCCCCACAACATCACTGACCTTAAGGATCAGTTTATTGCGTCTGTTGTGTCCGCTACCTTTAGTCAGCTGCCCTGCACTCAACAGCGTACAGGATAGCACTTATCACCACAGACTTAGAAAACATCCTCAGCATCGTCCTGCAGATGTTGAAGGACCTCAGCCCCCTAAGGAAGTAGAGGCAGCTCATGCCCTTCTTGTAGACGGCCTCAGTGTTTCTAGTCCAGTCCGGTTTATGGTCCAAATACACTCCCAAGTATTTGTATTCCTCCACAATGTCCACCTGGACCCCCTGGATGGAAATGGCCACTGGAGCCTTTGCTCTCCTCAGATCCATAATCAGCTCCTTTGTTTTGTCATGATGTGCTTGTTACCATAGTTACCTTCACACACAAAAGCAGATATCTCACCAGGATTCTGGTGATATAACTTCAACCCAAATTGCATTACAAACATCATACTGCAGAGCTACATAGCTAAACCAGCACACTCGAGTTAAGGGCTCACAATGGCACTGACTGCGAAGTCGTTCGATGCAGCAGTAGATGCAGGCAGTCCTCAACACTGAACACTGGTTTGACCTCTGGTCTGTTACTGATTGGTACATAACATTCACGCTTTTTCTTCTACTAGATTCCACTGTCTCATTTAAGTTGTTTGTTCCAGAAAGTGTGAAATTAAGAAAAAAATAATAATTTGGAAGGTTTGAAATCAAGTCATTGACAGTTTATCACTACATAGCATGTATGCCCTCTTTGTGTTTATTTTTTGATATTCTTCACCATTTCTCTACTTTAAAAAATGTAATACAATGACTCTGAATAGATGATATTCAAACAGAAAGATGAAAAGTTTATCTTTAAATTTTCTAATGTGTAAGGTTTAGTGTAAGTACATCAGAATCATCATATATCCCAGAGCATTCACTTGATTCACACGTAAAAGTGTTGCTGTAGAGGCAGTGCTATAAATCCATTTGTGATGTATTATGCACCCTAAGTGTGTTTAATGACCCTCACATGGGGCTGATGGGAAACGAGTTAGGGGATATACAATGCAACCAGGATACAGCACAGTTTGCAACTGCCTGTGATATCTGCTGGTCATCACACAAGCACACACACATTATACATCCTTGTGACGCCTTACTTCCTCTCAGTCCGTTTGTGTTCCCTCAGGGGTTCAACAGGCCAGTGCATTATGGTCTGTCATTAAGAGATAAAACAGCAGTGGTAACATCATCCCCCCTGTTTGTTTACAGGGGGGGAAAAGGAGAAGAGGAAGGGTAGAATTTGGGAGCATCTGAGGAAGTGAAGAGATAAAAGACAGATGATTTTGCATTTACACCAAGAGCTGAATAATGCATCTGTCTTTGCTGGTTGTTAAATGTTTCAGGCTTTGGGATTTACTCTCAGGCAGAAATGAGAACTTATGTGACCATAATTTTATGCCATACAACTTATGTTAAAACTACTGCAGACCCGTCTAAATGAGTCCACAAATGGAAAAAAAAACAATTCCCAAACTTTTATGTGGTATTTCTTTTTTTAATTTCTGACGTCTGCCAATTTCAAGGTTTGTTCAGCCTGTCATGATCATGAAACAGCTTTCTTAAATATAGAACACAATGTCACTGTCTGACTTCAGTCAGCGTCAGAACAGCACCATGAGGACAGGCCTGATATTTTAATATGATTTGCAAATTGTTGCTGTAATGTGGGGGTAATGAAAAGGTTTTACTGCCTTAAATTTTAAAACAGGGATGAATAGGAGGTGACCTATAGCAATGTCTTTTTTTAAGGCAGGTCAAAATCATAAAAAACAGACATGCAAAGTTTTGGTTCATCAGTGACTATATGTAAACATTTCAAATCTGTCTAGTGTTTCAGAGATGTTTTGTCTTGTATTAAGAAATTCCCTATTACATGAAGAAGTCATGTTAAACACACTAACGGGCCAATAAAACTTAAAAAAGCATAAGCTGTTGATGCATTTGAACATTTCAGTTATATGTATTAATCAAACAAACAAGACAATCAGACTGAACTTAATGTCAGATTGTTTGATCTGACTGTATTATATACCAAATTGATAAAGACAAACTGACTTTATGTAATGCATTAACATGTCTAGGGTGGAAATGGTAAATGGACATGAGCTCATATGCCGCTTTTCTAGTCTTCTGACTGCTTAAGCTTTACAATGCAGGTCCACTTACCAATTCACTCTCACATTCATTCACTGATGGTTCTGAGGGGGGAAACATGACTTATATCTAACATTTCTTGAATCAGATGTAAAGGTTTTGCATATAATTCAAAGGTGAAGAAGCCCCAGGGTACTGCAGTGGAAGACAAATGTGAAAATGGTAAGCAAACACTTTCCTTCTCCCTTTTCTTTTGAATGTTTAGCCCAGGATAGTCAAAAGATAGAGCTTTCACCACCACTAAAGAACTTTATTGACACAAATTCAAGGTCTTTACTGTAGCTTGAACATTTTTACGATGCATTTAGACACATTTCTGTTTAAACATGGCATGAACAATGAAGTGGTTGTACAGAATATTTAACAAGAATTCATAGTGAACAGAATACAATATTACAACTGAAGGGCTGAAAAAACAATCTCAAAACCAAAAGATTCAGGATGGCAATTTAATGAATAGAAACAAAGTAACAGATCAGAAAGGATGTGGTATGAAGACAGTGCTCATGGTGGTCTGAGAAAGTTCAAGAAACAATCTGAAGCTAAATTGGAGAGAGAAGAATATGTCACAGGAAGCATCATAAACCCCCAAAAAATAAACTTAACCTACTTTTAACTTCATTTTGTTTAGCCTTCAGTAAGTAAAACTCATATATAATCAAACAGTCACATTTTACACTGGCTGAGTGTTTGCTTACAGAGCTGAGCTGCTTAGTCTGTGGATGAGCTTTTCAATTAAATTCAGCTTCCATCTGCGTATTATTGTGTGGTGCTAATAGATAAACTCAGAACTACTACAGTATAAGTAGTGTTTCTGCCAAGACCCATCCAAGGGAGTATTTTACCCTTATAAACCTATTAATTTCAGCTCTCTGATATAATAATTTAGACTTTCTCAGTAGATGTGTGAGGAACAAATAGTTTCATGTTGACAAGGCACATACCTAAATATAGCTCCATCAGCTATAAAACAAAGCATATATTTAAGTAATGGACAGTGCACATGTTATTTGATCACTAAAACATGACATATAAGAATGCACAAATCCAAATAAAAAGTCTCTATCAACTCTGGTTCTCTTTCTCTGGTCGATAGAAAGAGCTGTTTTCATTCTAAAAAAACAAAATAGTAACGGAGTAACCTTTTTGCAACTGCAGCCAAAGAACCAGACCTGTCATCAAGACATTTGTTAGACTTCTTTCTGTTTGTTTGATTTCTGTTTGAAACTGAATAAGACAAAGTGAGAATGAGGCAAATAATCTGGACAGAAAATCCTATAGTGAGCATCATAGCGGGCATGCAGTGATGGCTATCATGGGATCAGTCCATGACCAATCAAGAGTTGACATGTAATGAAGCTGTTTCATGCTCTTTTCTCCTCTACTGTTTGTTCTTTACCACATATGCATTAATAAAACTAAACTAGAAGTATTGTTGGTACCTACTACATCTTAAATCTTTTTAAATTCTTGCATTGCCTCCTTGGGGCATTGGTGAGTCTGGAAATGTGCCCTATTATCAACCGGAATGTCAAGGGCTTGAGCCCAGCTCCAGCTATCTCATGTTGATGCGTCCTTGGGAAACTTATTAATCCCAGGCTGCTCCTTCTGCTGTGACTCAGGAGCGTAAACAGTTTTCCAAAGGGGTGGATGTGTTAGTTAATACTACTGGATAACTTTAACCTTCAGTGAGAGAATTTGAGCGCAAATGGATTTGAACTGACAACAAAAAAACATGGTAGGACATCATAGTGGTAATGCTGTGTTCCATTTACATCAGAACTGGGGAGGGGGAAGTAGAAATGATGTCATCTCCAAGTTATCATTGTTCCAGTTACAAAGTCAGAAAAATGTCCCGCTCTACCAGGCTATTGTTAGCCATTTTGTTAGCCATTATTAGCACACCCTAGATTGTGGTTCGCAAATACCACATGAATAATGTAAATAACATTATCATTGCATTTCCATAAATATAGGTGGAACAATACTTTGTATACGGATGATTTAATGCAACAAACATGAGTCAGAAGTACTAATAAATGGATTGTTACCAAAGCTTAATAAGTGTTTACACTGGGGGCAGCCATCTTTGATTGTCAACTCAAGGGTGGTGAGTATTTCTAGACTTTCCAGTGGGAAATTCCAGTATTGAGGGCTGTTCCAGTTGAAATTTCCCATTGTGAGCTTGGAAAAACTGACTTCCCAACACAACTAGAATGCACCATAAGTATACTCACTAGGCTGGGGGAATATGATATGTAAGGCAGCTGCTGGCATGGCACAGGCCAGAGAGGGAGAGGTCTTGATGATATAAGCTTTTTGTTTTGTTGAAAGGGGCACTCTATCACCCAAAGGAGACACATAAAGTAAAGTCAAGGGCAGAAAAAAAGTTGGAAAACAGAATATGAGCTCTTAAAAAGTTCAGTGTTTGATGTATCTGATGTATCAAGCTTTAACTTAATATCATTAAAGTTATATCTATTAGTTAAAATAGTCAGAAGCTTTTTATCTTCAACACCAAAGTAACAAAGCCTCTCTGTGATTATGCCCGAGAACATTCATATTGATTACACAATCGCATAATACTGGTGCCCCTGTCAATTAATTCTCATTGCATAACAGTGTTGTGGAAGCATGAGTGAGCATGGCACAGAGAGAACATACAGTCAGGTACCACAAACGCACTGCTGTGCTCCCAAATCTGTTCGCCTGTACTCCCTCTGTTACCACCTCAAACGCACACACTTTGGTGGAACACTTAGTTCTCCTTTAATGCCTCTGTGATGGATATGTTGAAGTAGAGACATCACAGAGGTCAAAATACTTTGCCCTGAAAGATAACTTGAATAAGCTGTGTTTGATCATCCAGCAACAGAGAAGGGCTCAAGATCATTTTACTTTTAAAGATTTTACTTTTAAAGAGGAGAAACTTGAACATTTAAGAGATAAAAATGGTAAAAGACAGACAGTCATCGTTTCCACAACAATAAGAGAGGACGTGGTTTGTGTGGTGTACATGACACATTTAAAAGTTATTGGTACATTTGTAATAATTTCCTGGTTTAGGATCTGAATCACTCAGGTCTGTGGTGTACTGGGCTGATGGCTGTGGAGGTGGTCAGGGGGCATGTTGTTCTCACGCTCTCTCTGGCTCTGGGTAATTTTTCTGCACGTCTCCAAAGCTAATGACTATGGGTAAGGTCACACAGTGGGAGCTGAAATCTGAGTCTCAGGGGGGTGAAACCTACACTGAAACAGTTAAATGTATTGTATTTTTGAGTTTGTTTGTCACAATGAACAGTATATACCATTAGTGAACTTAAAATTATAACCTCAAAACTGCCTCCCTGAATAAATAATCAGTAACAAAGGGTGACAGTGGCCTCATCAGAGGCTGTTGAAGATGAAGGTTAGCTGAGTAAAAACTGTCTCTTAAATGTTATACCAGGTCTAAACAGTATTGAATTAAGATGGTTTCTATAATAGTATGCTTTTTTGTTAGTTTAACTTGACATGTCATTCTCAAGTAAAAGCTGAGTCAATACTATCCAGACACTGCTGACCACTACAAGATGAGAGTTTTGCAACAACAGGACATGAATATGTGACACAGAAATGAAAATGTTTCCCATCAGCTTTGTGGCTCTGTAAATCCTTCTAAAAATGCATCTCTGGAACAAAACTCATTGCCTTATTGTTACAAAAATCCAAAGACAGACCTGCAAATTTCTTTACAGTCTGCCTGAGTAGTATTTGTACACCCTGCACACCATAGTTCTTGTCAATCAATCGGTTTCCAGTTCTTGTGCCTTAATCTGTCTCCCAGTTTTGACAGTAGTCCCATGCAATGGTCTGCTGAAGATACGTAGCCATTCTTTTAACAGCAGGATCCACTTCAACCCTGCATCTATCTCCACCAATCAGATTGACCTAAAACAAGAAAACAAGAGTTTGAGTAATGTAGATATAAAACCTCTTTATGGAAATATTAGCTATGTAGATAGCAAAACAATAGCAAGCTTTGTATCTATTTTTAAAAAAATCTCTTCCTTTACACATGACTATTGTCATGCAGTCTTACAATACCCACAGGAAATTGTAGTTGTCTTGAAAATCTTGTGGTCTTTCTTATTAAGCTGCTCAGGGCTGCAATCTGCTACAAACATGTTTAAAGTATGCAAAGCAAAGCTGCAGCACAGACAGGACACTACACTGGCAGAGTATGTGGAAGATGCTGGAGAGAGTTGGCTACCCTGGCACCTCAATGACATCTGTAGTTGCTGTGTTGGATGTCAAGGCAGTTTCTTAGTTGTGCTATGACTGTAATGACTCAGATGGTAAAGCACTACCAAAGTATATACCTTTATGTAAAATCATGTGCCTTGGGGATTTTATCATACCATTTTGACATCACATTTGCAATGTTGGCATGTGTATTAGTCACATTACAGGATGTACCATGTCAGTTTCGTGACCCAATACTGCTATCAGTTTGCCTATATTTTCATGCTGCTTTAGATTATATACAGTCAAATTTTGTTTGATTGGATTGCCCAGAAATCTGTATATTTCCTGCATATAAAATGCATACACTGCAGATAATCCTGGTCACAGATGCAGTGATGTTACTATTCAGTGACCTTGTCAAATGGAGGCTTTCTGCTGTTATGTTCTCTCTATGGCCTTCTCTTAATCAAAATATACATCTTAGGAGGAAGAAACATTGCAATGTAATTCCCCAGTATTGTCAGCTGTAGTGCTTCAAATCAGATCCCTGAAAAGTTAAGTTGAGCTGATGCCACAATGGAAAATCCCCATAGGTGCACATGAAGATGAGCATTGTGATCATTAACATTCAAAGATATTCAAATACTTAGTGACTGATGGAAAATACATATAGCTTTGTTCATGTTATGTGGAATCCAACCTTAACAGGTACAGGAATCCAAATTCTCACTGCCCTCAAAGAAACCTTTTGGATGTGGCGTTCTTGTCATCTTATCACAATATAACCCTGTCTTGATATGTAGCCTAATAAATTCAGCTCCTAAAATGGGAGACAGAAGCCTCCAAAGTAAATGACACTGTATTGGTCACTGCAGATGAATGGATGCAAAACAAGCATGAACTATTATTAAGAGTTCATCAGTCCAAATATACAACAGAGGAGACCTCGTTATTCTCATCAAAAAGAAAGGAACAACAGAAACAAAGGAGGGTCGGACCAGACAAAACCTAAGAGTTGTTACAGTTAAACATTTTTAGCAGACTTTGGATGAATGCAGCAGCTGTATGGAGATGTTGCAGCTGGGACCTCTTTCCTGACCCCTGTCCTCTTTCTCATGATGATCATCCAGAATGTGTTGTGTAATAATATCACAACATTACGGTATGATTTCCACATATCAGCAGAAAACTACACAGGACCTGCCCAAATTTCACAACTATCAATCCACGCTCATAATTTCTGCTCTTTCTCCATTTGTTATTTTAGATTATTCAGACCTCATAGAGATTTGAACTCAAAATACCTTAAGATTTCTACACTTTCTTTTAGCTCTGTCTATTTCTCTCGGCTTGCTCTCTTGTCTTTGGCATGATTGCTCTTCTGTACTCTCTCTGCTCTCTCACTTCTCTTCCTCTTCATATTCCAATTCTTGATCTTTTGAAACATCCAAAACAAATACAAATGTGTCTTATACACTTTGTTACTGTCTACACTAATATTAAGCTATAAGTTCCACATAAATGTTTGATTTAACGATATAATTTTGTAACTGTGAAAAATCAATATTCTTTATTTAACCACATTTAAAAAAAAGACTCACTGAGATTTAAAACCTCTTTTCAAGAGTGACTTGGCCAAGACGGCAGCACAAAACAGAAAATAAAACAGGTTACAGTCACAGATACACACACTACAGTAAAACAACATTGGGATTATGTGATTACACAGTCCCAAGAACCAATTAAGCTTCTTTTTTTTGTCTTTTTCAGTGGTCTTAAATTCCCCCAGGGCTACAGGATGTGTCAATTTCTCATCCTTCTGCACATAATTCCAGGCAGACGGGGCAGAAAATTTGAGTGTCTTTTTGCCCATTTCAGTTCTTACTCTTGGGACCTGCAGCTGTATGATGTTCTGAGAGCAAAGGCCATATCAGCTGAGGTTTCTACACATGTGTGAACACAGATATGTAGGTTAAAACACAGATATGTAGGCAGAATAAAAATAAAAAATGTGGCTGCACCAGCAGCTTTCGTTTAGCTGAGGAGAAGCTAGACAGTTACTATGCCTGTAATATGCTCAGTTATTGATATTACATGTCAAAGAAGGTCTAAATAACAACAAATTAAGATCATTTTTACAATATTCAGCACAGCTTGGTTACAGCTTGGTTTCCTAATTAGTCCATCTTCCCACACCACTGTGACCTCAAGTCCAACAAGAAAAGGGGGCTAAAAGACAAGATCAAGAAGAGTAAGTCAGGTTAGGGTATATTCATTTCTTTATACTTTCTTAGATTTTTTTTCATTTGACAAAAGATGAAATCTGGCAGTATATGTTTTTTTGCATAAAATTAGAGGCAGTTCTTGAGATATATATTGGGAAACTAAGAGTACAACCAGAAGTTGGCCTATTGCCAAGAAAATAAAGTAAAATTGAGTCATGTCTTTATCCAGGAATATCACAGATCTCTTTCCAGGAGTGTGCAGTTCTTGGAATAAATCAGTCAATCTTCATTTGTATAGAACAAGTTTATAACAAGTGTTAGCTCAAGGCACTTTGCAATAGAACAGGCTGAAGCCGTACTCTCCATTTTATAGAAGTTTTTGGTCTGTGGGAGGAAGCCGGAGTGCCCTGAGAGAACCCACGCATGAACGGAGAGAACATGCAAACTTCACGCAGAAAGGCCCCTGTTTGACCCGAGGATCGAACCGGAAACTTTCTTGCTGTGAGGCACATGCACTAGAGAGAGAGAGAGAGAGAGAGAGAGAGAGAGAGAGAGAGAAAGAGAGAGAGAGAGAGAGAGAGAGAGAGAGAGAGAGAAAGAGAGAGAGAGAGAAAGAGAGAGAGATGGGGCCATATCCTTTCCAACTCTACTTAGCTACTTAGTAGTGGGATTTTTTTTTTTCTGTGACCATTTTTTTTCCTTGCTCAAGGGTCCATGGCCTCTATGAGCACTGAAAGCTAACTGTCTGCTGGAAATGATTGTTGCAAAAGCCATTGGGACCATCCGGCATAACTGCCCTTTAACGCCAAACTGCCGCTTAAATGCAGACTTCTAACCGTGAAAATATTTGTTTATTTGCATGTAAAGTCACAACTAGCCATTTGGCCTGCACAATAGCCAAATAATAGTTTCAGTCAGCCATGTCTGCAGTCATCTTCACTGTTTATCCCAGCGCTTCAGTATCAAAGTTTTTCAGACATTACCCCAGGGAGTATGAGCTCAGTTTAGGGTAGTCACGTGAGGATGTATAAAAGACACGTAATGTGGTCAAAACATGATAAACGTTTTGTGGGAGTATAAGGCTCTTTATCATGTTTTTGGATAAAAAGTTAAAGCATTAAATTCTTAAAGATTAAAGACTGGATGACTGAAAGAAACCACCACCCTGGGGGAGATCTCCAGTCTTTTACATGCCGTTTTTAATTAGTTTTGGTGCAGTGGATTTCTATGGTTGACTGTAATATAATCCTGAGATTGATTAACACAATTATGTCATCATTACCGCATAAAGAAATCACATGTTGTTTTCCTCTCCTCTTCTATCTGGCCGGAACATGATTGTCCCACTGCGGTGGAAACTTTGCAGTTTTCTGTTGTGACAAGACCAAGTTCAACACAGACACATGTTATTGTCATAGCCTCCATGGGTCACGGGAAACCACTCGAGGTGTAAAATCGCTGTCAGTAGTAAGTCAGGTGACCTTTATCCTCTTATCCCAGTGTGACATCTCCATCTGACAAACAGGTCCTCAAATACATGGACATATTCTGGGGGATAAGGAGGGTTTGAAGGGTTGTAGGGAGAGAGGAAAAAAAGAGGGTGGGTAACCATCACAGGGGGAAAAGTGATGTGAGCTTAGACAAAAAAGAGATTGTATTAAAACTGAACCTCCATATGAGCAGATTTACTGTTTAAGGGTTTTCTTCTGATTTCTATAGCTGGTATTATTTCTTTACCATCCATTGAGACAAAACTTCAGTCAGGATGACCCACACATACAATAATGTGTTTCAGAAACTCAGACAAGAATAGAGTTGATGTTGAGTTCTTCCTGTTTCTAACATTAGAAATATTTTGTCCACCTTAGTGAGGGTGGTACACCAGTGTCGGTCTGTCCCTGGTGTTATTTCTGCCACAGAATAAATTTTACAATGTTTTTAATCAAATTAGTTTGTAAGTGCCGCACACAAAAAAGGCTAAAATACTGCCCTCATTGATGGCATATGCATGAACACAGGCAGCACAGTAGCACAGCAGGTAGTGCACGTGCCTCACTGCAAGATGTCAGCCAGAGTCATTCTGCATCAAGTTTGCATGTTCTCCTGAGCATGTGTGGGTTCTCTCCAGGCACTCTGGCTTCCTCCCACAGACAAAAAACATATTCAATAGGTTGATCAGGGACTCTAAGTTGCCCTTGATGTCACTCTGCTTCCTGCTTGGTCCTGTGTTAACAGGAGCCACAGCTTAATTCGTTATTTTGCTAGTGAATTCTTAGTGTTTAAAAGTAAGGGATTAGGTCTGGTAAGATGAATGGAATGCACAAAATGTATGTGATGCCAGTATATAACTCCTCTGGTCCCATGGACTATGGTTGTTTGTCCTGAATTGACAAACACTGTACATACATATATTGGCCTATTTTGTATAATTGTGGTGTTGATCAGTGCGTTGTTGATATTCTCAATGGAAGCAAACTTCTGCATATCATTAGGTAAGCCTGTGCCAAGTTTCAATTCTGATTATCTGTAATAACAATGTGTATGCTTTCAAAAGCATCTTCACAATTGTTTGGGACTGTGACTCAGGCCATGTGCAGGAATGGATCAAACAGAATTGACTTGACTCAACAGTGAAGCAATTTACACCCCTCTGATAGTTCAAAAAGTGCTGGCTTTCTGTTTAAACCCAATGACTTGTGTGTTTTAGGTCTGTATTTAAAAACAGGCCGTGGTGCTGATCATGGTCAAATAAGCCTCTGTGAGTACCTGTGCACTCAACGCTAATCCCTGTTGAATCTCTGTGAATTTGATGATGCATTATTTTAGTCAAGTTCTTCACAACAAAAGTCACTTTTTTAGGTTTGTTTGCATTTAGTGTGAACAGTCCTTTCAAGATATAGGTATATTAATTGACATCATAACACAACTAAGTAATGAAACAAAACTCAAACCACAGATTAATATGACATTTTGTAGTGTAAAATTGTCATGAAATGTCCTGCTAGTATCACCGCCAATGAGGTTTTCTTTATGCATGTTTTATTATAATTTCTTTCTTTATGTACTCCTAGTGATGAAATGTTGAATGATGGTAAATTGGTTATTTTAACAACTTTAGCATCACAACTTAATGTTACTGAGAGGTTCTTACTGAAAGTACAATGAAGTACAGAATGTTTTGACTTTTTCAGGATCTTAAAGTAGTTAGGTAGTTAGAATTATTGCACTCTATAATATACTGACTTTTGTTATACGTTTGGTAATTTCATATATATATTTGTTTAAACACAATAGTCTTACATGCTATTAACAGATTATCACCCACACCATAGAGCTTAAATGCATGTCTAATGGAGTCCATGGTTTAAAGTCACAATTACTAAACAAAAGATAAGTATTTTAAGAAAGTACATACTATACTCAACAGTCTCCCTGCATAACAGCTCAGTCTGTACCCTGAGAGGAACAGGAAAGCATGACCATATTTGGGCCTGAAGGGGAAGCCATTTTGGATCAATTCAGCCATTTTGAGCAGACCATAAAATAATGACTGTAATACCTCACATTTTAACTTAATGGCCAACATAAAGAAATGTTGGACTCCATGGGAGTGTATTTAGGCCTATAAGAGGGGAAATTACACCTTTGTAATGAAGAATTAAAAGAATGTGACTATCGAAGGGAGATGGGGAGGAACCTTTTGGAGCCTTGGTGAAGACGGGGGAATCCCCCCCATCAGGCTATGTAAGATGCATACATCAACTTGAGCTTCAGTTGTTTTGGGGCGTCGCGACACAAAGCAACTCCCGTTTATTATTGTTCACCTAGTGTAACTTTAATAAACAGCGTTTGTCAAACTTGGAATTTGCCTGCATTCATGCTTCTTTGACCCGTGACAGCACACATTTGAACTAGACCTTATTTACGCCAGTTTTATCTTAGCTGCCATTTCCGTGCAGAAGTTACGAGCCAACTCATTCGATATTTACTGCTGTCCAGGAAGACACAGCAACTTCCATAGCTGTAAGTACTGAACCCACAGACAATTACCAAATTATCATTCTCTCATGATGAGGATTGTTTTCAAGATTGTAGAAACTGATGTAGAGCTTCAACATGCATTTTAATTTGGTATTGCCAAGACATGAAAAAAAATCACTGAAATAAATGATATAGGCTATATCACAAACCCAACCTCTGGTGCAGATGTAAGTTGCTCACTTATCTTAGTTTTTCTTCCAAATGAAATCCATGTTCACACCAACATGGTTTGTGAGTGTTGTTATGGTTCAAATAGGCTTTCCCTGATTGGCCAGTTATGTTAGAAAATGTGTGAATACAGCAATCCATCCCTGTTTTGGTATAAAAAACTGGACCACGCTTACCTGATCAGACCAGAGTTGATCTCTGCTCACTTCTAATCGACCCCTGGAACAGTTTGTTTTTGAGAACACAATCGACCCAGCAACCGGCACAAACGGTGTTGAGTTGATTCATCACTCTGCTGTAATGGTTTAAGCAGCAGTAGAACGAATAATGACTAAATTATGACTACCACGCAACCAGTTGATGAAAAAAATCCTAAAGATAATGTTTTGGACCCCATAGAGTCCATAAAAAAGTAACAGGTTAACTTACTGTCTCTACAACAGATCATTACAGCAGAAGAACTTGTCCCTTTAAGCTGTTCTCTACTTTTCTGCATCACTGGGGGTCTCTCTGCAGACACTTTTACAGGTGTTTCAGTGTAATAAGTTACTATGGTATCTGATGTCCTCTTTGGTCTGTTGTAGACACCAATAACCATAAATATTTAATCCAGTTATGTTGTAGGTTGTGTCACCCACATAGATAAATATTTCTCCTGCATCATCATCCACGACACTTGAACAACTCCATTAAATAATGACTTCTTTTGTTAAGAGCTTAATCTGCTAACTTTCTTCCAGTAATGTAGAGCATGATTCACTGTCATAGAAATGCTGGCAGTGCCATAATGACGTAAACCTGCCTTTTTGTGTGACTTTAACTGTTCCAGAGCACTGCAGTTTGAACATGAAACAATCCAAAGGAAATATGACAGTTTTTGTGTTTTTTCCATCTAATTTAGAAATAAGCAGCCCAGTTGAATGTGTGACCCACACCCAACACAGCATCGTGTGGATTTGCTGTTCATCATGAGACTGGGATCCACATTCAAGATTTCCTGCTGCTTAACAGACGGGTTTTTCTTGCCGCCATGATGGAGGTATTCATGACTGGCCATATGGATTCATGTTGGGTGTTGGATGTATATATTTGTATATATATGTATATGTGTATTTTATATGTATATATGTATCTATGCATATATGTGTATCCATAAAATAAAGAGCTTTATGCTCTATTGTAAAGTGTCTTGAGATAACACTTGTTATGAATTGGCGCTATACAAATAAAGATTGATTGATTGATTGATTGATTAATTGAAGACCACCCATATGAATAGTGTGACCTTAATGATGCATATTTTTAAGTATTGCAATATGAATGAACATGATGTTTAATCTATATTTACTGTTGTGACTGTTTAACTTTTGGCATTTTTCAAGGAAAAAGTGACTCCAGGTTTTCATGTTCATCATAAACTCAGAGCAAAGGGGGAAGTTTGTTTAACATTGTAGCTGCACTACGTTCGAAAATAACTATGTGTCTCTTGTCATACTTCTTGACTTGATCATATTTTCAGGTCATGCATAGAATGATTGTTGTTGATCTCTGTGATCTTTGTTAGTATTTTTACAGTATCAGGAAAATCCAAGCCAGAAAAGATAACGTCTTGCTTGTCTGTCTATATGTTGTCTTTAAGTCCTTGAATTACCAACACATGTATCATCATAGAGGCAAGATTTTTTTCTTCACCTTTAGCAGTTTATGACATCAGCCTGAAAACTTAACACTTTTCTGCAAGATTTTTAAACTCACCATAGTAATTATCAACAAACGGCAGGAGAACTCTCATCTGCTAAGCTTCTGCTGATTCCACATCTGGAAAAGTCCCTTTCAAAGGTGTACTGAAAGCAAAGTTTACATGAATCATTAGTCAGTATCTGAATCATTTCTGAGGTGGGCATTTGCGCTGAGGCTTGTATGGTGCATCTATTGATTACAGGTCTTTACATCAGGGGAACTGTCATTGAATGGAAATTCAGCAGCCATGACTGTGTCTCACCTTTAAAGTTAGTCAGTCTAGACATGACTAAAGACATGACAGGAGGTGGGCTGAGAAGGGAAAGAAGAGTGATGGGGCAAATCACTGCAGGCTTCTACTCATAAGTCAAAATAGTTTTATATCTGAAAGAAGCAATTTATATTGAAGAAAAAAATATAGAAATGGGCACATATTGGTGACAGACAAAAAGCTACTCCTAAAGACTGTAGTTGCTGATGGAAAAAAATCATTGATGGGTAAAGATTAACTTTTGTAAGTAAAAAAAAGTACTTACACTTTTCAGAAGTTAGCTTATATCACTGAAGCATCAGTCCAGTATAACCACTGAACATAAACACTTTCCAGACACTGGATCTTTGGGCTACTGGAGACTTTCCAGACACTGACGCCACTGACCTAATTCCTGCAGATCTCTCCCTGGACTGTAAAAACCTATAGACCAATGTACTGCATAGCTCTGACCTCCTGCAGCAAGATGGTGCTGCAGCACTTATTAATGGTAGAGCCAACACTTCCTGAGAGCATTACATAAGCTTTTTTTTTTTTTTTTTGCAAAATGGGTTCTAGAGACTGCTGCAGAATTAAACAACATATTTATTTCAAACTGTTTCCTCTTTTACAAAAGTTTCATAGCATTTCCATTTTGGGGCAGCACAGGGTAATACAGCTGGCTGTAGGGATTTTAATCAGGATTAATCTACAATTGAGAACCATTCCCAACAAGTTAAAATAATCTAACTTGACCTTATAATTCCACCCCATTAATGGCTTCTTCTTAATGCCTCTTCCCTGTAGCACAACAGTACAATCATGCCCTTGCAATTTACAGTCAGCACAGCAACACCAAAGAAGATGAAACATGGCAGCGGAAGAGTGGCTTTTTTCCCAAAAACAAACTAACAACATGATATGCAATCCCTGTGGCTGTATGATTTTGAGCAAGGCAGCAACATACTTAAACACTGGTGATGTGACCCAGCATTCATAACAGGGGTGCCATGTGTTTGACATTGCTGAGACAGACATGTTTTTTTCCACTCAAAAAATTATTCAGAATTGAATTGACTAGAAAAACTTTAAAAATTGAATCCCACCTGAAATCTACTGTAACAGATGTAAGCAAAGTAACATAAAACATATGTTAAAAATGGAAAAATGAGTTAGAACCAAGCCTGCTGCATTGTTCATGCTTCAAACATTCAATTAGAATCAACATGAACACAACTGCATACATTTAACTTACAGGCCTGGGACTCTTTAGGTTTAATTAAATTCGACATACAAGTGAGTCAGAAAACAGTCTGACCTGTATTTAAGTACACAAAATCTTATAGATTGTATTTCTTTCCTGGATTTTTTTAGGGGAGAAGTAAATAACAGGGCTGTGGATCTGGCAGCAGTTACCAATCCATAACTTTTACAGATGGTGTATGAACTGCTGACAACTCTGTTTTTTCTTTCACACATTACATCTTTAAGGTTTTTGTGGTTGCCGTAGTTACAAAAGATGTCACAGATGGTGATCTTACTAATGCTGCTTCAAGTTATAGTATTAGCCATCTGCTGAGTATTATCTTTTTACATTATAATGAAATAAAAATACAGCTATATTCTATAAGGCAACTTTCCTCCTGAACATGTGAAGCGAGACAGAGATTGTCACATTCACATTGGCCTGCAAGACTCCAAAAAACTCTCGTATTTAACGCTCTAATGTTTATGTACAGTTAAAAATGAATACTGGGGCATTGGGTGGTGCAGCAGGTAGTGCATGTGCCTCATAGCACGAAGGCTGCTGATCCCTGGGTCAAGCAGGGCCTTCTGTGTGAACTTTGCATGTCCTCCCCATGCATGTGTGGACTCTCTCCTGGCACTCCGGCTTCCTCCCACACACCAAAACATGGCAATTAGGTAGATTAGTGACTCCAGATTACCCTTAGGTATGAGTGTTAGAGTGAATAGTTGTCTTTATCGCTATATAGCTGGGACAGCTGTGACCCCGCCCCATCAATGAATCAGTGAAAAATGATCACCACTGCAAGAAAGTTTTCATCATACCAGATGGATTCTTTCACATATCAAAAGGACTGAATCTGAATCACTAGAATCAGTTCAATTAAAAGATTCATCAAAAATATTTGCTTTCGGGCATATCTAAAACTCTTTTTTAAAAACCTGTGCTTAAAGCACAGCCAAATATGTAACACATTCATGTTTGTTCACCAAAATTTCCAGTAAAAATATAATAAATCTGAAGATGTTTTAAAGCCTTTAAAGATTTCTTTATGGTTCACAAATGTTAGGGTTTAATCAGGGAAGGTGACAGAGAAGTTACCTTCACAAAATTTATAGGCCTACCAAATCTCACAGTGAACAATACATCCAATGAGCTAAACAAAGAATTCAAGATGGTTTTACTTTTTTTATTCAACTCAGATAGCATTTACATGTAAAGTAGGCTATAGCTAAATAGCTCAAAGAAAAGGTCATCTTTCTTAATTTTTTATTTGTGTTTGACCAAATGTGTAAAATGTTATTTTGCCAAACAGTTAGCCAACTATCATGGCCGTATCCAGCTATGAGGTCACCGAGGTCCGGACCTCGGTAAAAATTTCCGAGAAAAAAAAATAAAACGAGCCCCAATCGGCGCATCAAACATATAAACACACCGGACAGCTTTTATTTTGAAACCGCGGCATGCAGGAAGTTATCTGACGAAGCCTGTAATCGCAGTGACTTTGAACGCGCTTGACAGGAAGCAGAGAACGACACCGTGAGGTGAGTGACAGATTCTTTATTATTTTACGAACAAGCAGCCCGCTGTAAATGAAGCCTGACCTTCGGGTGTTTTTGACCAACACGATCTGACAGTGTCTTGTAAACCTTCATGCAGACAGGTCCGTTATTTTCGGTGTGTGCTGGCACAGCAGTAGGCTATATCACTCTTTAGAAAGAGGAGGAGGAAGCCGGGGGTTTGATCCGAGGTCCAAACCCGCGGAATATTTCAGCAGGATTTAATTCATTTCATTTTATCCCATGTTCTGTGTGAATACTGATTCAGACTGGGTTAAAACCTACTTTAAACGGGTAAAAGAAGTTCCAGTTAAATTGCCTGATGACAGTTCCCCCCGATGCCAGTTTAAAGTGCTGGACTGGCACAACCGTTAGGTAACCATGGCAACATACTCAAAGCTCACTAGTTAAAACAGTTATTATTTTTATTGATATGTTGACAATACTGCATTTCCATTTTTTCTATCAAATGTGGAATTTTCTGTGCTGCTTTTATGACAAGAACTGACTGTCTCAGTTTTTTAAAACAGATTGTTTTGTTTACAAAACATGTAAAAAAGGTGAGAGAATTTGCTAAGAGTTTCTGGCTTTAAAACAACCAATAATACTCTAAATAAAAGAATCAGTGGATGTCATTGACTGGTCTGTACCAATATAACACCAAACTTTACATTTGTTTTTTTTTTTTTCTAAAAAATGTATAGTTTATTTATATATTTACTTTGATGGGTTAAATTTGCGTCGATTACATTTACAGATCATATTACAGCAAAGTAATGTGGGCCTTTACTATTTTTTTAAGTATGTATATGTATCTATGCAGATAGATAGATAGATAGATAGATAGATAGATAGATAGATAGATAGATAGATAGATAGATAGATAGATAGATAGATAGATATGTAAGTTGCAAAAAAAAATCGAATCCTTCTTTCTTTTTTTTTAAGTATATTTTTTGGGCATTTTGTGCCTTTATTGATAGGAGAGAGACAGTGGATAGGCTTGTGAAAGGGGGAGAGAGAGCAGGGGAAGACACTCTGCAAACTGGTCACAGGCAGGATTTGAACCCGGACCAAGCATGTACATGGGGTGCTAACCACTACGCCAAACCAGCACCCCTGAATCCTTCTTTCTAAATGATCCTAAAATGAAGCATAATCTATAGGGTCTAATCAACCTCCTTGACCCCTCTCCCCCCACAGAAAAAAGCAAGTCAGAAGAGCAAAAGGAGAAAATGTCAAACAGGAAAATATTCCAACAGAATACACTGGATTTGTTTATTTAAAAAAAACAAGGCTGTGTGATGAGGACAGAGCGAAATACGTCCCTCTGTGTGTGTTTTTAAATGTGTGTAGTACATTCCACTTGGCAGTGTTTCTGTTATTTTAGGTGACATTTTGGTGTGAATTGTGCAAAAACTGATAAAAAGGGATTTTTTCCCCTCGCATCTCAATGTCTCAATGAGAATAGGTTTCTAAAGTCTTAACAACAGAAAATCTCTCTCTTCCTCATTTGCTCACATGTCCATTACTGTTACGCTAACAACCCAAAGTAAACTTCCATCATTTCACACTGTATGATTATATGCAGTCTAATATAAAGGAACTTTTAGCTACTACTGGTCAAAACTGATTTTATAACACGAGTTTGTGTGCGTGGGTTAGGGTGTGGGTGTGGGTGTGGGTGTGGGTTGGGGGGTCAAGGTCTGGACCTCACCAATTTTGAAACCCTGGTTATGGCCCTGCCAACTATAGCTGTGTCTTCTTGTAATATTGCATTTATTTGTCATCATGGGAGATTTTTTTTAAAATCAGCTTTCCTTAATAAATGTGCGTTTTTTAAGTTTAACCTGGGTGGCGGGAAACATAAATGAAGTTGAAGGGCCACATATGGCTGGTTAAATCGATAGGCTACAGCAGGGGTGGGCAACTTTCATTACCAAGAGGGCCACATAAAACCATTTTTCCCTGCCTGAGGGCCACATTGTTACAAATTTTCAGAAATTCTCCAGGGGAAAAAGGATGTTGGATAAATACTTTTAGACAATTTTAATTAATCCTAAAATTAGCATACCAATATGCATATGTTACATGACAAATAAAGGTTATTATACATAATTAAATGAACTTGACACAGAATTCAAGCAAATTTAGCCAAAATATATGGAATTAAAGCCGACAAAGCTTTTGTCAAATCAATGAAATGATGAGTGTTCCCAAAGTTTTAAAGCTCAAAGATTTGCTGCTGCCATATTTTGAATATAGTCTTGAGTAGGCTAATAGTTGATATAATGTTCCAGTGCTTCACGAAAGAGATTTAGAGACACTATAATAACAAAGAAGGGCGTAAATAACTTACAAAAGCCAATAAAATTAAAATATCAGTCAAGATTGTATAGTTTTATTTTTATTAGTTGTTTGAGTTTTCTTCATATTTACAATTCTGATTTGAAAATGACTGACCGGCCACATTTAGTGAGGCGGAGGGCCGTACGTGGCCCCCGGGCCGCCAGTTGCCCACCCCTGGACTACAGTCTGCCCCCGCAGCCGATGCTGCTGTCCATAGGATGTTTAAACTGAATTGATCCTCGTGTCGGGAGGAGACACGCGCGGTTTCTTTGCAAAGCCTTTCTAAACGTGTGGTGAAAAATAGGAGGAAACTGTTTATATGTGGCATTTTCGTAATCGTCTTTGAATCGTCAGAGGGTTGTGTGTCTCACGTCTGCTCCGCGCAGCGTGGGTTGTCGGATCCCTTTGTGAGCCCTCCCTCCTGCTGAAGCCGAGCCATGCCCAGATAAATCACTCCCACAGACTGTTAACCTGCACACTGGGGCCACGGACCGGAGAGGGGAGGACTGAGCAGGGAGGCTGAGCAAAGAAGTCTGCACTGGAACCGACTTCTGCCTGTCCCTGAAAGAAACTTTGCATAAGAAGCACCTGTAACAACGTTACAAAAAACTGAGCGGCTCAATCATCAGTATGACCGGCAGCACCATCGCCAGGGTGCTGGTGGCGCTCTGTTTGGGGAGCGCGGTGAACGGCATGCCCAAAGGGACACACAGGGATCGGCGGCAGGCACAACAGCACCAAGTCTCCTCAGTCTCTCAGGGTGAGTGTTTGGTCACTAAATTAAGTTAGTGTTGTGATAAAAGGTTTCCTCGGTGGCGTTAGGGACCTAACAGAGGTCACAAAAGTTAATTAGGATAGCCTGTCCCACAGTAGTCTATCCTTAAAAGGGAACCACACCATCCTAAACTTTCCACAGTTTCCCCCGGGAGTATCTAATTTACTTGGAATATCACTGGATCTTGGCAGTTTAGTCACTTCTTTGGTTATTATTGCTACATAAAATATGATTTTGCAGCTATATTATGGTCCCTGGGTTAAAATCATGTCCCTCTGTATGTCATAATGTGGTGACTGTGGGTCATGGCCTCAGAGGAAATCAAATCAATTGAAAGACTTGGCTACAATTTTTAACTCGAAAAGAGAAAAGTGGAGATGGTGGAGGCGTGAAGTCATGAGATTTGAACAAAGAGCATGCCTGATGGGGGAGAGAGGGGGCCTAAGGTGCAGAAGTGTACTCAGTCTCTGGAGCTGATTTATTACTCAGCCCTGGGGGCCTTTGAAGTGATGTTAACACATCTAGGGTCAATTTCACAGACATGGGTGAAGACCTGACCCACAATGCAATGTTTATTCAAATGTTGTGCTCACTTACACTGATAGAAACCTGTAGCATTTAATTCAACAAA
Source organism: Scarus forsteni (assembly GCA_036419115.1). Lineage (NCBI taxonomy): Eukaryota > Metazoa > Chordata > Actinopteri > Labriformes > Labridae > Scarus > Scarus forsteni. The sequence continues at coordinate 42,254,409 of JAZDUH010000098.1, forward strand.
GTCAGCCTGTGTGTTTTGTAAGATGAGGGCTTGACCACTTTCCATTTTGCAATGTATTTCCACTATAAAAAAATGACATGGTAAGCAGGTACAGTGTTATTTTGTGTATGAGGGTGGGGTGTGTTTTTCTTCCCTCACTTTTTCCCTGCACTCTTAGTGTGATGATTTAGGGGTAAAGGCAGAGAGTGGCTTTCAAATGATTCTTCTGTGATTCAATCTTGTAAAAAAGTTTCAGCTTCTGTATTTTGTTCTCCTGTCAGATGGTTGTATAGAGAATGGTCACTTCTATAATGTGAATGACCAGTGGGAGCGGCCATATTTGGGCAGCACTCTCATCTGTACCTGCCATGGAGTCGCAGGGATAAAGTGTAAAAGTAAACCTGAAGGTGAGTTGGCGTGTCATCGACCAAATATTTTTGATCTTTCAATGTATTTTAATTCATTCATTCTTTTGTTTGGCAAGGGCCAGCATGCAATTACACTGACCATGCATAGAGGTGAAAAAAGTAGTTGCAACAGAATAAGCAAGCTGCTAATTGCATCCATAGTCCTCACATAAAGGTGGTACAAGACATGCAATATTTGACCTCAGCAAAATATTACAAAAGATGAAACACAAGCATAAAATGCAATGAAACGTCAGTAAACGCTTTTCACGGAAAGCCTACTTAAATGTAAGCAGACATTCACATAAGCAACACAATAAATACATGTTCAGATATTTTAGCCTTAGAACCTTGGGCCTTAGACTGTAGATAATGTGAGCACCCTCGTTATATGACTGGCATTACAATATAATACATGATATATAATGTCAAGGTAAAAGTTGGCACTTTGAAATTATGAAGACCAAAAGAAACAAGTTAAGGTGACAAAAGTGCAATTTTTTGTTATAAATGGATCAAGGCCAAAAGTAGATCAATGAGTTTACCAAGAGCTCAAGTGCACCCTGAGTAATAGTTTCAGAGCAAGAGCAATAGCAGCACCACATTGTCTCCAGGACAGATAGCAGCATAAAAATGTAAGTTGTACCAGTGGGTATATTTTATGCTTATCAATGTTACAGGTGCCAGAGCTCAACCACTGTTAATAAGCTAACAAACACTAGGAGTCAATGGGTATGGTTAGCCTGCCTCTGCCTACAGTCATCAGAAAATCTTCTCAGCAACAGTCCTGTGTGCTTGTTGTGACTCATTTTTTACAGCATCGTATTATGCTATCAATCCTTAGACTAAGATTAGCATCTTATGTATTTTTTGAAAGAAATACACACAAAACTATACTGCAGGGCACATGCACAAACCAGAGCAGACTTATTTGTAAGTAGGTCAATAAAACAAAGCAGAATTGTGTTTACCTGCTTGTCATAGACACAAGAGTGAGAAAAGACATGAAAAACAAAACAACAAAAGTTGAATCACCAGAATCAACAGAGATAGATTTTCTTACAACATGACGTAGTAATTTCTGTCTTCTGAAATCCATTTGATTTCTCTCCACAGCCGAGGAGAGGTGTTTTGATAAGGTCAACCAGCAGTACTACACCGTGGGAGAAACCTACGAGCGACCCAAGGATGGCATGATCTGGGACTGTACCTGCATTGGGTCTGGGAGGGGCAAGATCAGCTGCACCATTGCCAGTAAGTCTGTTAGTTTTTTGTGGTTGCCTGTTTCCTAAAGAGCTGCTCTGCTGACATTAACTGCTCGAACCCCAGACCGCAGATCCTTCCTAATGTGTTTTTGTGTGTACCTTGGTTTTCCATGTTGATGCCAATAAATGGTTTAATAACCATATTCTCCACAGCTGATTTGCAATTGGTGCTGGGCAGCTGTTAGCAGTTTGCAGGGGGGTTTGATAACAGCAGAAATTCCTGGATGTCTTTTTCTTTTCCCTCTGTGCAAAGCCTAAAGTGTGCATTTATCTCTCTGTAAAATCCCCTTCCTTCTGTCTCCCCAGATCGCTGTCATGAGGGTGGAGCTTCATATAAGATTGGTGACACCTGGAGGAGACCCCATGAGAAAGGCTACATGCTGGAGTGTGTCTGTCTGGGAAACGGAAAGGGAGAGTGGACATGCAAGCCTGTCGGTGAGTCACTCAGACAGACTCTGACTAACAGATGACTGTAGGGAACTTAATGATTGGAGGTCTGGCTCAATGTTGAACCAGATAGCCAGAAAATATGTGATTATGATTTATCACAATAAGGGATGTCTATGAAATCAGTTCATGATGAAACCTGATTTGGTCAATATTTTGGTGTGTTTTGCACAGATTGGCAGTTTAAGACATTTTTGGAAGTGATTATTTGATTGACTGTTTGTTTCCTCCAGCTGAGCGTTGCTATGACAACTCTCTGGGAACATCATTTGTTGTTGGTGAAACATATGAGAAGCCATACCAGGGATGGATGATAATTGACTGCACCTGTATGGGAGAGGGAAGTGGACGGATCACATGCACATCCAGAAGTAAGACATTTTTTTCACTTATCTAGTCAAATTGTATCCTAACATTTATAGAATATTTTGTTACTGCTGTCTTTGCTGCTTTACCGTTTTTGTTTGGGAATGGACAAACCCATTATCAGTGTTTCTCCAAGGTTTGTCCATCATAGGCAGAGGCCTGGATTCAGTTTTAGTAAAACAAACATATTGTAATTAAAATGTATTTTCCTTCATGTTTGTAGGTAGATTTAATAGATTAAAATTAATCTTTGCTCATACTAATACCAGTATGAACATTTTTCATAAAGAACCAAGAATCCCCCTTTATGCCAGGTTAACCCATCTCTCTCATTGTGACAGACTTTTTGTGTAGTAAACAGATGTGATAGAGAAAAATATTTTTTGTTTCTTTTTGGTATTGAGTACTGTTTAATTATGTTTGTCTTGCCCTGTCAGTAGATGTTTTTTGTGTATCAAATTGCTTATGTTATAGCTGATGTCTTCACAGCCCATATAACTGCTGTTATACGGGGCTGCGATGTTGACATAAATATGGAAGAACTTTTTATATCTGCCAGTACCAATATCCACTTCCTGAAGGTGTTGTTTGCCAGTTCTAATCCTGTGTTTAGCATCCCAAGAAGCTATAATATAACGTGATGTCCTGGTCTACTGTATCCATTGGTCTTTCAGTTTTCCACTTCAGGAGCAGAATGCATTATTTTATTTTTTCAGGTAGAATATCAACAGTCAAGAGCTGAGTAAAAAGTCCCTTAAGTACTGTAAATGTGTCTGAGAAACATATTAAGAAGACAAGAAGACCCTTGTTATAAATTAATATCCTGGTGCTGTGAATGAATTCATGCTTTAATAAATGCATGGATTCATGATGATATGTCAGTAGCACACTTGTATAAACAGTAATGCATAAAGACTACATACTTTAATAGATGCATTAATCAAGATGTTTCAGGCATCATGACTCATGGATTACTGGTGATGTTCACAATGGTTTCTTCATGGGAAAGTCTGCAGTTAAATAGACAGCGTCAGCAAAATTGGGCCAATCTGCTCAATTCAAGTGTTGAAATCTTAATTTCTTCATCATAACTTCTTTCTAACCTTCTCATGTTTTTGTTCTCTCTGAAGAGAAAGAAATATCTGACTCTAACACCATTATATATTGTGAAAATCATTTATAACTTATGACTAGGGATGTAACGATATGAAAATTTTGTATCACGGTTATTGTGACCAAAATTATCACGGTTATCATTATTATCACGGTATTGTTGCAGTGTGCTCAAAATGTTCAAAAAGTACTTTAACACAGAATTTAAATCACTTCACCCCTTCAATATTATAATCATAATGGTTCTTTTTGTCAGTAATGTGTCATGAAATGCCCTTTGATTACATTTTTTTACCCTTCTTTCATGAGAAATAAAAGTAAACAATTCTGGAAAGTATTTGTCATTATTATGTTATAAACGGTGTGATTACAAGGAAAGAAAACAACTGATTTGAACATCAAACAGGATTTTCTTTATAAACATTTGTAAACGAACATGTTCAAAGTTCTGAGATGACAAAAAAATAATCAGAACCTATTTTACATACAGCATTAGTGTCCATGTTACAGCTCCTTATATTAGACAATGTCCAGGACTTTTTTATTTTATTTATTTATTTAACTGACGATGTTCCCTAAAGCAATAAACCTCCTTCATGACTCTCCTCTAGTCTCCCCTCTCCCTAGCAGACTTCCTCAGTATTTGCTCCTCTAAATATTTCCAAATTACGATAGATGAAATCCATAAAACACGAACTATGACGAAAAAAGACGATCGATTTCAAAATACGGTGAATACATGTCTAAACAAAGGCAAGACCACACTCCAGGATGATATTAATTCTGTTATTTATAAGATTTATACATTTTTTGGGTAGAATTACTGATAAACCACCTGTAATTATCTCAGGTATGAATCCTCTCCCTCCCTCCCTCTCTCTCTCTCTCTCTCTCTTTCTCTCTCTACCTCTATGGCTCGGTCAGTTCATATCCTCGAAGAGTTCCAGCCGTTTCCATCGCGCACGTCTTTTTCTTTGGCTGCAGTGTCGTCTTTAAAACAGGGAGACTGTTTCAGACAGGATGACTGTCTTCTATCAGTTTCCCCGCAGCATCCTTGTAAAAATTGAAAATTCAACCAGACTTCAGAGTCCGTTTCGAGAAAACTCTCCGCTGTGTCTCCAACTTTTGCTCTCAGACTCAGGCCAAACAATGCAAACTGCACATGCGCGCTTCCATTGAGGCTGCTTAATCGAGGACAGATACATAGATCAGGCTTTTCCAGGCAAAGAGCAGCATCACCGTGAGTTCCTGACGCTGTGTGGTGATTAAACACGGTAAAACGGTAACTTTAAAAAGACACGGTAATGATTACCGTGAGAAATTTTACCGCGGTTTATCATTGTACCGGTAACCGTTACATCCCTACTTATGACTGATGATGATTTTATCACCTTCTGTAATGCACTGATTGATGTTTAAGTATCGACATTTCATCACCTACAAATACATAAAGTCATACCTGTTAACAAAATGATTTCATCCAAAAAACTCTTGGACCCAGTATTTAAACATTCGTATGGTAGGGTAAGGTATGGTAGGATGGTAGTGGTTGTATATTATACAGAACATACATCTTCATTGAAAAGTAAACTCTGATGCTGTGCTTGCAGGAAACTCACTAAAATCTAGTTTGTGACTTGTTAAAGCATTTGACAGACTGTGAAGGAAATGCTTCCCAGCTGTGTTTCCAATTAGTGCCATTACTTACATCCTTAGTGATGCTGGATGATCTAACTAATTTAAATTGATGTCATTTGCTGTTTGCTTGTTGTTCATTCAGGGTGGCCCTGGTCTTTTTTGAAATGATAAATCATCAGTCCTTAGTGATCAGTCTTCAGTGCACATATTCAACAAATCATCAACTCATGTCAGATCGTACAAACAGGGAAACAGCTGGTGGCCAGGAGGATTTACTCCCCACAGAGTCTCTGTGGACATCTGTGCATGCATTATGCTCATCAAAGCAACTGTATCTAACCCCACTTTGTTGAGCTTGGCAGTGTAAACTTAAAAAAGCTGTGCAAGCAGTTTTGTAGAGAATTGTTTAGTTATTTACTTTGCTGGGTTTTTGTGGCTTTGCAGATCAAAACTCTGTTAGGGCAGTGGGAGTAGACTGATCAGCTCTGATGAAGGTCTTTTCAGAATGAAAGTAAATATGGTGATTTAGCTTTCAGCAATTAAAAAAAATGGCAAAAATGCTTGTGGGATACCAATTTTTTAACAGAGAAGATAATAAAAGTAGCTAAACAGGAATCTCTAAAGAAGACTATGATGAAATGTCTACTTACTTTAAAGTAAGTTTAGTTTTTAAACCAAACAGTAATCAAATAATAGCGTTGAGCATTGAGGCATTTAAAAAACATGAGAGATTAGTTATTTGAATGGATTTTTCCTCCCCACATAATGAAACATGTATACATGTCCTGTTAGACACATATTTTAAAGGTCGTATCAATAAGGGTATTTATTGTAATGGAAAACAAGCCTACAAAGAAAATTATTAACCATTAGTTAAAGTCCATCATTACAGCCATACCACTTCTTTCATCTGTTTACTTTAGAATACTTTTTTCACCTATTGATAGTTTATTGATATCAGTGATATACAATTATATTAGTTTTTAAAGTTAGTTGAAAGTGTGGTGACTAAAATCAAGAATATTTAATTGACTAAAGTAGACCCAACTTTGTTTTATATTCAATTGAAACTAGACTAGGACCAAGACTAAATTAGACAAAATGACAAAATTGGATTCAAGGGGAAATGTATTTTTGCTGATCTAATGGATGTTGTGGAGCTATTAACATTAAATGAGGTCACTACTGAGCCAGCTTTCCCAGAGTGTTTTCTGTCTATACTGATTTCTGACTTTTTTTTCACCTAGATCGCTGTAATGACCAGGATACTCTGTCCTCCTATCGTATTGGAGATACATGGACCAAAACAGATGCCCAAGGAAACCTGCTCCAATGTCTGTGCACAGGGAATGGGCGGGGGGAGTGGAAGTGTGAGAGACATGCCTCTCTTCACACCACTGGACTGGGTGAGAAGTGATAATACCCCTGACCATTTCCCCCCTTCCCTTCTGCTCCTGCTTTCTGTGAGGAGAGAGAAATCTTTACCAGAGACAGATGAGCCGAGGTGGGAGAGATAAGAAGTACCAAGTGTTCAAGTGTTGAAGTGAGAAGGACGTTTCTTGAAACATGATGGCCTTATGTGAAAGAGAAAGGGTCTTTGGGGATATGACAAGGTGAAGATGAATTGTGAAAAGTTAGTTGGAGATATGTTTTGGGTTGAGGGATTTTTTTAATGTGAGTCAAAAATATTTGAATCTTTTGCACAAGTCTACATTTGTTTTATTAAGTGTGAATCAGTAGATATATAAATCAACAAGTTGTCATTGTTACTCTCCAAGTATGTAATTCTGCTCACATTGATGATTTGATCAATTGATCTTATCAGTCACTTGATAAGATTGTTTTAATCCAAGAAGTTCAAATGAAGCCTCTTGATGATTTTATGGCCCCTTAACTGAATCCAGTGTTTTCATGTTTCAGGCACTGGCTCTCGAGTCATCACTAATATCCAGCCCGCAGTCTATCAGCCTGCCACTGTACCTGAGTTCCCCCAGGAGGGACCCTGCCGTACAGATTCTGGGCTGTCCTACTTCATAGGTCAGCGTTGGATAAAGACCCAAGGGGCCAAGCAGATGATCTGTACCTGTCTTGGCAGTGGAGTCAGCTGTGAACAATGGGGTGAATGACACTTACTTTCATGCTACTGCTTAAAGTGATGAGCTTTTTGTTGTATCTTATTTGTAGTGAGATTTAATATAATTGGTTTTCTTACTGTCTTTAACTAGATGGTCCGGCTCCGGTGTATGGTGGAACCTCTGGAGGTCAGCCCTGTGTGTTCCCTTTTGTCTACAAGGGAAAAACCTACCACTCATGTACCTCAGATGGACGCACTGATGGACAGCTCTGGTGCTCCACATCCTCCGACTTTGAGACAGACCAGAAATATTCTTTCTGTACTGAGAAGAATGGTAAGCTGACAATAGAATATTTTTAAGGGCAAGTATAATGGGTGAATTTTAAATAGAAATCAGAAAGTATAGAAAATATAGTGCCCATCGCATCATAATGACTATGGATTTATTGAAGTATTGAAATTTAAAATTGTATTTATTTTTTCTTTTTCTATTTTTTTTGTATTTGTTTCCTTGTACTATTTATTGTCTTATTTAATTTTGAGGTGGGCATGTAAGGTTGAGAATGATTCAGAGATGATGAACTGTGGAGGCAGTGAAGGTTTTTTTTTCTTTTTTTAAATGAATTGTCTGTTGAATAAGATATTTTTGTGCCTCTTTTAATGCCTTTTTTGTCATCAATCGTTATCAATTTCCACTTTTTTTTCTTAGACTGAATTAAATGTATATGCCTCATCTGTAAAAAAAATGAAAAGAGATTAAAGAAAAAAAGAATGCATAGAAAATGATGGGGCACTAGTTTTCAATATATAGCCTTCACTTGAAATAAGACCTAAAACTTTTCTTGTCTACTGCTAATGTCCTGTTATCTAAAGTCTACATCTAGTACATGCTTAGTAGCTGCTAGTTTAGTACCATAACTTGGTCTTTTAAAGAAATTGAGTGTTTTGTTCTGCTTTAAAAGACAAAAATTTGTAATATTTAAAATGACAAAGCCAATCTTGTAGCTATAGCTAGCCTGTGTTTACTAAGCTAGCTTTCGTGCAATATTGTCTGGCTTATACAAGTTGACCGCCTGTTAACAATAGTGAACTAAATATCTTTAGACCATGGTGTGCTTAATTGTTTTAAGATTAAAAGACAAGAAATCAAACAGACACATTTTTTTCAAACTGTAAGAAGCTAGTTTAACTCCATTAATTTGTTTTCCCAAACCGCCAAAGTGCTAAGCTCTCAGCATTGCAGGGCAAATTACTCAAAACATTGTCATTACTTTCTTATTACCTTTTTCCTCTTACTTCAAACAAAGAAATCTTTCCATCAATAAAAGAATTACCTTTATGATAAAAAGTATAGACAGTATAGTAAAGGTATATTTTACTTTGAAAGGACAACATTGTTGTCCTTTGCAACTTTCACAAACACAGGCCCTAAATAAAAACAATAATTCAAATATTAAGTACAACCCACTCTTCCCTTCCATTCTTTGTGCTACTGGGGTTTTTACAGCTGTCCCCGCACAGAATCCTCTGTAGCAGCCCACAAAGGGTAAACATGAACTCAGTAACTATGGAATCTTTGGCAATATTTACAGCCATTATTTTTAAATTGGCTGTTATACTGGTAGAAATGTACAATGTACCATTGTGGTTTACCTCATCATCACGCAATGCTACCTCCATACATCAAAATTATAATTAATGAAATAATAGTGTTTATAGTGTAATAAGTGTTTTTTGTCTCTTGCTTCACATCTACTTTGTAAGGTAAAGTAAAGTTTCTACTTTACTACTTTTGTAAAGTATTCACTTTGTGTTCTTGTGACACAAAATACCAGTATCAACATTGATACCATAAATAATGGCTTTGGAAGTATAAGCACACAGGATATAAGCAAAAATCTAATGTCATGCATTCCTACTTTGAATGCAATTGTATTGCCATTCAAATTTAAGAAATAAAAATCTATTATGTTAGTTTTATCTAAAAACAACAATATCGTAATGGTCATGATAGGTAACTAGTTACTGACTGTCACAGGGGTCAGCGGTGTCAGTTAAGTTCAAAGTGTGTTTTTTACTTGTTTTGGCGGAGAAAAGTTCACTTTCCAAGTTTGACCCAACCAAATACATTCTCCTCCAAAGTACATTAAACTAAGTTGGTCTATGTGATTAACTTAAAAAACTGTCTGGCTAAACAAACAATTTATTAAGCTCAAAGCTCACATGCTTAGTATAAACTTGTCTTATGTAAAAGGTAGGTTTGAATTTAGATAATTAATCTTCTGATATTATTACTTCTTTGACAGCTATTGTAGCAACACGTGGAGGCAACTCAAATGGTGCTTTGTGCCAGTTCCCCTTCCTCTACAACGGTCGAAACTATACCGACTGCACTGCAGATGGACGTAGAGATGGCATGAAGTGGTGTGGCACCACAACAAACTATGATGGAGAACATCGTTTTGGGTTCTGTCCTATGGCTGGTAAGTCTGTATGCATTTGTATGTCAGCTCTTTTGATAAATCAAGCAAAAGGAAGGGGGCGTATGATATATTTCATTTAGTTTATGAGTCTGATGTTAGAACTGGGAATGTCCCCATGCCTAAATTGACAACTTTCCAGTTTTTAGTTGGTAGCTTAGGGTACCAAAGTATCTTAGAGGTCCCTAGGCAGAATTCAACTTCAAATAGGCTGTTTAGGATGAGGTATCTGCCTGAAATCGCTGACTATTTGACTATGGAGGTTGAAATGGATTACACTCTTGGGGAATAAAGTGTTCCAAAGCACACGTGCAAAAGACAGTTACAGCTGTGGGCTATGTACAATCAGATATGTCATAACCAAATGTCACCACTTGTTAAAGTTCCACAGCAGCATGAGAGAAATGTTTGATGATGTTTGATGTGTGAACAAAGCTAATAAACAAGACTATGTGTTTGTGGGAATTAAAATCACAGTAGATAGGACAGCATTTTTGAAATTACTTATGTATTCCTGTGCATTGGCTGCAAAATGTATGAGTGAATCAGCTTGTTTCACTCATACATTTCAGCCTGCTTGCAGCAGGGACACTAACACGGTAAGCATGACTAACTACAAGGTCCCGCCCTGTCATAAGTTAAATGCATGTCTCCCCAGTGTAAATCAAGGTGTTTTCATGACCTATGTGACAGGCAAAGTCTGAATAAGCCTTATTTGATTTGCATAAATCTATTATCAGAGTGATGTTAGAAAGATGTAAAGGTAATGGCACAGACAATTTAATTAACAGCTCTCACACCTTTTATTTATGGCACAGGCTTGTTAAACTGAGGTCACAGTTGGCTTGTAAAAAGTGTTGTTATGTTGTTTAGGCATCAATTAGGTCTTCATAGGTGACAAAGGAGGCTGCAGGCAGTTAAACAGCATGGGGTCACTGACACTGCCACAGTGTCTGTGACGTTGCATAGTAATGAAATGGTAATGATGACTCCAGTGTTGTAAATGTAAAGAAGAAACTAGAACTCTGAGACTCCTGCTTTTATCACAGCTGATGTATATTGCCTTTTGAAGATCCTTTTAGCTACAGCTTAGGACATTTTAGATGTCAGATTCAACTAGAAACAAAGACAAGTGCTCACATTAAATTTGTATCTCATTTTGTCATCCCTTACTTTCACAGCTTGTGAAAATAAGGGATGATATAAACCAAGGCTTTGCACAAACTTAAATCACTTAATTGGCTGAATGATGGACTGACATTAAAACACAATGTCCTCAAAAAGCTTAAGGATTGTCCTTCATTGGGGATGTAATGGTTACCAGTAAAATGGTAAAACGCGGTAAAAATTTCCCACGGTAATCTTTACCATGTCATATTTAAATTACCGTTGAACCATGTTTGATTACCACACTGCATCAATAACGTACGGTGATGCTGCTCTTTGACTGGAAAAGCCAGAACTATATGTGTCTGCCCCTTGATGAAGCAGCCGTGTCTCACAGAAACAGAGGCGCACATGCGCAGCTTGCATTGTTTGGCCCCTGAAAGTCCAGCAGTTGGAGTCTCGCTCAGACTCCCACAGGTTTTCCCACTCTAAACTGAAAAAAATCTAAAGTCTGGTCGAAGTTTGGATTTTACAAGGATGTCGAGGGGCAACTGATTGACGACAGTCACCCTTAAAGTGTTTAAAACACTCAGCTGTGGTGAAAGACAATAATGCATGTGATTAAAACTGCTGTAACTTATAGGCGATTTATCAGTATTTTCTGTGTGAATGATGTGTAAAGGTTGTTAATAACAGCATTAGTATCATTCTGGAGTGTGTTCTTGCCGTTCTTTTGCCGTTTATTCCCCGTATTTCACCATATTTTGTAGTAGATTGTCTTTTTCCGTCCTAGTTTGTGTTTTATGGATTAAGTCAATTGTAGTTTGTAAATATTAAAGAAGGAGATGTCGAGGAGATCTGCCATGGAAAGGGGAGACAAGAGAAGAGTCATGAAGAGGGCTAACTGCTTCGAGGACTATTGTTAGTTAAACAATAAATAAATAAAAAGGCCTGGACATGGTCTAATATAAGAGCTGTAACATGGACACTAATGCTGCAGGCAAACAAAAATATGTGAGTGTATGTAAAATAGGTTATGTTTATTTTTGGTCTTCTCAAATTTTTGAACATGTTCATTTAAAATTGTTTATAAAGAGAAACCTGTTTAAAGTACAAATCTGTTTTATACTTTTCTTGTAATTACATGCTGTTTAAGCATTTATAACAAAATAATGACGAATACTTGCCAGAATTGTTTACTTTTATTTCTCATGAAAGAAGTTTAAAAAAATTTACTCACAGGGAATTTCCTGAGAGTTAGTGGCAAAAATATTATATTATTAATTATTAATTATTATTAATTAATTATTATTATTAATCATCTATATATTATAGATTATAATATTAAAGGGGTTAAATTATTTCAAGACTGTGTCAAAGTACTTTTTGAACATATGAGCACACTGCAACAATATCGCGATAATGATAACCATGATAATTTTGGTCACAATAACCGTGATATAAAATTTTCATACAGTTAGATCCCTATCCCTATCCTTCATTTGAACAAGCACTCACTTTTACTGCAGTCTGTTTTTCAGTGGCCTCCATAAGACTTCAAAGTAGACGGATAGCAGATGGAAAAAATGGATTTTGGCAGCAGGCTGAAGATTGTGGATGGCATGCATTGGAAAAATTGCCAAACCTCATCTTATATATAAGTAGTTTTTGAATTTCAAAGAAGTTGAAGAAGAAAGAAGAAGAAAGCTGGATTATTTTTATCTTATTTTTAAGTTATTTTTTGTATTTTTTTATGTAATGTGGGCTGCAGAAAAGAAATCCAAACTGATAAGACATTTGAAACCTGTTTCACTCCACTCTGAAGTCAAGGGACTCAACTGTCTGCATGTAGTTATAGTTGACATAGGCACATGTGGATGAACTATTGAACAGTTCTGTTTGGTTCTTTCATGATGGACATACCAATATCAACGGAAGGGATGGTTAATACATTGTTTGCTTAATGTGCCTGCAGCTGTCTGGAGCCCTGCTGTTGGGTCGACACCCTGTGGTTAAAGATAGCCTGCAAGATCTTCAAGAGTGAAAACATGGTCTTTAGGCACTGACAGAGCATTTTGTCCATGGTTAACCCCATGCAGCAGTCAGAGCAGCAGGGGTCTTACATATGGACAGTAATGACTTCACTTCACAGGGATTGTCAAAACAAACATAGCACTTCAGATGTTAATGGTGGTGCTTTGACATCAGTAATCGTCTGGAGCCTGTTCTCCTCCACCTGAAACCATCCTCTGAAAAGATGGGGTTATCTGATGTCTGGTGTGTTAAAGGGAACAGTGGCACAACTGTCTCCAGCTGTGAGCCTCATGTTCTTAGACATTATGCAAACTGCACCAGTAAGTTTATTAGATCAGAATCAGAGGTGAATTCTCCCCTTTCACAAAGAAAACACTTAAACGTATTTCAATATACTTGCAATTGCCTTTAATTTCCATCTTAAATGGCCATTATAGAGTCACTTAACCAGAATCTGGATTATCTTAAAATGCAAAAATAGATTTTAGGTCGTTAGATAGATGTTGATAGCTGTAGTATCTGCCTGCCCTTTGCGTATGGAGATGAACATTTTTTTCTTTTTTTCTTTTTTTCTTTTTTTTTGTAAGTTTTCTGTTATCATGGCATCATTTCAAGAAATGTGTCTGTCCACACAAAATCACTATAAGCGCTGTGGTATATTTACCAGGCTTCTAAGTGGAATTGTAACATTGCCACAGACATACACCAAACCCAGAAAAGAAGACATAGAGTATGCACATCAGCTTCTTCAGCTTCACTAATTGCTCATGAGAGTAGTAGAATAGCTGACGATGGTGCTATAAAAACCATAACTAGCTCAGTAGCTTCTGCAGCTCAAACACAGCACTGTATTTCACAATTTTTTGTTGTTGTTGGGATTATGGTGTGTGGTTTACGGAGAGACGGGGCCATGAAATCATTGGTTCTCGAAAATGCATATTTTTCTGAAACACGGAATACAAGGGCAGTGTTTTGACAGTTATTCACTCTGGGCCTGCTTCAAAATTTTGTGTTTTAGTTCCCCAGAAGCATTGGTTTCATGTTGACAAAACACCCACACTACAAAAATCTTAGTTGATGCTCCTAAACTCGTCTCTGTTTGAATGTCCCTTAAAAGTGCGCTTTCCCCTGGTCTCTCAGATAAACCTACTAGTTTTCTGTCCTACCAGTGTTTAGTCAGCATTCTAAGCTCATTGTCTTGATGTAGCCCCATGCAGAGCATCAACTATAGACTGAACGCTGTGCTGATGAAAACATGGTGCTGAGCAGCGCTGAACTGACAAATAATCCCAGAGCAGACAGGTCGACCAATCAGAGTGGACAAGGTCCATGTAGGGATGAGGGTCTCAAAATGACAGTTACTTCAACAGAATGCCTTTGTCTAAAAGACAAAACAGCTGGATCAGGGTTCTCAGGGTGTGAAAACTAGAAGTTTTTTTGAACATTTGTTTTGGTGAACATCTTTAAAACCAAATATATGAGCTTGGGTTGAGAAGAAATATGGTCTCTTTTAGGAAACAATGGTCTTTTAAAGTTCTTAAGGACTGATTGTTGGATTCTAAACAAGTTTAAGGACAAACAGATTGAGAAGGCATTTGTTTTTACAACAGATTAAAGAAAGCCTGAAGAATGTCCATTTCTGGAAGGCAGACTGATTTCATGAAAAAGAAAACAGCGGATCAGCCTCCAGGGATACACCAATAGAGAGGATGTGTTGAAAGCACACTTGGACTCAAATTATTATGCAATGAAAATAAAAAAAGGAAAACTACTGAAGATGAATTATGAAACAGTCATTGCTTGAGATATAACCGCCTTGAAAAACAATTTAACTGTTGAGATGACCACTTTTAATAAGGGTAAAAAAATATGTAATCATGAGCAACACATGACAAAGATAATAATACAAAAAACACTTTACTTTCATTTCCTAACCCCCTTGTGAAAATTCAAAAATAAACCAGTATCAACCCCAGTCCAAGCCTGGGTTAGACTGTTGCTTTTGAAACAATTTTATAATGCTGTTTCATATTATGCCTCAAAGTTTTGATGACCTTGTGTTTGGCACCAAGCAGAGAATAGTCTGGACTGAAACAAAAAACTTAGTTTCCAGGAAAGCAGATGTTCTGAATCAAGTAGTTGTTTCTGCCTCACATGGAAGTTAGGGCTTGGTTCTGGCACAGAAGATCTAAATGTAATTTTCTCCTACCTACATTTTTTAAGACATTTGTTGGCATGGCTGCAAATCAGTTCATCACTCCATCTGCTTTGAAATGTGGTAGCTGAAGCGCTGAGGTGGACTTGCAGTTTAAGAATTTCAGTTTCTGTGTTTATCCTTTAAAGCAGGACTTTTAACACAATGACTTCAATTTCTGGAGGTTAGAATAACGAGGGGTTGAGGGTTGAAGCCAGATGGTCTTGTTTCTTGCATGCTTTGCAGAGGCTGTAAGGTACAGGGCTTTGAACTAGAAAATAAACAGCATTTACCCGATTGTCAAACAGTGTACTAGTGCTTGGGGAAGACTAAGTAGCCTACTTGTATGTAAGCATTAATTCTATGTAAAAGCAGGCATCACATCGTTGTTTGTGTTCGGTAGTATTCGAGCATTAACTCAAAAGTTAAAGTAAACTGAGTAAACCTAATTATGCCTCAAAAGTAATGTAGTTTCTATACATATTGTATTGCATTAAATGTGACTAATAGCCTTAATTTAGGCCACTAATTACTCTCTTATTCCCCATGCTGTGCTAAACTTCTTTGTAAGTTGCTGTGTGTGAATGGTATCAAGATAGCAGTCTACCATGGGCAAACAGTGAGGAAGTCACTAAATGTAACTGTGATTAGTAACCACAATTAGGTATGAGAATTAATACGATTTTATTGACTCCACTGGCATTATCAGTTCTGCATATCAATCAATCTTTAGTCATTACTGTGGATTGTACTTGTTGGAAAAAGTTTGGCTACTAAAGTTTTCAGTGGCAGTAATGTCAAACACGTGACACTTCTGATTTTTAGCTCATTGCTGCATTGACAAATTTGCTGGTGTCCAGACATGCTTGAAATTGCACATTAGTCAGTCATAGGATGCTTTGGAGTTAACATTTTTTCATGAAAAAACTTTGTTCTTAATTTCAATATCTCTGTCTCCCTTTGGCTAGTATCACACCTTTGCTTCTTTGTGATTGTTTCTGCTGTGTGTCCTCTGACTTCCTTTATTTAAATGGTATACAAAACAGCAGAAGGAACTGAAATGGGAGTTGTTATGCTTCAAAACAAATTATATTGCTTATTTCAGCCACTTGTGATTTACTCTCATCTGGAAGTGGTTTTTGATTCCCATTCCTAACTGTCATACAATATGCTGGGTGTGTGAATGCTTTTTGTTGGTAAGGTGTCATGTCCAACAATCATCTCAAAGTGCAGAAATACTAGATAATGACAGCAAGAGGCTGCAGAAAATAAATAATGCTACTGCATACTAAGGTTTTGTTTTAACATAAAACTTTAAACTTCAGTAAATTCATTTATTGGTGGTACAGACTCATGGATATCTCTCATGTGCATGTTGAGGGTGATGATTTACAAAATGATAGAAAATACATCTAAGTGGCTGTATGTACCTACTTGATCACTCGTAATATTTCTATGTAAGGGATCATCAACTGTAATTGTACAATGGTCAGTTTTCTGCTTGAAAGAAAAGGGGCTGGCTTTTAAAAACTGATAAATAATATAAATGTCTAATTAATGGCTAACTAACAAAATGTTCCTAAATGAGTCATTATCAGTTTCATTTATATCTGTTTATTTTTTAGTTTAATGTATTTTTTAGCCTTGGAAATAGAAGTCTACAACCCCCATACACACATGTGCAATATTTTGGCACTCTTCCATGAAAGAAAGAAAAACCTACAATGGTCCCTGACATAACTTGAAACTGGCAAAAGTAATAATAAATTAAAACGTGGGACTGTAGTCAACCTCTCTGGATGTGCCGGAAAAGGAAAATTGACAAATTGAAGAGATGTATAATATGAATGGTAACCAAAGAGCCCTCAACAGGATTAGAAGTGAACTCCAAGGTCAAGGTACTTCAGTACCAGATTACCCCTTCCGTTGCTGTTTGAGCCAAAGAGGACTTAATGGATGACATCACTGTTGAAAGCAAATCATAAAGAAGTAGGACTGGAATTTTGCCATAATGCATAATGACTGTACCTGCTGTGAAACATGATGGAAGCTCAGTTATGTTCTGGGGCTGCTTTGCTGCATCTGACACAGGGTGTCTTGAATCTGTGCAGGGTACAATGAAATCTCAAGACTGTCAAGGCATTCTAGAGCAAAGTGTGCAGCCAAGTGTCTGACAGCTTGGTGTCAGTCACAGGTCATGGGTCATCCAGTAGGATAATGACCCAAAACACACATCCAAAAGCACCCAAAAATGGCTCAGAAAAAAACATTGGACTATTCTGAAATGGACCTCTGTGAACCCTGATCTGAATCCTATTGAACATTTGTGGAGGAGCTGAAACATGCAGTCTGGAGAAGACACTCTTCAAACCTGGGACGGCTGGAGCAGTTTGCTCACAGGGAGTAGGACAGCATACCTGTGGACAGGTGCAGAAGTCTCATTGAGAGTTACAAAAATTGCCCGATTGCAGTGATTGCCTCAAAAGGTTGGGCAACAAAATATTAAGTGTTTGATCAGACCAGTGTCATTAGTTTATTTTCTAAAACAATTCTACTAAACCACAATTAAAAAGCAATGTCTGATTTACATGAGTTAATTTTCAGTAAATTTTTATTTATAGTGACTTTTGTCAGTTTCAAGTTACTTCAATGGTCATTGTGCGTTTTCTGTCTTTAACAGAAGGGTACCAACAACTTTGCATATGTGTGTATTACTGCCAGCCACATGGTTTTTAAAGATATTGTGCCTCTTGGCTCTGGTACAGTCATGATTTCCATCACTGGTTTTGACTCTCAGTTTTCATCTTACCCTGGTTAAGTACCGGTTAACAAAGACTGTGAGGACTGATTTAGCCATTGCAATCACAACTGTTTTGGGACCAGTTGATGATCACTGGTCTAGGTGTTTGAGAGACCAGACATAAAAGTATAAAGACCAGTGATGCAATGCAGATATCTGGTCCTGTAAAGAGAGCGTTTGAGAAACACATTTTCTCTCAGTCACAGCCACACACAGAGTAGATGCAGCCCTCTTCCTGTTCAGTCACTGTCACACACAGTCTGTCTCTCCTGAGAGAAACAACTTGCTCTTTTAATTACTGACAAACATATGGTGAACACACACAGACATCTTCACACACAATGCATTAGACAGCTGTTTCAGGCTTTTCATTTGGGAAGATCTCTCCTATGAACACAGATGTTTTGTGCTAGTTGTATTACTTCTTGCCTAGGGTTGAAGTTGGAGCTTATAATTAGTGATCCCATAAGGGGATCTTAGGTTTAATGTATTTGGGTCTACTTTTATGTCAGTCTGTGTTGCTGTTAAAGTCTGCAGATGCTGTAGTGTGTATTTTAATACCTGCCTTAGGTGCTTGACTACATTTCATGTTTTTGTAGTCCTAGGTGTTCTGGAAAATATATTCATCAATGTAGCAACATGGAGCGATGTCATATTACTCAATTTCTCATTTCTGTCTGGTATATTTTAGCCCAGGAAGAAGTGTGTACCAGCTCCGAAGGGGCGATGTACCGTGTCGGAGACCAGTGGGACAAACGCCACGATGTTCTGGGTCACATGATGAGGTGCACCTGTGTGGGCAATGGCCGTGGAGAATGGAGCTGTGCTGCTTACTCCCAGATTAAAGGTATGTTTGTGTGTGACAGGAAGAGTCTGGGTCACTGAGAGGAAGAAAGGGATCATTGAGAAGCATGCGAGTGTGTGAAAGGTTATAATTAGAGGGTTATGTTCGAAGTCTGTGAGTGACGAGGTGAAAGGTTACATGTCATTTAATCAGTCAACCTCCCAATAGACCAACAGAGCCTCCGCACACCTGCATTTAATGGTGCACCTGCATTACGCACTCACTCTCACAGAGGGGCACATGTGCAGAATCAGAAAGATACTTTACAAGTTATCGCTGTTTGATTTTCTTTTGCAGATCAGTGTATTGTAGATGATCTGACCTATGAGGTGAATCAAACCTTCACCAAACAACACAATGAAGGCTACATGATGAACTGCACCTGCTTCGGACAGGGACGTGGTCGCTGGAAATGTGATGCTATTGGTGAGTAAAGAGCTTGATGTCTCTTCATTTTGTATTTTTGCTGTTTTGGTGAATTGGTAAGTGCCAACTTGTCACCAATGCCAGTTGTTTAGTATCAATTTACGGCAAAACTACTGAAATAAAACTTCTAATTCATTTTTTGTATCTGTGCTGTCAGACCAATGCCAGGAGCCGGAAACAAGAGCCTTCTATCAGATTGGAGAGTCATGGGATAAAGTCATTCAAGGAATCATGTACAAGTGTTATTGCTATGGAAACGGTGTTGGAGAACTCAGCTGTGAGCCCCAGCAGTCCTACCCTGGTAAGATGATACTTGCATGTACAACTTAACTAATTATTCTCTTTGAATGTTGTCAGCATAATACTATTACTGTGACATTTTTAGTATGTGGAAATACAGTATATTAGGATACACAAGACAATGCTGCTTATTTCTTTGACTGCTTAATGAAAATGAGGGCTAGGCAAAATATCAACTTTTTAGACATGTCAGTATACTCTTACTGGATAAAAGGAAAGGTCCATCTCGGTATGTCAAGAGGGTTTTTTTTAAATATTTGGGTAAAAGTTGCATTATAAGTCAATACACGCTCATATGTATCTACCCATTGATGAATGCGAAATCAACTGAACTGGTTCACAGCAAAGTAAAATAATTATTTATGTAAGTATTGCAATTGAAATGTGCTCATTGAACACAAAATGATGTATTCAAAGGGCTTAAGGGGGCATTGTCTATTAAGTTGCATTTCATATTTAATTTTACCAGTCTTTGGTTCATAAATTGATTATTTCCTATGTTGGATAAGTAGCTCAAATTTAATTTCTAGTTACTTTTCAACCATTACGCCTTTTAAAAAAATACAATTACTTCACAAAGGTCCACATAAATGAAAAAATAAGGATAACCAAGCCACCTTTAGTATATTAAAAGTTTAAAAATAGAATATATGGTAAGTTAACTGAGCTATCTGCCACAAAAACACAATCTCCATTACATCTGTCCAAAATGGCTTTTCAAGTTAAACAGCAGTTTATTGTTAAGGATTGGGGGTTACAGAATCAGATTTCAGTGGCCCAAACCAACCTTGGCTCCTACTTGATTGGCCCCTCGACAGAAAATAATGACGCTTTGAGCAGCAGAGGGCACATATGCTGACAACTTATGCTTACTTTCAGAAAAACAACAACAACAAAATGCACAATGCTTACAAACTGTATTGGAGTTTTGATACTTGAAGATGATTTGTGTAATATTCTTCTTCAATGGGATCTCAAGACTGAGCAGATAGTGAGAAACATGAGCATGAATGTTGTGCTTTGGTCCATTTTCTATATTGAACCATTAAGCAAAAGCTTCATGTCATAATGTGAGCAACATTTTGTTTCATTTCTAGGATTAGGTACAGAACAATAAAAGAGCATGGGGCCACATTTGGCCCCGGGACTGTAGTTTGGAAGCCTCAGACATTGAATCAGTAATGATGATGATGATGAAGAATTTGCTCGCTTTGAAAGCATAGGACAGTTACTTTTGAAAAAAAAAAACATTGGAGCTCAAAGAGGTGTCTTAACAGAAAACAAATGAGGTGACTTATTACTTATCCAACTCTTATCTGTGGCTGGTTAACAAAAAATGTACATTGTACAGCAATGCTTTTTACATCTTTCATTGATGCAATTTGAACAGATAAAAATAATTGAAAAAATAAATGTGCAGCTCACTATGATCCTCAGTCATCCTCCATGCTGCGCTGAAACCTTCAGCCATCAAAGTTTTCTGTAAATGTATCCATGCCTCATATCTTGACTCAGCCAGATAGGTGACAGAACGATCAGGGATGTATTGGACAAAATGTTTCAAGGAGTAAAACGTTTGTTTAGGTCAACAGAAAACGAGGCCCTTGACTTTGATGTAAAACAGACTGAAATGGGAGGGGGTGTGATTTCCTGTTAAACAGATTCACCCCCCACTTTGAGCCTTTGTTCTTCTTAGCATGTGGTACGTCCCCTTTGCTGTTGCCACAGCTGCACAAAACACCACAGTGCAGGTGTGTCTGTGTGTGCGTGTGTGTGTGTTCATTAAACACACACCTACTGAATGCTATTCTTACAATCCTTTGGTAGAACATTTTTTATTAAAGGATTGTGGATTTAGGATAGAGATTTCGACAAAACATAAACACATGTCTGTGTTGACGTTATGGCTTTTAGCCTTTGACAAGAATCAGAACAAAGTCATACCACATTGTAAGGAGTTATGCTGGGATGATGGTTTACTTACTTTGTTAGATAAAACAAGCTTGGTCTGACCCCAGGTGTCCCCTTGCATAGGATCTATTTCCTGTTTGAAAGTAGTTGTTTATTTTTCAACACCCTGCCCCCTTTTCCCTCACAGCTGAGTATGTTTTACAACCCAGCGTTGAGGGTGACCTCATTTTCGTGCGTTGTTATGGCTGTTATGGCTTAAGTTTTTTAGCAAGACTTTAGTATTTAAGTTATAAGTGATCAATTTGTGCGAGAGCTACTGACAAAATGTCAGTAGCTAACATGTATTAGCATCCTGTGCCTGATGAAACAGTTACCTTGACAGAGGTATGTTTTTGCTTGCGTTTGTCTGTCTGTCTGTCTGTCTGTCTGTCTGTCTGTCTGCCTGTCCAAATGTGAGCAGGATAGCTCAAAATATTCATGAAGAATTTTGATAAAATTTTAGAAATGTTTGGTCATGGCAGTAATTAGATTTAGGTAGTGCTTTGCAGATCCAGATTATTTTTAAATAGTTTGTTACTGGGAAAGAGCAGGTTCCTCATTTTAGATCATAACACAGCTAACAGTGTCAGCAATGTGTGTCACCGTGTGGACCACCTGGTGGGACAGATGTAATCTGTTCCTGTGTCATGAATAGGAGTACAAAATTAAGTGACAGTTACATTTAAATACAGCAGCAGGCTAATCCATTCATGCTTGTGATCCACCTGCATTCCTGGTTTGTCATTGCCAGATAGCAGAACCGTTGGTAAAATATTTATCTCCTGTTATCTCCTCCCCATCCACTTTGCAATAATGTACTCCATCTTTTTAGATCACATTAAGAATAAAGATTAAAACAGAGAAATATGGGGTGTTGGTTTGGCGGAGTGGTTAGCAAACAGGCACCCCATGTACTTGCTTCTGCCGGTCCAGGTTCGAATCCCGCCTGTGACCAGTTTGCAGAGTGTCTTCCCCTACTCTCTCACCCCCTTTCACAAGCCTATCCACTGTCTCTCTCCTATCAATAAAAAAGGCACAAAATGCCCCAAAAAAATACATAAAAAATAAATAAAAATAAAAATAAAAAAAAACAGAGAAATATGGGCAACCACAGGTAAATCCTTAAGACACTGACTGATTTACATTTATTCAGCGAGCCTCTCTTTCTCTTTTTTCTTTTCTTTTGATTTTCATGAGATGAGAGAAGCCAGACATATATTCCGTTTTGGATGAAGAAGCTGTTTATTGTTGGCTTGTCAGATGTGCATCACACTTCGAGCTGCTGTCAGGTTAAGTTTCCATTATGACAAATGTCTTTGATCCAACATCAGATGTGATGGGAGAATGCATATAGATACAAATGTATATGCTGGTTCAGACGGTTACATTCAATAGTGGTTGCTGTGATTGCTTATTGTATTGAAGTGTGCCTGACACTCTGGAGACCTGCCTCTGAGGTTTTGGTGACGTGTGCGCACATGTACGCCTGTCAGCCAAATTACCACTGCACTAGGTGCGCTTGGCCTGCACCGAGAATAGACCAGGTTGGGGCTGGCGAGCTTACAGTGCACCTCCCACAGTTTTTTGGCACAAAATTGTCACTGCGCCAACCTGAATCTATTGGAACCTCCCCCTTGTGCACCTCCACACCCATCTTGGTGCATCAGGTCTACCAAATTGTCAAATTGGCTGTGCACTGCGATGCACCAGGTCGGCCACCCTGCGCCGTGCCAGATTTCTCCTTCAGTTCTTCTTGTTTTTCTGGGAGGAAAAAAATATACAGCCAACTTCATCAGCAATGTCAGCCACATGGCTCTCTGAATGTTTAATACAGTGCTGCGCTGACAAATGTTTCAGCATTTTCTTTGTTGTTGCACTGTCTGCATCATATTGTGTAAAATCTAAGCCTCATTTTATTCTGCTTTTATCTCCCTTCTGTTAAGATTACTCCCATGACTTTTTTTTGTCTCTCTTACTGCCTCTTTTTAGAGCATTTGTTTTGCAAAGCATGTGGAACTAAGTAGAATGCATCAATAAGAAAAGAGGCTGGAGACAAAGTGCTTTCAAACATCTTTAAACCTATCCCCATCTTTTCGAAACAACTTTAATGATTAGAAATTCAGGGTCCTAAAATTTCTGAGAGGGTATTAAAGATTGTTTTGAAGTATCAAGTTAACCCTGAGATATTCTTCTCATACTCTGGTATTAAACCGAGCCTAAGGAGCAAAGATGTTTCGACTGCTTTCATGTTGTGATGGGCCTGTATGATATTTTTGTGTTTTGAGGAATTGACATTTAAACATTTTCCTCAAGATGTCAACATTTGACATTATAACTTCATGTGTTCCGGGCGTAGCTTACATGTAAAATGTTACTTGTTTGCTCTTTGTGAAGCTGGTTGTCAGGAGACACAAAATGTAGGGCACTATTCTGCTGTAAGTGACCATAATAACAACCATCTGCAAACTTGCTTCATGTGCACATGTGTGTGTGTGAGTGTGTGTGTAGAGGCATACAAACTCCAGCATGCTAAGATTTAAGGGCAGCGAGAAGCAAACCCAGACACCAAGTCAATTGGCTCACTGGTTAGAACACCATAAAAGGTAAAAATGGAAAACGCAAGCGTAAAGGGACTTTTTTAAAGGTTTTCACAAGTCTCAGATTTAGCTCCTACATCGATAAGATCTTCTGAAAAAATGTTGTTTTCTTTTCTGCCGTCTGTGTTTATCTCTCCTCTTCTTGGGCGTCATTTAATCTTGCAGGGCATGCTGTGCTGTTGGGATTATTCACAACATTACCTCCCTTTACTGTGGTCCTTATCACAGCCTACCTGTGTGCATTTGTCATTATCATGAAAGGATGTTGTGTCTATACTTGAAAGTAAAGGAGGTTGAGTGCCTGCATGCTTGTACATTGCTTTTGTGTATGTGCAATGTTAGGAGGATTAACATGAAATATGACCACAGCAAGTGTGCATCTGTTTCAGTGTTCCTCCCACATCTGATTCTATGTAACCCTTACCCTCGCCGTCAGGCTGTGGGTCTGTAATAGGCAGTAATTGGTTCCAGATTGTTTTTGAGGTCTCAGTATCTGCAAGCAACTTTTGGTTAACCAAGCCACTTGCTCAGAAACTTTGATTACAGGTCTGCTATTTGAAAGAGTGGTTTGAGAACCTCGGTTCTTTATAGAAGCTACCAGTTTCTATCAGCAGAGCTTATGTCAGGATTCTGTTCAACACATGCCTTTTGTTAACATTAAACACAACTTGATTGGCTTCATTTTGTTTCTGAAAAAAAATTGCAATTTACAAAAATATACAATTTTAGCTTTATCTGACACAATTATTCTTCCTATTTTTGTACAGTTAGGCTTATCATATTTCACTTTTATTTCCAAGCTACACTGCCTTCATTAAAGAGTGCAACACAACGAGCTGTTCAGATTCAGAGTTTACACAGATCGAAGTGGTAAAGAATGATAGAGGGTACTATGTCTGAAAAAGACATGAGTAATTTGTGTTAATAGCATGTTATTTTTAGTTTTTACCTTAAAAGTCTCTTGTACTTGTAACACCTTAATAACATTTCCAGACAGAAAGACTGACATATGCTTAACTGATTCCAATGTTTCAGCTCTGCTCCATATCAGTCAATCAAGCAAGTAAGCAAGCAATCAAGAATTATTCTTATAGTGTCAAATCAAAACAAAATCCTTTTTATTTTATTTTAATATTTATATTTTCTTTTTTTTGTAAACAGAGATTTAGAAAAGATAGAGAGGTTGACAGAGACAATGGGTCTAAAATGATAATTTGTGACTGTGATCATTCATGGATGCCAAAACCATACATTTGTCTCGAAAATATTACTCTCAGTTGAAAAAAAATTCTTTAGAGGATAGCCCCCTGAGATGCCATGTCCATGTTCAAGATGTTTCTCCTCTATATACAGTTGCAAAGGTAATAATTATATTGGTTTAATAAATAAAAACCATGAGTAGAGGGCTGGTGCCGACAGATTCAGATTGGCGCAGTTACAATTTTGTGCCAAAAAACTGCTGCGTTGAAAGCTTGTCAGCTCCAACCTGGTCTATTCCTGGCGCAGGCGAAGCGCACCCTCCACACCTGTAATTTGGTGACAGGCACACATTGTGGGCACACGTCAACAAAGCCTCAGAGGCAGGTATCCTTAGTGTCGGTGCATTCTCTGTCACATGTTGCCACACAACACAGCTTTACACCATAGACAGGAGTTAAGACGGAGAGAGGCCTAACTGCATGTGCCGTATCAGCAGGGAGAGCAGCAGAGCGCACGGGAGAGAGGAGAGACCACCTACTCTGCTCTGTCCTTAAATGTGCTTATATGCTTAACATGTTTTTTTTGGCACAATTTATTCAGTCACGTTAAAGATACATAAAATAATTTATGAGAAAAATACATCGTATTATATCACGTCTCCTTCCTCTTTCTCCTTGGAAGAGAAAGCAATTATTATTATATCAACGCTTGGACTGCTGGTTGGAGAAGGAGAGGGCCGGAGGAGAGCCGCCCTCCCATAGTCCGGGGATTCAGACCAGGGGAGGACGGCTGCATCCGCCAGCCGAGGCTGGAGTCAATGGAGGAGAGATTGAAATTGTCACTGCGCCTCACCTGCAGAGCATTTAAAGGCAGGGAAAGGCGTTCATTTGATTGGTGAAGACAACACTCGGCTGTGTTAAACCCACTCACGCCTTCTCTCCTCTCTTTCTGGCACTTGCGCAGGGACGGAGGTGTGGATGCACTTCTGTGCCCCTCTATGCGCCCTGCAGGAATCTTGCAAAGTGTGCTGGGCACACCCCGTCGGCACGGTGCAGTGCACCTGCCCTGCGCCGTGCCTGGTCAACGAAATTAGAGTCCATTATGTGATTGTCTCTGGGGTCTTTTGTCCCATGGCATCTTTCACATGTGCATCCTCGTGTGTTCGTCTGCACAAAGTTGCATGCTGCTATGTTTCATTCACCTTTGGCATATTTTGGCTAACTAGAGCCAACCAGACATAGACTGCAACCCAATCCTATTCTGCAACAAAAAGTTCCTGTTTCTTCATATGAGACCACTGCTAGAGGATGCTGTGTAAAATAACTGCATTATAACTTAAAATGATAAAATATTGTGAATGGGATATTTCTGTTGAGTGGGCTTTAAGAGCTGTTCTTGTATAGCAGCACTTCTCCGCTGGTCTAGCTTCAGAACCCACCACCCTCTCCTTAATCCGAATTCAGACTGAAGTTATTAAGAATTTCAGTGCCTGAAATTTGTTTAATGAAAAATGCTACTCTTTAGAGCTTGTCACAGCAGAGGTTGGAACATTTTATTTTACTCTGTTCCTGTGCTGATATGTACATTCCGATTGTTTTCCGGAGATCATAGGAAAACCAGCTTTGTCATCATATGATAAAGACATAAGTAAGACATATGTTTAGAAAAAAAAAATAGTTTTTTTCATATTATTCTGGCAAAAGTTGATGTATGGAAATATCAAATACGCACAGAGCTTCCTTATATCACAGACTTTTACATTTGAGACCCAATTTTGAGTCCAGACCCACTAGTTCAGCACCCCTGTACTGAAGAGTCCTATTCACTGACTCCTGAAGCTTTTGCTCTTGTATGCAGATTTATATTTTGTACAGTTTTGTTTACAGTTCTCCTCATATCATGATGCATATTTTTGTTCAATTGTTTCATCCAATATTTCTGTAATAACATATCTGTAATTCAATTGAACAGAGGCTCTGAGGAAAAAAGAGGGTTGGAGAAAAGAGAAAGTAGAGAAAATATTCTCCCCTTAAGCTGTCAAAGTCCAGAGCTGGAATCTCACAGGGATGTGTTACTTTTTCCCCTCTCGTTCTGTGTTCTGTTCAGGGAAAATATGCTTGTACACTCTTATTTGCTCAAGTTCTGTTTTTATGACCAGAATTTCCACATTTCTCAGATTGTGTGTTGGTTTAATGTTATGTATTTTTTGTATCTCTCAGTAAAGAAGGACACATTTTTAATCAAGTGTCTTTGAATACTGTAATTTAACTCTGTAAAAATACCCCAATGCTTTTATCCTGGAAATCCTGTTTTCTACAGTCTGTTTACTTGCTCACTCTTCTGTCTGTATCGTCTCTCTTAGGTGGTCAACGCCCCGTTCAGGTGTTAATAACAGAATCTGGAAATCAACCCAACTCCCACCCTATCCAGTGGAACGCCCCACAGTCTGCTCACATTACACAGTACATCCTCAAATGGAAAGTGGTGAGTATGAAAATGGAGGCCCCCCCAATATGGCCTGGCAGGGTTTTATGATGGATCAACATATTTTCAAATAAGAGACAGGGTAGGGGAATATTGTTGATTAAGTTTATGCTGATGTTCATATGGAAAAGAAAGCCTAATGTTCAGGAAAAAGGTTGTTGCAGATGGAATCACTGACAGTAAGAAGTATTATTTACAAGAAGATCACCTGTTTGAAAAGTGTAGTTACTTTCAAAGGGTCAAAAACTAATTGTACCTAAAGTGTCTAGCATAAGAAGGCTTTAAGTGGCCGTATATTGATGTATTTTACTCTATCTTGCCTTTATAACCATTTCATATTGGGTGTTTTTTGGGGATCAAATTTTTTCATGGGAAAACTCGTTTGATTCCTCATGAAATGTGTTAATTTCTCAAAACCCACTGAACCTTTGACATTGTCTCTCAGATTACAGTCAGTAAAGTGTTAGCATGGATGTCCAAAGTAATGACTGATTTTTAAACATGTCCTCCTATCCTGTCTCTTTATTCAAACAGGTGTTTATTTCATCTTAGTTCCAAGCTGAAGCATTTTTTTTCAAGTTGTATCACAGTTTTATGTTAAGAACATAGTAAAGGTTCTTAAGGCTTGGTCAATTTAGAAACAGTCTTTCAGAATATATGTAAATATCTTATTTTGATTATATGAACTCCTATTTTAGGGTCATATAAATATATAGTATTATGATAAACAATCTAATTATATTGATTTTCTGTTGGTACAACAGCAACAACCACATAAGTCTTACTTACCCAGTTTTGGATGATTAGTTGTCTTTGAATTGAAAACAACCTCTGGCACATTGTCTAAATTTTTCTTATATGTTGTCGTCATCTAGGGCTGTGGAGAAGCACTGCTTCTTCATCGTCTTTGCTAAATTTAATCCATGCTCTCATTTTCTGTTAAAACATGTAAATCAGGATCAATATGTTTTTGTTCTTTCTGATCCTGTAATCATTAGAATAATGAGCATCCATCTTTTAAATCTATATCCAAGAAATTAGATAGATTTTTGACAACCTCAGTTTACAGAAATGTCTCGATGTCTGCACAATTTAAAAACTGCCCAGGAGTTTGTGTGGATTGTGCCCTCTGTGACAATGTTGGCTGTCTAGCACTTTCATTTTTTTGTGGTCATGTATTTGCAGTGCCAGTATCTATTGACTGTCTGAAAATATATACAACTTATTATTTGATTGTTTAGAAAAGAAAAAACAATTAAATTGTGTTTAGTGATTTTTGTCCTTCATACCCAGCCTCATTGACCCAGCTCATTACTTTCTGTAAACTGATGATGATTCAGTCTCCATAGACATTAGATTGGCTGTTTTACATGGAAGCTATATTAATTACCTGTTCATCTTCATTTTTCTAACCCTGTTCATCATATTTTTCAGAAAAACAGTGGATCCCCATGGAGAGAGGTAGCAATTCCAGGCCATCTTAACTCCTATACCATCTCTGGCCTGAGGCCTGGTGTCACCTATGAAGGTCAGCTGATCAGCGTGCTGCGGTTCGGACGCAGAGAGATCACACGCTTTGACTTTACCACCACTTATGGATCATGTGAGTTGAGAAATTGCACTGATCAAAGGGTTGGCTGCACCTCTGCTTGACTAACTTAGTTCTGACCAAGACCAGATTGACCTGCCAATTATCAATGCAAGCTTGTGTTAGAGCATGCGTACCTTTTTTACAAGTCTTGGTTTAACACATGTCTGCACTCTCCCTGATTTCCTTATACTATGTATTGAATCAAGGTCAACACGATAACTCCAGGTTTTATTGTTGTTCCACCACAGACTTTCTCAATGATCACATGGCAGAATGTGTATGTTCTGCAAATGACAAAAGGCAAAATATCTAGGCAAACAAAAAATATTTTCTCCTGCAGCCTGGGCACATATTCATGCACTCACACCATTTTAATGCAATTAGATGAAAATCAGGTGCATATCAGCTACCTTCAAAGTTACTGTTTTAGTTTTAGTAATAAAAAGCCTTGATTTATTATGATTAAGGATTGCAAAATGTGAATATTTATGGCTGAAGCTAATAAACATCCTTTGTTATTTTTGTTATCTTACCTCATTTATAAAGAACATTAATGTGGAACAATATTATTGCACATCACTGTTTTTTTTTTTTTTCAAAAAAGTTATCTTTAGACAAAAAAAGACATAGAAAATCCCAAGAAATATAAAAATCTTGTTAAAGTAATGCAAATTGCAAAGTGACCCAACAGAAACTCCTCAAATCCTGGTGGTTTTTACATTTTCTAGCACATATTGCAGAAATAAGCAATTGGTTATGACACTGTTTTTTCTATATTGTTAAGCCCTAATGTGTGAAATTATTAAAGAACATGGATCTGAAATTTATTACAAAATAATGCATGTCCATCTTTCTTAACTTTAAATGTAAAACCTGAAATTATTGAGTGGAAAGCTCTTTTTTGCTGGGTGTTTAAGACAGTGCTTCATAATCATCATCCCTCTTTTTTCCATCTCTGTTTCTCCTGCAGTGGCTACATCACAGGGCGAGACCACCCAGCCTCCGCCTGTGGTCGACATCTCAGAGTCAGTAACAGAAATTACCTCCAGCAGTTTTGTCATCTCCTGGGTTTCTGCCTCCGACACAGTGTCTGGTTTCAGAGTGGAGTATGAGCTCCATGAGCAGGGACAGGGCACTGGACAGCCTATGGTGCTAGGTGATTGCTGATTAATTTTACGTACACATAAACTTAACCATAAATATTTTAATGTTGAATTCACAAAAAGAAGATTTGCAAGTTTTGTGCTTATTAATTGTAGTTTTAAAATAAAGAAGATTAAGCACCTGTCAGACTTCTCTAAGTGAACACTCCCGTGTTAACGGCATGTATGTTTGTTTGTTTTATAGACCTGCCCCGCACAACTACCTCAGTGAACATAAATGAGCTTCTACCTGGAAGGAAATACACAGTCAACGTATATGAGGTTACAGACAATGGAGAGGACAACCTCATTCTTACAACTTCACAAACAACTGGTGTGTAGAAGTATTCATGAATAACTATTTTATTTAATGTAGTTGATGGTTGACTTCTGCAGTTTTTCTTGTTATATTGAAGAGAAATAAAGTTCATAGAATCCCAGAAATGTAGCGAACTTGAACATATGCCAGGGACTAAAATGTATCAATCCTGTAAGAAAATGTTATTTGTAAATTTCTCTTCAGCACCTGATGCACCCACTGACCATGAAGTGGAGGAGGTGGGAGAGACGTCCATTATGATCAGCTGGGAAAAACCACTTGCTCCAATTACCGGTATGCTCTAATATTTTTGCATGCAGCCAATATCTATGAACAAACTGTTAAATATCTGTTCAATTGATCTGCAGCTTAAACCAACACACACTGATTTAGCTGCCTTTCATGCTTGCAGGTTATCGTGTTGTCTACACACCATCAATTGAAGGTGAAAGCACAGAGCTCATTCTCCCTGACACGGCAACCTCTGTTACTCTGAGTGACTTGAGTCCCGGTAAACAGTACAACATCAGTATCTACGCAGTGGAGGACAGCCTGGAGAGTGAGCCTGTGTTTGTACAGGTCAACACCAGTGGAGATCCACTTCCAGGTAAGAGACTTGGGACATCCTCTGTGCTGATGTGCTGTAGGTGAATACCCCTGTTACATCTCCTCTTTAATATCACTGCTGTATGAAGACAAAGGAGGGATTAGTTTATTAAGAAGAAAGCACAAGATTTGAATCAAACCATTTACACTAAAACTTGAAGTATAACCTGAAGAACCCAAACAGTGATAGCCAAGTAACAGGGATATCTCAACTATGATAAACCAGCAATATTGAGTCCAGGAGGACCTGCGGTTAGATAAGATAAAGCAATGAATAAGTGAATAAAAAGAAGAAAATGTAATTGAATAAATAATAAAAAGACGTTACAATGAAAATGGTTAATAGCCAACAAAGGAAGCAGAAAGGTTCACTCTATGACCAGAGGACATAAAGTGAATAGAATGATATGGTGGGAAAATAAGAAATTGAAAGCTATTAAATAAACTGAAAAAACAGAAATGTCAGGTCTAAAATATCAGAGATGATAATGATGCTGAAATATATATGCAAATATATTCCCTTGCACGTATCTCCACATATATTTGCATCTATGCAATTAATCATGGATTAGTCACTGTAGGTTTACTACATTGTTGGCTTAAAAACTGTCTGGCAAGAATATATAAGACAAGAAATCCTCCATAGATGACTGAAAGATTCAATTTCAAGTATTTGTTCTCATAACAATCAAAAAGAACCAATGGAGTTGGAGAGTGAAATGCAAAATCATCAACAGGTTTTCTATAAAGAAGAGTCAGGGTTTAATAATAGATCCTTGAGGCACTTAACATAAAACCTTAAAGCTCGATCTGACACCATACCAAGAAACACTGCTTGTGATTTGGATAGATATTTTCTGAATGAGTGGAGTTGAGTCAGAGTGATTACTTTGATTACATACATGCTAAGAGACTGAAAGAGAGAGTATGATACAGACTACTTGTGTAGGTCTGATGGTTCAGTTGTTTTAAAAGTCAAGATTCAAAGTGTTTATTGTGTTTTGCACACTGAGAAACATGTTTCCCTGCACAATGAAATTCCTACTCTGCTGTCCACAACCAATCCCAGGTGAGAGGTATGAAAAAATAACTGAGTTAAACAGAAGTACAAAAGATAGTAAATAATACTAAATAATAGCAGCAAAAATATTAAATGAAATAAGAAGAATAAAGTCCAGATTTCAACAACATGAAGATGGATCCAGACTCTATACATGTATGAAGATATTATAACCATTATTCACACTAACTGTGATGCTTGCCCTGCATAAACCTTTGTCTATGTGCTCATACAAACTTTGAGGATTCACAACTTATCTACAAAAGAGTCAGCAGTGTTTCTGGTACTAAAGTCTAAACATTCTGTGTGTTTTCATGGTTTTGGTGAGAAAAAAGTTTTTTTTCTTCCAAGATGTGGAGATTAATTTGCTGTGGTGAACTTTTACTCTTTTCCTGCTAGCACTAAAATGTTGAGTGTAGTGATTATGATACTTTTGTCTAGAGAATTAGACCTGAAAGTATCATAATTCCTCACCTCCCTTTACGTTTATATACAGTGCATTGTATCTGTTAGCTGACAAAATCATCCTGTAAATTATCTTGAGGCTTATGAAGTGAGGAATCTTGAACTTTTCTTTTCCCAATACAACAATCAAGGATTTTTCCAATGGAAAGTGAAGTCATTGAGTTCACAGCTGTTGAGACCTTACTCTGCTGGGTTATGTAAAACATCTGAGACTGCCAGGATGAACATGCTCTTGGGCCAGTCAGACAGATGCTGGGAGAGTGTGTGTTACTGTGTGTGTGTGATTGTTTGTACAGTGTGATGGAATAAAGATCCATGACCCAGTTGAGTCTGTAGTGGTAGATTTACACCATGAAATGTGGACCAAGTCTTCTTATGCCAAGTGATCTGACCTGCTCTTGTCACTGAATCAGCTGTAAAATCACTGCCAAATGTTGGCCTCATACCTGTCATTTGATATTTCTGATTATCTAAGAGCGTTTAACTTTCACAGAGCCTAATTACCACAGATGTGTGCTTAGGCTAAACCTCTGGAACAGCTGTATCTGATTGAATGTTCATTGTAAGGTCGAAGAGGAGTGAGCTTTCAGAGTTAATTAAAACTTGTTTAAAGTTTTGAAAGACAAAGAGTGCATGTGCAGCACTTACAGGTTTATTTTTACTTTTGACCTTTGTTTTATTGCCTTTTCTCTTTAACTCCCTTTAGTTCAATGTCTGACCTAAACAGACAGTATCTCTCTTGATGCTGTCTAGCTTCCTGAAGTAGTATCTATAGGTTTTTGTACTTTGTGTGATTTTTGTAGCAAAGTGTCCTAAATATGAAGCTTTGATTCATTGGCTTGGAAAGTCTTTTCAGATTTTTAACAAAAAGTAGGTGATGCAAAGTTTTACTTTAGCTAAATCAGTCACAAAAGTAACAAAAGAATATTTTCAAAAGACATCTAGTCAAACACAGCTTTGAAGAAAATTACAGTGTTCAGTTGAAGAGGTTTTCAGTTTATTTTTCATTGAGTTGAGCCCTTAAATTTGCTCATATATTTCCTTAAACATGTTTCTAGCACTATTTTTGTAACATGTTCTTATGAAAGCTTCAAATTGTATTGTTGCAAAATAGTCTTTTTAACATTTTTCTTTCATTCATTGATTCATTGTCTGCCAAAAAACTTTGCATTTTACTACATATCCAATTTTTTTTAACAATTATTATTTACCTATTCTGATACCCAATCCAGTATTTACATCTACTCAGACAATATAGCTAAAGCTTATTAGCTTTAGCAAAAACTTTTAGTGTTGGTTAATCAAATTAAGTAAACAAGATGCCTGTTTGCATACATACATTGTTTTTAAAGGTACTTTGGATACTAACTATTTCCATGCAACAAAATGATTGAGCAACTTTCTCTTGAATTGATGTGATATTTGGTCAGGAGGATCTTTAGGTAAACTTAAACACTGAAGTTCAGGACTTTTTCAATTACAGCTTTCAAACCAAACAGCCCTTTACATCCTTGACTTCACAGGGCTCAAGATGGAAAATAAAAGTTGTTGTCTGTTAAAATCTTAACTTCTGTGTGTCTCTCTTCCTCCACAGATGAGGTTGTTTCTCCCACAGACTTGCAGTTCTTTGAGGTCTCAGATAAGAAAATTGTCTTGACCTGGTCCGGCCCAACCACTGATGTCTCAGGTTACCGCGTCACCGTTGCTCCTGTTGATGAAACTGGAACTCCCCAGAGAGAGATGACTCTGCCTATCAGTGAAAACTCTTACATTGAAATAACACACCTGCAGCCTGGAACACATTACCGCTTCAACATCTACACCATCAACAATGGAGAGGAAAGTTTACCGATAACAGGAGAGCAAACTACAAGTGAGTTTCCCTTATGCCTTACAGAATTCCATTTGAAAAGCAGCTCTTTATCAGGTTTGGGTGGTGTTCTGAAAGACATGCTGCAGCTTAAAACATATGCTGCTTTTCAACTGTGTGGTTTAATCTCACCGTATAAACATTTCACAGCTAGTGGGCTTAAAGCTAAAACTGTAACTAAAGAAAACATATTGAGACACTCTGTTAGCTCCCCTCGCCCCATCTGCTTACTTGCACGCAAAGAATACATAAGGTGTGATGTAAACAGTTACTGAATTGTGTTTTCATGGGTACATTTCCCATAATGAGACAGAAAAACAGTTTTAAAATGACCTCTCTGGTTTGTGCAGTGATCGTCTCACATAGATTTCTGGGATTACTTTTGTATACAAACCAGGAAGTAGACCTCTGATAGTTTTACACATTTTAATATTTAAGATAATCCATCAAATAAAGCACAAGCCTTAAATGAGATAATGAAATAGAGCAGTACTCTTAATAGCAGTTCCTGTATTTTTATGTTGAAGCAACAGCAGTAATGCAAATTGTGCCATGATGGCTATCACTGTGAGCATACAAAAGAAACTTGTCTGGCTTTGAAGTAGTTAAAAATAACTTAATAATTAACTTTTAAAAACATTTTAACAGGTAAAATAGATATTTCAGGGTGAAAATTCTACAAATTGTGCATTTAAACGTGTTAATAATAACTGTTATTTAATCTATTTATATAATTTTGGCATCTAAATTAAGATTTTTACATTTGCATTTCCAGAGCCAGATGCCCCCACAGATATTCATTTCACCAATGTGACTGAGGACAGTGCAGTGATGATGTGGTATGCTCCCCTTGCCAAAATCACCGGCTACCGTCTCTTCCTTACTGTGGAGGGCTCCAACCCCAAACAGCTGCGCCTGCCTGCCCGCCTCACCGAGTACACCATCCTCAACTTGAAGCCTGATACAGAGTACACGGCGACGCTGCATTCAGAACAAGACAATACACTGAGCCAGGGAGAGACAGCAGTGTTCACCACAAGTGAGTGTCTGATGCTTTAAAATATACATCTGTTTTAAGCTGTGTGGCCATTTGTTGAAGCTGTGATACAAAAAGTATCAAGTCCACAAGATATTTGTTTAGTTTTATGAGTTATCAGTTGAAGTTACATGCTAACATTATTGCTCTACTTAAATCTTCTCCAGTTAATGATATACCTCAACTCACCTGTACAGCCGCAGCCCCCCTTTTAAGCCTTCAGCCCCCCCCTGCTTGAAATGAATTTTAACTAGTTGGCAGTCTGTGTAGAGGACAATGAGAAATAAGTTTAACTATGAAAGAGGTGATCTATCTATCTATCTATCTATCTATCTATCTATCTATCTATCTATCTATCTATCTATCTATCTATCTATCTATCTATCTATCTATCTATCTATCTATCTATCTGTGTATGACACTAACATCCGTCTGATAAGTTCAGTATATATTGATGTGTAGAGTTCTCTTTTAAGTTGACTTTTTTGGCATTGACTCTGATCAAATGTTTATTTTCTGTGTGTGTGTGTGTGTGTGTGTGTGTGTGTGTAGCCCCAGCAATGGGCAGCGCTCCTCATTTCAGCACAGATGTAACCGACACCTCCATTATTATTTCCTGGACTCCAGTTTCTCGGATTGGATACAAGGTATTCCCTGAAGTTTATAATTCAGTTCTTGTTTTACTTCACACTGGTTCATGCATTTGACATGTATTCCCGTCCTGACATAGAATTAATCATCTAGATTGACGTCTTTTTTACAAAAGATGTAATTCCTCTCAGGAGAGCACACCATTGCAGACTATATTTGAGTCAGATTATATGGAAACTACAGACCTTCAGAAGAACCTGGTTGGTCAGAATTTGTCACATTAGAGATGTGAATGTTCTGCAGGCCTCTGTGATCTTGGGAAAACTCTAGCCTGTAACCCTTACCTCATGGACCCCTGATCCACATCTCTTTTTGTGCCGTCTGTCTGACTCTGTGCGTTCATCTTTCAGCTGACAGTCAGACCCAGTCAGGGAGGAGAGGCTCCCAGAGATGTGACCTCTGAATCAGGAAGTATTTACATTTCTGGTCTGACCCCTGGAGTTGAATACACTTACAGTGTTCAGCCTGTTGTAAATGGCCATGAGCAGGGAACACCAATCACACGCCGCATCGTAACACGTAAGAAAACCCGTTACAGTGTCATCTTTCATTATTGTTCTCCTTTCATTTCCTTACCTTTATTCTTTCATTTGAAAAAATTAAGTATTGTACATTTTTATCTCCAGCTCTGTCTCCTCCTACTGACCTCAACCTGGAGTCCAACCCCAGCACCGGAGAGCTCACAGTCCAGTGGAATGGAGCAAGTACCCAAGGTAGACAAACACACCTGCATGCTTAAATGTGTAAGAAAAGCAAAGGAGTAAGTCAAAAGAACTCAAAAGAAATAATTTAACCAAGACAGGGCTTGAACATCATTTGTCCCACTGTCCTGGGAATCATGCAAAATGTATTTCAAACAAAAATATCTCAAGGGATGACAGAGAGATGATGAAGACTTTTTTATGTACTCATTATTAGTTTATATGGTCATGTATATTCTAGATTTTTGAATCTTCAAAACAAAATTCTAAAAGATTTTATGTAGATTTTTGACATTTAAGGCTTTAAAAGTATCACAAAAACGTTATTGTTTGCCTGCTTGAGATTTTGAATATTAGATAGCACTTTGACTTTGACTTTGTGATCCAAATAGTTTTGTCTTTGGCTTTTGCTCTGATGGTTGTAAATGTGTTTCTGTACTTAATATAATATTATCAAATTTCAGTCATTTTTAATGGCTAAACACCCATCAGCCTTTTTTAAAGAGGAGTTATTTTATTTGTAAATACATGTAATTTGACGGCATGTTGAAGTTATTTATCAAGCTCTCAACTTTGAGGCTATTGCTAATAATTACTAGAGGACATATTCATGTTCTTGTAAGATTTTTTTTTATCATTTGATAGCACATCGATCAGTGAAATTCTTCGTCCTTTGTACTTTGGGTTTTCCAATTGCAAATAAAAATATAAATAATATATAGATTGTTATGGCTTAATAAAAAATAACTGATAATGGTCGCATTATTATCAATGGCAAAACATTGTAACCAAAACTTAGTCTTGGGGGTGTTTCTACACCCCAAACTGTCATCATACGTAAGTGACCATTCCTATTCAGGTTAACTGTCGAATCAGGCAGATAGCTTAACATGTCTACCAAATAATGTTTTGCCAGTTAGTGTTAGTACTTGCATGTAAAAAAGTATTTTAAGTGTTACCAAAGCAGAAGCATCATTCAAGTAGTTCCATTAAAAAAAAAAAGTTAACCTCTGCCCTGATCCAAGTTGATTAATGATGCAAGTCGTCAATGGCGTTTTTTTTGGATCTGTTTTTATTGACTTACCAATCTGTCCATGGGTCACATAGCTTCACTAATGTTGCTTAAACAGCCCTGCTTTAATGTCTTTGTCCTTCTCTTTCTCCCCCTTGTAACCTTGCCTCTTTGACATTCCCCTTGTTAGATATTACTGGCTACAGGGTGACATGCACTCCCACTAACGGACAGCAAGGAAACAGTGTGGAGGAGTTTGTGGAGGCAGGGAAGAACTCCTGCACTCTGGAGAACCTCAGCCCTGGAGTGGAGTACAACATTAGTGTTTTTACTGTCAAGGATGAGATGGAGAGCACACCTGTATCTACTGTCATTACACCAGGTGAGTCAGAGTTTTAAGACCAAATGGGTTTGATATTGAGACAGTGTATGTCAAAGCAAAAGTCAAATTAATTCAATATTTAACCAATACTAACTCTGCCGTGTTAGTATCTGCTCTAACTCAGCTCTACCTGCTAAGTTAGACCAGTACTGGTTACAACATTCTGCTATGTTGTCTTGTATATATTTACATTATCAGTGGAAACATTTCATTCAATGACATTTGAAATGTCTGTACATTGTGATATATACAAAGAAAGCAACCTAGCATTGTTCCTTCCATTTGTGTGTTAAAAATCACACCTTCTGGAAGTCGATATAATGTTTTCCTGGCCTAACATCTACTCCTGTCTCTTACTTTATTGCTATCTTCTCTCTGCATCTTGTGTTTCTCTTTCAATCTATTCTTGTCCCTCGTTTTTGTTTCTGTGGTCTTCCTCTGTCTTTCTCCCTGCACCCTTTCTCTCCAACCTTTTCTCCACCTCAGACATCCCACAGCTGACGGACCTCACCTTCCAGGATGTGAGCGACACCACCATCAGCCTCCATTGGTCACCACTCAACACTACCACCATAACAGGTTACAAAATCACAGTGGTAGCAGCCGGGGAGAGTGTTCCCATCTTTACAGACTTTGTTCAGCCAACTACTGACCACTATACTGTCTATGGACTGGAACCTGGCATCGACTATGAGTTCAGCGTTGTCACAGTGACGGATAACGGAGAGAGCGAGCCAACCACCCTCATCCAGCAAACTTGTAAGACAAATGTTTTAACTGAGCCAAAAAGATTACATGGATTTACTAACAGAGTATGAGATTTTCACTCGTTAATCAAACCAAAGTGTTGAAAAAAAAATGTCCTTTTAAGTAAACAGTTTAATTTGAGTTGCCTGCAGGGGAGTTACAAATCACTTTGTGTTTGCTAAGATTATATAATGTAATAAGGTTCCTATTAATTTTAAGACATGTCTCTTCGAAGTAAACCCTTTTAGGTTGCTGATGTTATTGCACTGCTTGCTGTGTTGTTAGTTTAATAATCTTTCATGTGTGTGCACCATCTGGTTTCATTTAAGAGGTTTTATCAAACTGAGGCTCAATTTGCTCCACTGCTTCATCTGTGACTTCAAAGGTGTTGTTAAAGTTAAGATGTGAATTCACCCTGACAAACACATGAAATGCTGATTCCTCCTTTTAAAAGATGACTAAGAGAAAACTTTTCTTTTAGGTATATGATTATTTTATTTTTCTTTGTTGCCGTTTTCTATCCTAGTTTTCTCCCGAACTCTGCTACAGTATTATTTACTTCCCTGAGCAGCATCTACTTGAGCATTTACTTTCCTAATTTATGATACATGGCTGAGTATTGCGTTTTGAATTCAGTGTGTTTCTTTTTACTATAGCTGTACCAGCACCAACTGATTTAGGCTTTGGCAAGGTTGGACCAGACAGTATGGAAGTCACGTGGGTCACTCCCCAAGTGCCCAATGCTGCTGACATCAACAGCTTCCTCATCAGGTACATGAAGGCACTTAACTCTTTTAAAACTTTGCATTGATGCTCTGTGAAACACAAACACATTTGGGGAAATTCCACAAAACAATAGTAACAACCAAAGCACAAAAAAATGATCTATTTTTTGATTCTGTTATTCAGGTATCATCCCATTGATGATGAAGATGACATTACAGAAACCAGCACAGGAGGCAACAGTAATAATGTGGTGCTAAAGAGTAAGTTATATATAAAAAACAAAGAAACAAAAAGCAAGATGTAGAGACATGAAACTGCTTTTGTATTTACATTTCTTTCTTGTCCACAGACCTGCTTCCAAACACTGAGTATCTGGTGAGCGTGGTGTGTGTTTATGAACAGAGAGAGAGCTCACCTCTTGTTGGCACTCAGAAAACAGGTTAGTAATACCTTCTATGATTATTAAGATTGTTAAGGTTAAGATCAGCATGGGGATGGTTATCCTGACATCTTTTTTAGGGCACTCAAAAGTTTGAACTTCAAGCAAGGGGTTCACAAAATGTTATTAAAAGTTAAATGCATACTACATCGGGATGCAGTACATTATTGATGCAAAATTGGTGTCTGTAGATACTGTAATAGCCTGCATTTGAAGATATGAACATATCTGCTGATATTTATAGCAAATAAATCAGACCACACGTATCGCAACAAATAGCAACAAATTCATTGACACCCAGACCTTGAACTTGTCCTCATCACCAATGTCTCTACTCAATAAAGATTTATTCAGGTTTGCCCCTTAAGGTGTGACACCTTGTTTTCAAGAGGGTACTTGTCTCAGTATGGTTGTAATAGTACTTATTATAGTGGTAAAATAACTACATTTATATATCTGCCATTATGTCTGCAGAATGTTCAAGTGTACCATCATGCTTCACCTGGTCAACACTGAATTCAAAATTTAAAAAATAATACACAGTATTATGCATCATGAAATTTAGTTTATATTTCTCATTTCACATTTGTTTCTGATAATTGAACACTAAAACAAACAAAATTAAGAAACAGGTCAATTCTTGGAAATTAAGCTCTCTGTGTTTGTTACATAAAAGGTGTAGATAACAGCATCAACAACAATAATAATAATAATAATAATAATAATAATAGTAATACATTTTATTTAAAAGCATCTTTCTTAGCACCCAAGGACACTTTACAAAATACATAATAAAACACACTGCATTAAAATCACAATTAAAATAAATAAAAACAACATACAAGAGTGACACAGTTAAATGAGGGTGGAAAATTAAAGGGAATAAGCAGTTTGGAACAGATGGGTTTTGAGTTTTGATTTGAAGTGGGGAAGGGAGTCAATGTTTCTGAGGCCCGGGGGGAGAGAGTTCCAGAGTCAATGCCAGCAGAAATAGTGCAAGTCTAGAAATATAGGCATATGATATGTCATCAGAAGTACAATATCAT
This sequence comes from Scarus forsteni, assembly GCA_036419115.1. Classification (NCBI taxonomy): domain Eukaryota; kingdom Metazoa; phylum Chordata; class Actinopteri; order Labriformes; family Labridae; genus Scarus; species Scarus forsteni. The sequence continues at coordinate 42,295,907 of JAZDUH010000098.1, forward strand.
GCATCCCTGGGACAACAGACCCGGAGTGATGTTATTATGTGAAATAAGTGTAGCCTTAAACCACAGTCACACAACCTGTAACCCCAAAAATACAATATTGTCTTGATTGTTGATTTTCCTCAACAGATGGGTCCTGTAGTCTTGTTTGCAGACTTATTTTGCTTTTAAAACATTGAAGTCAATCAAAAGGATGACATCAAATGCCAAAAAAACATGCGGTGATGAACGTACCTCTGCCAGGGTGACAAGGCAGACAGTTTCTTAATGTACAATTTCATGTTCCAAATTGTCATGTATGTAATTCCCTTTATTTAGGGCAATTATTGTTGCTTTATAAAGCCTAATTTAAAACAGGAAAAAGATAGTTTATGTCTAAAGGTCCTTACAAGGGAAATAAGACATAAAATACAAGATCAATCAACAAATTAATATAAATTTGAAAAAAAAAGAAATAATTTCATAACAAACCAAGAGCAAAAACCATTAATATTATCTTGATGACCAAGACAGCTAAAATAGTTTTCAGTAAATAAAAACTAACTGAACTTGACTGTCCTACTATAGACCTTCAGAATCAGTTACATTCAAACAAGATGTTACAAGCAGACCAAAATGATTTATTGTATTACTGTTATCATTCATTTATTTTTAAAAACTATGTTTTTAGAGTAAATGTTCTTACAGTTTATTCCACTGAAACTTTTTTCTATTCATGACAATTTTCTTTAAAACACTGGATTTTAGCACTGGTGCTGTGAAATGTCAAAATAAAGGCTTTCAATGCGTCATCTTTGTCAGTCATTTGTGTATGTAAACTTAAAGTGCAAGTGTCTAGATTTTGTAGAAATTAAAATAATTATATTTCTTGTGAAGTGAACCAGGCTAGAGGCAAGTCTCCTGTTCACCTTTAAGCAGCCTTGCATATATCTCCTCCTGTCACTGTCTCTTCAGTGAGCAGCGAAGAGCCAGATGTGCAGCACAGAATGTAGTATTTAAGCTATCACCAATGGAAGAGTCAAACATTCCAGTACTGATAGTGAATTGAGGATAAGGTCTGTTTTATTACATTTATATTGCTACTTTCGTTACAAGGGGGTTTAATGAGTTCAGGCTTATGAAGACTCATTCTTGGAGCATAAGTTGACATCTGTTACACATCAAGACACCAAGTTTTCTTCACCTGCCAGAGTTGTCCTCACTGGCTCAGTCCAAGGAGGAAAACTTTTACAAATACTAAAACTCACATCATATGTTTCAAGTCTTGCTGTAATAATGAACTGATATAAAAAGCTCCCTTCTTTCCCAACTCATCATCTGTAAACTAAATTGATCTAAGTCAGCAGTAGAATACAGCTGGGGTGAAATAAGAACAACCCAGATGAAGAAGGGCATATTTGTGCAGGAATAGCATTAATATAATTTCCTTTGTCATGGATCAAATGGGAGAGACAACTGAACACACTCGGTGGTTCTGTGAGCTCTGCAGCATCCTTGTGGAACTAATCATGGCCCCAAAATGAATTTATTATTTACATGTGATTTCACAGGAATGCATGACCATAAATAATTGCCAAGCAGTTTCTCTGCCTTGAAACTCATGCACTCCTCTTGGTTTCTCTTAACCCCCTGTAGCTTTGGATTCACCAGTTGATCTGCGTTTCTCTGAGATCTTCACCAACTCTTTCACCATCCACTGGCTCGCTCCCCAAAGCAAAATCACTGGTTACCGTATCCGTTACCAGATGGTCAGTGGTGGGAGGGCGAAAGACGAAAGGCTGCCACCCTCCAGGAACCACTTCACTCTTACAGGACTCGCACCAGACACCGAGTACTTGGTGAATATCTATGCAGTGAGCAGGACAGAGGAGAGCCAGCCACTCAGTGGAACACAGAAGACAAGTATGATAGGCCCATGCAAATTTTGATTTCACCATAACACTCTCTTTGTTTTAATCATTATTATGCTGTTCACTGATTTATTTGTTTATGTTTTTTCCATTCTTTCTAGTCTCTGATGCCCCCACAGATCTGGAAATACTGGACTCCACCCCTACCAGCATTACCGTCCGCTGGGACGCCCCACCTGTGACTGTGCGGTACTACAGGATCACCCATGGAGAGAGTGGTAAGATGGAGGATAAAGCTCATAAGCTCAAATTATTTATTTAATTTGGTCTATTTTGAGGGGGATTAATGTCTTTTTTATTGTTTATCTAGTCTACGTTTATTGCTTTAAGGAGGATATTTGTAATTAGATAAAGATGCCTTCTGTCAGCTTGTGTCAGCCAGATTTTTTTGACACTTGTAGGTGTCCCTAATAATCATCAAATTTACCCTTTTTTTTATACAGGAGGTCACGGTAACCCTAAGGAGTTTACAGTGCCTGGCTTTCAGTCCACTGCCACCATCAACAACCTGAAGCCTGGCACTGACTACACTGTCACCGTGTATGCTGTGACTGGTAGAGGAGACAGCCCAGCATCAAGCACTCCAATCTACATCACACACAGGACAGGTACACATGCATATTCACACACACACTCCTCAGAGCTGTAATACAGTTATATATTTGAATTCATTATTCTTTCTCCTTCATCCATCAATGTTGTTTTTCTCTCAGGTGTTGACTCTCCCTCTGAAATGGAAGTGATGGAAGTGAATGACAACAGTGTAACTGTGAGGTGGAGTCCTGCCCAGGGCCCAATCAAGGGATACAGGGTGACTGGGGTCCCCAGAAATGGACAGGGACCTTCCTTCACTGAAGTGGTAGCTCCAGGTATGGCATTAGACTAGGAATGGGCAACTATGGCTACCAAAAAGACCACTTCTACTATCACTGCTACCATGTCAAAGTGATTAAAATTATGCAGAACATTCTTTGTGTAACTGGAAAAAATTGTCATAGTTTTACTAAATGAAAAAATATACAGCTGGCATCAGAATGTGTTGTACAATCACATTGCTACACTTGAATGCACAGAAAAAGTTTTAATGATTTCATGGAAGATTAATGTTTTCATGATAATAATCTAATGATAGAGTAACCTTGGAAGAGACATTCAGTGAGGAGTGGTCCCTCAGCCATCAGTTGCCCACCCTTACTTCAGACTGAACCCTGACTATTTTTAATCAAATGTGTTTTTCTTAAGCTGCGTCTCCACTGAGCAGTCTGGTTCAGTTTGATTCAGTATGGTATGCATTTCTAAGTGTTTCCACTGTCAAATGAGGAGCAAGGCTTTCTAAATAACTAACCCCAACCAACCCTAAAGGGGTGGGGCTAAAAGGCAAGCAATCTGTTGATTGGTCACAAAAAATCCTAAATTCCCCAGCAACAGCGGCTTATTGGGAAAAAAAACACACCTTTCCATTTTCAAATAAACTGTGGAAATTAGATTTGTTGACGGGACTGCTGTTGCTGTAAAGAATATCACAATGTTCCATGGAGGACTGGTGGTAGAAATGCAAACAAGTGAAGGGTCTACAGCTTCAAACTGTACCGAACTGTACTGAATCAAACCCGACCACTCATTGAAAATGTGGCTTTACATTTAAAACTTGATTTGCTAAAACTTCTTCACCTACACCACATTTAATGATTGATTGATAACCCCAGGATTTTCCCAGTTAATTTATACATCTTTTAATCTTCAATGCTGTCTTTCATAGTTTTCATTCATCATACTTGAGGTACTACTCACACTTACAAGCCACTTTATGAGGTACACCATGCTGGTATTGATTTGGACTCCCTTTGCTTTGATATTTGGTGGCGTGGATTCAGTCGACCTTTTTCCCATTCTGATGCTTAGTTAGAACTTCATCAAGTTGTCTTGACCATGTCCACATGCCTAAATGTATTGAACTGCTGCTGTGTATTTGCACTAACAAGCAGTTGAATGGGTGTATTCACTAAAGTGGCGGGTGAGTGTATGATGTTAGAGGAAATATGGATTACTTCATACTTCACGAAATGTACAATGGTTTTTAGGATAGAATTAGATTTGAAAGAAGATCCAGTTTGTTCTGAAAAATTAGTCAGGACTCCTGTTTGAATGGGCCTGACATGATGCTGTAATTCTCTTCCAGATCAGACAGAGATTACTTTCTCAGGACTGATGCCCACAGTGGAGTATGTTTTGAGTGTCTATGCTCTTGGACAGGATGGTGAGAGCTCTCCAATGGTTGTGAATGCTTTGACAAGTAAGGTTACACTTCTTTTAATTGAAAATGTTTATTCTCAATGGTTAAAAAAACTTAAACCTTGTTCTGTATCCAGCCACATTATCTTGCAACTTTTCTTATTTGCTTTTAGATTTAGACCACCCCAAGGACCTTTCCTTCTCGGACATTGACACCACCTCACTTAAGATAAGCTGGGACAGTCCTGAGGGGATTGTGACGTCTTACAGGGTCTTGTATTCAAGTTCAGAGGAGGGTGAGAGAGAGCTGCGCCCTGCCCCACGTGGAGATGCAGAGTCCACTGTTATCTATGGTCTACAACCCGGCACTGAATATACAGTGAAGGTCATCGCTCTGCATGATGACAAAGCCAGCACACCAGTTGTTGGTACGATAGCAACAGGTAAGGGGAAAGTTTTCAGTAACCATAATGGCCCAAGATAAGAAAATGAGAAAGACAATTAAAAACAAACAAAAAAATTCCATCTAACCCCGTGTTTAAATCCTTTTCTGCCCCAGCCATCTCACCCCCAGCCAACCTCAAGTTTTCTCAGGTCGGCCCCACATTTTTCACCATGAGCTGGTCTGTGCCGGGTCAAGAAAACCGTCTCTCTGGGCAAACTGGCCTCACAGGATACCGTATGGTGGTGAACCCAAAGGACAAGAGTGGTCCTACTAAAGAGATCAACTTGGCTCCAGATGCCACACAAGCACACGTCCCAGGACTTATGGTGAGTAGAGGTCTGAGAGGAGCAGAAGGTGCCTGTGTGTCTCTTGAAAAGAAGTAACAAGTGAGTGTTAGTGTTGTAACACTAGGGTGTTTTGCGTAGCTTTATGTCCACATTGTAAGCAGTTGTAGTCTAATTAAAGGTTGCTTTCTGGCTCTTTTTTCTTTTGTGCACTTATGGATTTTATTTTGAGTAATTGCAGGAGCAATTAAATTCTTTTTCATCCTCAGTTAAGTAAACGAGAAATAGTCTTGTAACAATACACACACATGGTGGTACACCCTCATGGTGATTATAAGTCACAGACAGAACACTGTACACACAGACTCATGCCTGTGGGCAGTGTGCGTCCACAAGCATAAACATGCAGGAACAGTTGTGAGTTTTGTTGTAATCAGTATAATTAAACTCAGTTCCATGGAGACTGAGCAGCACTGTGAGAGACTCAAGTCTTTGTTTGTATTTTTGTCTCTGCTGTCTCCCAAAGGTTGCAACAAACTATGAAGTCCAACTTTATGCCCTGAAAAACTCTCTGACCAGCAGGCCAGTCCAAGGAGAGGTCACCACCCTGGAAAGTGAGTCTGTGTTGTTGTCATGCACAAAATTGAGAAAGTAACATTTTAGAGGGAGTCCTCACCCTTCAGAAAAAAAGTCTTACATATTTATTCCACCTTGAAAGTAGAAATACATTTTTGCATCTGGTTTTGCATACTCTAACCCTTTCGTTCTCCCATCAGACATCACCCCCCCTCGCCGTGTAAGGATTTCAGATGTTAATGATTCTTCCATCACCCTGACCTGGCGCTCCAAAGAAACTGTCTCTGGCTTCCTGATCGAGACCACTCCCACATCTTCCTCTTCAGGCTACATACCTGTCCAAAAGACTATTGGCCCTGACTCTCGCTCGTATGCTATTACAGGTGAGATATGAAATATCCTGCTTTAAAAGAATCACATCAGATTCATATTTTATCATACCAGCCCTTATTGTATCTGCTCTGTTCTGTAAAGGTTTGGAGCCAGGCACCAATTACAAGATTACCATGTATACACTGAAAGGCAATGGACGCAGTGCACCATTCACACTCACAGCCACCACAGGTAACCATTCATCTCTATCCTGATACGTCCAGAGCAATATATCACAAGGGCTCATGTATTTGGCCCTGCAATGATATGCATTAATGTGTACTTTAAGGTAAATCTGATGTGATAAAGATACTATTCTTTTGACTCCTACAGTAATCACTTTTTTCACCTCACTTATTTGAATAAAATTAGCACATACAAACCATTGTCTATTGCATGTATTATAAAATAATGTATACTTAACCTTTGCTTTTATGATCATGTTTACCAGTTTTTTTAAGTTATGCATCTTTGAATCAGTAGCTATTTATCAATTTGATTCAGTGGTGGGCAACTGGCAGGCTTGAAGCCACATGCGACCCCTGCCCCCTCACTGTGGCCAACCAGCCAACTTTGAATGTAAAAAAAATTATCTATATTCACAATGGAATATGTCAACTTCTGTAAAAAAAAAAAACATTGGTATGTGGTAAAATAACAAATAAAACTGTTATTTGCATTAAAAATGTCACTGATACTGTTCAGAATTCAGTGTTTAACTGATTAGCTTACATATTACTGTTTTGTTTGATTAAAAATATATAATTAGACCTCTTTGTAAAACCTCTTGTTCTCCTTGTTACATAATAGATAACTGTAATTTTCATTTCATTTCATTTATTTCTTTATTTGAATGGGACAATGCATATTAATGAACAGGCAACAATGCTGTAAATATGCCGGATTTAGCTCAAGGCTAATTTCCATCCGCAGTCCCATGGGGTAAAAACATACCACCATGAATGTGAGCAGTCCACAGTTGCCACAATTTGGCAACAACAATAGAGCTGATATGGCCGTCATGGTAACCAAAGTTTCTTACTAGCTTGACTATCTCTTTCAGCCAAACCAGTGGTCATCCCTCCAACCAATATCCACTTCACCTCCCTGAACCCCACCAGCATCTCTTTCACCTGGGAGCTTTCCCGCAGTCCAGGGGTTACAGGTTATTACGTCACCTATGAAGAGGCTGGAGGTTTGCCTCGTGAACTGACACCCAGACCTCATGCAGGCCAGAGCTATGCTATCATCAACGGTGAGTGTGAACTGAGATAAACGGTTAACAGATACATACTCCTGTGATATCAAAAACATGTCAAAAGATAAATGTTTTTTAATGCTGTGTGCATGGTTGCAGGTCTGAAACCAGGAACAGAGTATGTTATTAAGATTGTTGCTCTGCAGAACGCCTTGAGAAGCACACCACTTGTGGGCAAAGCCAGAACTCGTAAGTGTGACTATTATTTATATTATAAATGACCTACTCTAAAAAACTAAAGATGTTTTCACAATAAACATATTTAGAGTAATTAATGTTTGGAAACAAGAAAAATCTGAAAAGGTGTTTTTGAACAACTGAGCATCCACATATATCCTCTAAATACTCATGCCTGCTGTTGTTTATGTTTAAATTTTGACTGTTTTCTTAATAAGAGCATCCTATTGATGTAGAATAATTAAGTGTTGGAGCAGTTTTATTTTATTTGCAAAATACAGAAAATGAACAAAACATAGATACTGCGCATATTGTTTGGGGGCCTTTCTCTGCTGCTCTCTGCTGGTCATTGTGAATCCTATGAATTCCTTTGAATTTAAAAGCACAAAGCAGTGATACTCATCATCATTCCTCTTTATTAAACATTGATGTAAAATTGTGGAAAAGTGAATTTGACATCCAATGTGAGATGCAACAAAACTGCATGTAGCATTTATGTGTTTTACTTTTATTTAAAACAAATCCATCCAGTATTGTCATTAACAAATAACATTATCATCTAGAGAAATAACTTTTTTAAACATTAACCTCACTGGAAAGCTGTGATTCAGATTAAATATATTAGTTGTGTTTTTTTAAATCAGTTAATATGTTTTTGTCTTGAAAATGGAAGTCATGAATGGATGGGAGTTCTTTCTACTGTTTTATGAGCCCTGTGCAAACATAACCATCTAGTTTTTATCTGACTAGACTTTGAATCAGGGCTTAGCATTACTCTTTTCTAACAGCTAGCATACATTTGTCTTTTGTCAGAACCAGCTACAGAATTGTTGGTGCCAAAGCTACCAGAGCTTCCTGTTCCTCACAGACCCAGCACTGACATCCTGGATGTCCCAGAGACCTTCAATGACAAAATGTAGGAGTATGCAGAACATATAGAGGCATTCAAGTGTTTCAGTTTTTAATTTCTCATATGTATTGCTCATCTTTTTTTTTCTTCATCCCTTTTTTTGCGTCTAGTTTTGACACTAACCAAGTTCACTTAGCTGGTACAAGTGGCCAGAACCATCCAGGCCAGCAGGGCCAGCACATCTACACAGAGTACCAGAGCCTAGGCCCTCATAATGGACTCCATGTCCCATACAGCGGACCCAAAGAGGGCCAGAGGCCAACACTGAGAGAACCCCTCATCTATATTCCTTTAGCAGGCCCTGATGGAAACAGAGTTCCACTGGTCAAGGTAAGGTCTCAAGGATGTTAAGCAGATAGAAGTGTTAAACAGACTGATTTATTTGTAAAGGTTTGAAAATGTCATTATTGAACATTTAGCTCAATAGCACTTTTTAAATAATTTATTGATTTGTTGTTACCTTGTTCCCATGTAATTCTTAGTATGTTGTTTGATGTTTAAGGTAAGCGATGGCCCTCTGCCTGGTCTTGCGTTTGGTTTCCCGGATAATGAAACTGAGTTGCCCCAAGAAGCACAGACTGTCACAACCATCTCCTGGCAGCCCATCCCTCAGACCACTGAGTATGAGGTGTCTTGTAATCCTCTCACACATCTTGAGGAGAGGGGGTTCCAGGTATACAAGCATGGTTACACACACATAATAAACTTTAAAGCTGAAAAGAATCCTTGCTAACGTTCTCTTTTTCCATTTAGATGCGTCTTCCTGGCACCTCAAACAGCGCAACGCTGATTGGATTGACATCTGGGGCCTCCTATAATGTTGTGGTAGAAGCTATGAGGGGCGAGGCTAAGGAGAAGGTTTTGGAGGAAGTTGTGACTGTTGGCAATGCTGGTACACTATTAAAAATAAATTCAAGTTTGATTAGCATTTCACACAGAAATGAATTCACATAGCTGAATGTTGCCATGTATTGTAATTGTATACTTGAACAATCAATCTCCCTCATGTTTGTTCAGGATAAAAGATACATCCTGGCTTTTAAAAACATTTTTTCATCTTTTAGTTCCAGGTGACATCCCCTTTACAGCCAACCAGGATGTGTGCTACGACACATTCACACAAACCTACCATGAGGTGGGCTCCGAGTGGGAGCGCATGTCTGAGACAGGCTTCAAGCTGTGGTGCCACTGCTTGGGGCTGGGCAGCGGTCATTTTAGATGTGATTCATCCAGTGAGTGGCTTACTAACCCCTTCCCAGCATGCTTTGCAAAGTTGAAGTAGCACCATGGAATTAGAAAGTAAATAATTCTATGTGATTCACTCATAAAGGAATTTGTTAGAAGAACATGTTGTGACAAGATGTGACAAGCCTGCACAACATAAGCACTATAAATTCCTCCTCTGCATTTAAAAGCCATCGAGTTACAATTTGTGCTCTATGTGCAATAAAACATACCTGCATGGGCAACATCATTTAAAGATAATGAAATAATAAAAATAAAACAATCTTTTTATCACAAAAGTTATCTTTGAAGTGGTTTAATGCAGTGTTGCAAATTCTAAAATGCTAATAGCTGATTTTGTCTTTGTTATATTTGAGCCTGTCTGTGGTCTGCCCATGTTGGTCTCTCAGGTCTGTCTCTATTACATCACAGTTAGAGGACAGACAGGAGAGAGGCAAGCTAAGCTTAGTGGCAAACATCTTTCTCAGTCATTAATATTGTCCATAAAGCTAACAAGACAATACCAGATACTGAGATCCTTGTCCATTCATGCCAGGTCTAAAGTCATTGCACATATTATCCATGTATTTACTTACTTTCTCAAGGATGAAATCACATGTTGTCAATTTACTTAGTGTTTTCTTGATCAAGATGAACTGTTGTTGCTCTTTTTTAACAAAATAATAAATGTCAAATCTTCATGCTTTGCTCTCTCTACCTTTCCCATCCTTACCTAGAATGGTGTCATGACAACGGTAATAACTACCGCATTGGTGAGAAGTGGGACCGCCAAGCTGAGAATGGTCACATGATGAGCTGCACCTGCCTGGGCAATGGCAAGGGAGAGTTCAAATGTGAACCCCGTAAGTACGAACTGCTGCACAAACAAAACATATGTTTCTAGAGATGGATAATCAGACACAATAATAGCAACTTTTTTATCAGTTCTCTTAACAATTTCTTTACCTTTGTCCTATATGCTTTATAAATAAAAGATCCAACTCATCAGAGGCAATCATGTTGTCTTTTTCCCCACAGAAATGAAGCACGAATTGATGAAATATTGGTAAAGAATGGGATTGATGAGAAGAGTTGGTGGCATTGGTGTCAATAAATCTTATCAGTTCCCATCCTTTGTCCTTCATAGACTTAAGATTAGCAGCAATGCAAGACTTGTTGACTTTACATAGCTTTGTGTCACAAAATATATCTATGGTGGAATCAATTAGCTACCAGTTAATCTGTCAATTTTACTTGTCCTTTATGCATTTCTTGTGGATATTATTTTACTGGCTTTCATTTGACGATTTGATGATCAGTTGAATGTACTAATTATGAAAGGGATAAACCCAGTCTATACTTTTACTGTAATCTATTAAAAAAAAAAAATCAGAGAGGAACTAATAGTGCTGTCGAGAATCCCCTAAGGATGCTTCAGTGTGGCAGAACATCAGAGATGACAGTACAGTCTGAAATAATATCTGCCAAAATATGCCATAAAATGTGTTAATTTGAAGACCATGACATTACCACCCCCATATTATTTTTGATGTGACGACTGCAATCACTAGATATTGTCTCTAAATAATGATGGAATAAGCTAATGAAAACTTACTATCCCTTACTGTCATAGTGATAAAGAAGGATCTCTTTCCCTTCACTCTTCTGACATTTGCATTATTGATCCAGATAACATATAAGGGCACAAAACATTTTCTATATCAACTGTGTAAGGGGAAGTATTCTCCGCTATCACTGCTGCAATCACCACAGAAATTGTGACCTAGAAAAGACTTTAATGGTTTACTGAGGTTGCTTCATAGGATTCATAAATACCCAACTTGCTCTTAAGTGACTAAAAGCTATCAGTGGGCTATATGTGTGTAATGTTATATTGATTAGGATTCTATTACATGATTTCTTTGTGGTGTAACCTAATTCTGTCTCTCTCCCTTTTCAGATGAGTCAACATGTTATGATGATGGCAAAATGTACCAGGTGGGAAACCAGTGGCAGAAGGAATACCTGGGTGCCATATGCACATGTACCTGTTATGGGGGACAACAGGTTTGTTACATTTTGTTTCTGCATGAGCACAAAAAAAAAAATCCAAGCCCTGCTATCATCTGGCTGTCCTTCATTTGTTTGTGTTAGTCTGCACTGATAACATAATTTCATTACAACTGCATAATGAAGACTGTGGTTGACTGTGTGTTTGTTTATGCATGCATTAACTTCCCTTCCTTTCTCAGGGCTGGCGTTGTGAGAACTGCAAAAGGCCTGGAGTGCACACTGATGTGGAAGCTGACCTCCTTCATCCAGTTAATCCTGATGTCTTCGACCGGTACAGAGAAAATGCTCTACGTAAACTGGTCAGTATATAAGAACTTTAACCACTAATCCATGTTACCTTGAGGCCAGAAATGTTTTTTGCGTATTGTTTCAAATATAAGCACGCCAGACTCTCAGTGACTCATTTCTCTGGGGAAACTTAAAGTCAAGCATTGAATAACCTTCATGGATTTCTGACTAAAAGACAGTGTTGCTGAAATCAGTATATCTCTGTTCCTTTTTACAGAATATCCAGTGCCCGATTGAATGTTTACGGCCGGAGCTGCTTGCAGATGCCCAGAGCCCATTAGAGTAGAGAAGAGTGAGTGTAAAGAAGAAAAAAAGTCAAGCCCTTCACGACATCACTACCACTTCAAGAAGGATACCTCCTCCTTTTCTCACTAAAAGAAGACTTTTACATCACAGCTGTGCCTTAAAGGTTTTAGCCTTACCCAACTGCAGTGCCTTAGGACCAGTGTGTGAGATTCATGGGCATCTAAAAGCCCATGGCTACAGTATTTCGCCATTTCCTTTGAACTTAAGGGGGAATGATTTTACTGGATTGCAATCTATAACCTCACCACAAGATGGTGACCAAATCCCCTCACTGGTTTCCCATGAAGACATTTAAACACCAGCCTGTGCCTTATCAAGTATCCGTCACGCTTTTACATTTAACTGTGGTCTGTTCTTCTCCAGCAGAAAAAAAAGTAATTTCCTCACACAGTCAGTTTTTCTAATAAATTTACCAGAGCACAAACCCTGCTGCTTTATCACCTGCCAATATTGTCTTGTATTTTTTAACATAGCCAAAAACTATTAGAATGATTCCCGACATTCCATGATAATTCTCTTCATTTTGAAAACACAAAACACACCATGCAAGTCATTGATTTTTGTGTCATTCTTGTTCCCTGTTAGTAAGTGAAGCAACATTTGTTGTGTTTGTCATGATGTTGAGATTAACTGTGACTTTTACATGTGGTCAGAAAACTTTTATAGGAAAAGCATGTATATGTTCTCTGGCTCCTTAAAACATTTCTAAATCAGGTTTATTGCAAAGGAATTCTGAAGCCATAGGGTTGTATTTTGTCAAAACAACTTTTACAGCTTCTTTGTCAGCTTGGCAGATCTGCTTTAACCATGCTATTGAAATTCAGTGGTCAGGTGTCCTCCCATTATTTAAATCAGTGGTCTTTATTACACAACAGTGCAATTATAAATTTAGTACAATTCAAAATAAACTTTCGATTCCCTCTTTTCTTTTGTGTTCTATTGATTAAGCAGAGAAAACAAAATTAAAATAGAACATTTCGTTATGAAGATATGAGCGCGGTTAGTTTAAATGTGGTTTTTTATCGTACTATTACTGCATAGATGTGCAGATATGATAGTCTGACCAGTAATGTTTTTGATCAAATTTGGCTCCTGTTAAAGAAAACTCTGACCAAAAGACAAAATTTTATCACAATTATGTATTAAAAAAATCCATCATTGCTTTTAAGTGAAATGTGTTGTTATAACATTGTTTGTATTTTTTGTTTCTTTATTTATCCCTTTTTTATGCAGGCATTTGTTCAATGCTTCTTGGGTGTACACTTTATTTTTTGATTCACTTGTTTTTATATTGTTGGTGCCAAAATCTGAACTACTGTGGACTGAATCTTTTTAATAAACTAATAAAAATCCAAGCCAAGTGTTGCCTGTTTTTCAGTCTTTGTTTGTTTGTAGTATTGAAGAAAAGGGTTGTTTTGGGGTAGCTTTAGAAGGCTGCTTTGGGACATACACACCAAATTACTATACCCAGTGGAATTTATTTCAAGTTCTTCTGTGTAGCACCCCATGTTATCTTTAAGTAAGAAGGACAGAGCCTTTCAAGACAAAAAGGAAAATTGAATGAATTATGAGTCTGTTATTTCCATTATAAGCCAATCATATCTCAGCCGTCACCTCTCACTTTCGACAAAACCAATATCACACTTTCTGCTGCTACTACTTTACCAAAGGACATTGATAAGCTTGGTAATTTTCTGATTGGAAAGAAATGTTTTAACTTGAAGCTTTGCATCAGTCTATCTAATAACAGCAGATAATCTGGAAACTTCAGCTGCTTTGCAAGATGGTGGGGGGTAATGGGCCCCAAAAATTCTGTAATGAACACATGACTGACATGTAGTTCCTTGTACTTGTTAACTAATTTCACAGAACAAGAAAATGTGTTATCTTAATTATTATTTCTAAACAGGTTTTATTTTCCCAAAGGTGTTACAACCCAATTAAGTTTTTTCAGCAAAAAACAAATTTAAGTAATTCCACTTTTTGTTGAACCACAAGTTGACGACAATGCTTATTCACAACAACAATGCTTCATAAACTGTGGGCTCACTGGTGGGAGATGAGCTAGGTTAGTAAAAATACTACTAAAAAAACACATACCGAGCACTATTGACATCCCATTTGACATTATTATGAAAGGATGAGGCCCTGCGGTTGGCTGGCAGCCATGAAATTTTACTGACACAGTGCTTTCCTTATTTTTATCATTAAATTAGCAGAAGTATGGTCTCCGTTTAACTAGTGTAGAATAACTGGGAAAATCATTAAATACTTAACTACACAGCTTGGCTCCTGGATTCAAGGCTTTCAAGGGTATGAAAAGAGAAATACCAGGAGCCAGTCTGCTGAGTCCCAGAGCATGTTAAATGTGAAAATGAAAAAGCACAACTTGTGAAGGTTCAAGTGCCCCTGTTGCAGGGTACTGTGTAAGGTAAAAACACCAAACTCCTAATTAGCAATTCAATAACGGTTTCGAAAGGCATTAATATCTCATAAAAGTAATCTTGGATTTTAGTATGAATTATGTAAATGAGTTGACAAAACACCCCTCCACTCATATCAGGTCAACCGGAAACAATCCTCATCCTCTGTAAATTCAAGAACGCAAAACTGCCGAAGACATTTCCGGTGAACATGTCCGTGCTTCAGAATAATATCCGGAAATAAACTAACATCGTGCCGTCGTTGTTGTTTTTTTTTTTCTCGTAATTAAGAAAAAAAAATAACCAAGGATAAATCTAGCTGCCTCGAAATTTATTTTGCATACACAATATCCCTGTAAGACAGAGCTGGAAGTGCACACCAGTAGATAACAGCATCGAAGTAATTCGGTTACAAGCGTGTGGAAAGCGCTTTTATTTTGAAGGAACCGAACGGAAGTGTAGATGTTTCTACAGCTCAGCGTCTTCAGGAAGCTGACAGTAAGTTGTGGAGAAGTCCTGGTCGCTCTCTTGTATGAACGAGAAAATGGCAAGTGATTTACTTGACAGTTTAATTCTGAAGCTCCACGATGTGAACGCGGTGAAGTTTGGAGAGTACAAACTGAAGAGCGGCATGATGACACCCATCTACATCGACCTGAGGGTGCTCGTGTCCTACCCTGCCCTCATGAACCAGGTTAGCACGTGCTGTCTTTACCCGGGAAGCAGCAGCAGCATAAACTTTTGATTTAGTGGTGAAGCTTCAACTCTGAGTGAAACTGAAAATTCAGTATTTGGAGACAAAAGAGTGGCCTGGTCAGATGATAATGTGCTCTTGTGCTAATGTGGTGTGAGCTAGTGTGCGCGTGGGTATCTAAATAACTGACTAGGAGCTCGTGCACTCAGAAGTTAAGTTTTTAGAAAACTGATGATTGCTAGTACAAAATCTCGCGACCTCTGTTGAATTGACATAAACCACAGACTGTGCAGTAGAGCTGGGACATGAATCCCGCTCTGATTTAACTACAAACTGACGAAGATTGACCAACGTAGAATATGAATTACTGACCTACACAACAACTTTCATTTTTTCCACTTTTGTCACCTATGTTTATTTTGCAGTTTTATTTATTGTCATTGGGCACCATAGCTCCTTCATGTTCACACTGGTGTTCAGAGCATTTAAGTTCAATGATTGCATGTAGAGCATGTAGTTAAACCAGTAAGATATCTTGTTTTATAATCAAACAGCTCTACTTTACAAAGCGTGCCTCAGCTGGTTTACCCTCTGCAGCTCCAAATATGAACTCTCTCGTGTGATCAAGTTGGGATCAAGTTTGATAAAGAAGTGTTTCAAATTAAACTATTGAAATTTACTTTTAGAGGCACACGTCATCTTCAAATCAACCCAGGTGTCAGCAGAGATTTAAAAAAATATCCCTTGATATTCATAGTAGATGTATTGGTCATTCATAGCAATAGATATTTGAGCTGTGCGTTTCAGTATTTGCTACACTTAAGATAAGTATGAAATTAAAGATGGGAATTGATATGTCAATGTAAGGCTGTCAGTACTATCCTAGATTTTCCATATTATTGCACCAAACTTTTTTCTAGATCAAGAAATACAATAAAACTCCTTTTATTAATAAGAAATGTCATTTAGGATCAGCAGCAGCAAAAATGTCTTTTTCATTGTTAAGCTAAATCAATACATTTCAAAAGTCTCATCTTCTTATTCTTCCTTAAATTTGAGAAATGGGAAATGGAACTGCAAAGGTAAATGCACCCACGTTGGACAGACTTATTAACAACTTTTTACTTTTTCATGCTGCAAATGCCTTTGTGCACTCCATAGTTTTCCCATTTAAGTGACTGTAACCTCATGGTCACAAGTGGCACCTACCACACCGGGGCCTCCTTTAAGCAATTAAAATCTCAGACTTGAAGCTAATCAGGTCACACCACTGTCATGAGCTGAAAAAATTAACATTAAACTTTGATAATTTCGTTAGATTTTCCAACGTTATGCTCTGCCATAAATGTTTAAACCATCAGGCTCCTCGTGCTCGGTGACGTGGTTCCACTCAGATAACCAGGGTCTAACAACACAAACTGCTTTCTCTGTTCATGGTGTCAACATGTGGAACGCTTTACCTTCAGAACTTAAAGTGGATCCAGACTGGAATCTTTCAACTCGACCTGAAACCATTTTTAAAGAAGACCCAGATTTGTAGGCATTAATGATCTTTTTTGTATTGTTGTGTCTGTAGTTGTTGAGTTTGTTAGTTGTTGTTTTTTGTACAGTATTTATTGTTGTAGTCTATGTCTTCAAAGGCCCAACTAGAGTATCACATGTAAGCTCAGGCTATAAATGCTGTAGTGTGCGGCAATGTTCTCTTGCTCCACTGTCCCTTTACAAGCAAACATTTAACTGAAAAATAAAAAGTCTTACTACAGTCTAGCAGCAGCCTCTGCAAGATTGAACGATTATTGACTTCTCTGCATCGATGCAGTTTCATCTACATCCACGTCATGAGCATTGATTACAGATTAAATAAAAAAATCCTAAAAGTTGTCCAATCTGCTGAAGCACTGACATGATGTCTGGCTGCACCATGTCAGCTAATTATTACTGAATGTGTTTAAAAATCAACAGTTTACTTTTCTTTTTTAAATGTATTTTTGGGCATTTTGTATCTTTATTGGTAGGAGAGGATGACAGTGGATAGGCTTGTGAAAGGGGTGAGAGAGCAGGGGAAGACACTCTGCAAACTGGCCACAGGCCGGCAGAAGTATGTTTTTGGATTGTGGCTGGTTGCTAACTACTCCGCCCTGACAGTTTACTTTTCTAAGGAACCAGTTGTTGTTGAGTTCACATCTGTTTGTTTGGTGACCTGTTCTGGAAGAAGCTGGCTAATTTAATCAGAAACTTCATATTCTAGATAAAATACTTGTATCATTATTGGCTATAAGAACTTCAGAAATATTAGATATCTACAAAAATCAAGTACTGTGCATCCCTATTGCACATTTGGTATTAGGGTAGGATGTAAAAGAATGTAAAAGAGAAACTACATTTGAAGACAGATGCCCTTTCTCTCATAAGTTTTAGCCAAGTCCAGTTCTCCTACCAGATCAAGCCATGGGATGCCATAATCTGAGCGACAGAGAACTGTAAAGACCTACAGGTATGGAGAAGTAGGGACTGTTTTGTGCAGTTAAGTTAGAATTTAAGGATTGGTTCTGCCTTGTTTTGTTTAGCCATGACCTCATCCAATACTACAACAACAAAAAATGACCCCCTTTCTTGCATTAAGCTTCTTTGTTTTTTTTTGCAGGTTGCAGATCTTATCTACCAGCGTGTGCAAGAAGAGGAGCTGCAGTTTGACAGTGTGTGTGGGGTTCCTTATACAGCTCTGCCTTTGGCCACAATCATCTGCTCCAAACATGAGCTGCCGATGCTCATTAGGCGGAAGGAGGCCAAGGACTATGGTGGGTTACTGTAAGAGCCAGACCTGAGAAACCACCTAATTAAAGATGTTTTTTTGTGATAAAACTTTCCCAAGCAGTTACAACTTTATTTTATAGTTAATTGTTGTTATGTATGTAATTGATTAATGAAATATAACTTGCATTATTTCAGATATAGCCAGCTGTTGCCCATAAGAATAATGTTATTCAGTTATTGTACCTTAACACAAATGAAACAGCCACTGTTTCTGTCCTCTGTGGTGTTGAATATTTACACAAGGCACAGTCTGCAGTGACGACATGACTGATATTTACTCTGCATTGTCAAAGGCAAGCATCGGTAAATAAACTTTTTGCAGTACCATGCAAAGTTTATTTAGCATTGAGCACTTTAAAGATGTTACATGGAAAGACTCCTGTCCTGTGCGCCTTAAGGTGAAATAGTTGTTTTAACAATGTCATGGTTGTAGATGAGGGCTTGTCCCTTGTACTAACTTGGTTTAATCTTGTAATATACCAACAGTTAAGTTTTTTTGTCATTTCTAAACATTCAAAGGGTGCTACAAAGCTGACAAGACAGCACAAGAGAACTATAGAGGAAATCTGTAATTGTTCTATCTTGTAATATACCAACAGTTAAGTTTTTTTGTCATTTCTAAACATTCAAAGGGTGCTACAAAGCTGACAAGACAGCACAAGAGAACTATAGAGGAAATCTGTAATTGTTATATCTTGTAAATCTGTTAGGGTGACACTTGAGCTCCACTCAGAGAGGTCTTTACCAAGGCCTTGAATCATAATGTAAGCATGCACAATACTGGATTTTTACAAATATCCATTGATTTTTGCAAGTTCATGATTGGTGATGCCGATATCCATTCTAATATTTAAGTGCATAAATCCTCCAATTCCCAAATGTTGACCTGTTCCTTTCATGATTAAAGTCTATTTGCCCATCCATCCATTGACTATACAGCGGTTCTCAACCTTTTTGGGGTCCTGGACCCCTGAATGTTCTTCATCTACCCCTGAGGGGGGTAGAAGAAAGAGTTTGATGGAAACAGTAGACGCTGCAGTTAAATTGCATTATGGCATTAATCCTCTTTTTAAGGCAAAAACAAGAGCTTTCAAAAGATATAGCTTACTCATTTTTCTAAACAAACTTTAATGATCAATAACATGTGAATGTAAACGTCTCACTGCACACACAGCTGACATCTCCCCCTCCTTCAGCCACTCAGTGCAGCCTCCGCACCAGAGTGAAGTCATGGAGTGAGACACAGACTTTTTTTTTCTCCAAATTAAGAATGGTTTATAAAGTTATGAGTCAGCTCAACGCACATCTGATTAACCAACGCTCTTCTGTGGTGGTAAGACACTCAAGGCAGACGTGAGTAGGCCTAAATGACAGCAGCAAACTCAATCAAAAACAGCTCAGCTCAACTGAAAGTTCCCAAACACAGAACCGACAGACATCCCCTTGTAACACACAGCAGTAGCCATTTCAATTGGACCAGCGGCAATGTGGGTCTTTTCTCAGCCTGTCCTGCCCAGCTCAGCTTACAGTGCTAACGATTAGCGGCTAACAGGCTAACCCGCTAAGTTATTAGCCCGTGCAGGCACAAACTAACCAGAGTTATTCAGCAGACATCTCCCACTGTAGTAAACAAAGCCATTACCTGATCAACCAGGGTGAAAGCGGTCGATGCTGAAGGTCTGGCGGCGGCTAGGCTATTCGTTAGCCGTTAGCCGTTAGCCGCTAACAGGCCTCAACCCGAGCAGAGCTCCGTTGGGCCCAGAGGAGGCGGCCGGTCTCGGCGCTAGGCTTTTCGGCTCCATGATAGTTCAGTAGCTAATGCTGCTAGCTGCTCACCGGAGGTAGAGGGGAGGAGACGGGACCATGATGCACTACGCATGATGCTGTGTAGTGAGAGAGACAGGGGATTGGATGGACTCACAGACCAACTCACGGACCAATTAATAGTCGCAGGTTCTTAGGTTTGATTGGTCAGCTAGTATGCAGCTTTGCAGTGGATATACTGAATGGATTTTTTTCGTTCTTTTTGGTCTTTATACTGTGTAGATAGGACCATAGGACCATAACAGCCTTATAAACGGTGTTATTAATATGTACAAAGCTTCCAAATCGTAGACCATAGCTTTAAGAATGGTTTATAAAGTTATGAGTCAGCTCGACGCACATCTGATTAACCAACGCTCTTCTGTGGTGGTAAGACACTCAAGGCAGACGTGAGTAGGGGCTAAATGACAGGAAAAAAACAAAAATATGCTGCTCAATGTTGGGGGAGTTCCCATAACACAGAACCTGATGTTGTCGCAGCTGATGTCTCATTAAGTGAGACACTATCAAAGTACTTGTGGGTTTATTTTATTTCTTGTGATCCTAAAGACGGCCCCTCTTTACCAATGAGAGATGCGTGCCGAAGAGAAATTAAAACACAAAGCTGTAATGCATGAAGTGAGCCATAGCACGCGGAACAGGTGAAAAAGGAGACTAAAACTTAGTTTTATCATGTCTTCTGATGTTTCCTGGTTTATCTGAGCACAGATCAGACAGGAGCAGACTGTTCACTGACTGATGCTGACTCACAGAAACACGCAGGAGTGCGCAGATGAGCACAGATGAGATGGACAGCAGTGGATCATCAGTGATCTGTTCATTATTAAAAGCTCAGGAACACGTCTGTATGAACCTTCACTACAAATTATTTGTCTGTTTCTTATATATTGCTGGTAAAACCAGCCATCATCATTAACTTTCCTCAATATTGCAATAGCCTAATTTCACAAAAACATAAGACTTTCCTTACCTTGAAATCTGTGGTTCCCATCTGATAAAATTACAAAAGATGTTGGCGAAGTGTTAATAAAATAATTTCATCAGATATCTTAATACAAAAAGCATCAAGATGTGTAATTCATTACTTTGTCACTTCTCCTGTGCATAATAGAGACTCCCAAGTGTCGATTGCCCCAGCATTCTCATTCTCTCTCTCTCTCTCTCTCTCTCTCTCTCTCTTTTGCAAGCATTATTTTATCCTTGTAGAGGCAAAATCAACTAAAATTCATTATTGTAGGAAAAAAAGGTAACATTTTTTAATCATCATCTCTGTGGGTCCACTGAAACAATAGAGGGCTCCTAATTTGAAAAGGATGGAGATAAGCCCCATGCAGTAAGTTTAAACAATAAAAACAGGAGTGAAATAATAAATAAAATTATCTTTTTCTTTATTAATGTCACCATCATCACTGTAATAGCAAGGACCCCTTGCAATTACACCATGGACCCCCGGTTGAGAAACACTGGTCCATGCCACTTATTTCTCTTGGGGTTGTGGGGCCTTGAACCTATCCCAGCTGACACTAAGTGATAGGTGAGGGACACCCCAAACTGGCAGCTAGGCAATTGCAGGGCCACACAGAGACACAGGCAACCATTCACACACACGGTTATACCAAAGGGCAATCTGGAGTCAGCAGCCAAACCAGTGAGCATGTTTTTGGTCCTTGTGAGGAAGCTGGAGGACCTGGAGACATGTTCTGCTTCAATAAATGACACATTGACTTTTTACGTGGATATCCAGTGATGATGAGGCAAACCACTGTTATACATTTTTACATTCTGCGTGGATTTGAGCCAGTAACGGATATTTCTGGACACATGGTGTAACTTAAATAACATCTACAGATATCTGCCACAATCTTTACATCTGCTGCTAATCACACTTTTAAGATATGTTCTGCTAATTCCAATATTGTTCTGCTAATGTCCTGTCTCATATAATCCTGTTAGGTACTAAACGCCTGGTGGAGGGTTCATTTCGAGAGGGGGATATATGTTTGATCATTGAGGACACGGTGACCAGTGGCACCAGCATCTTGGAGACAGCTGAAGTGCTCTACACGGGAGGACTGAAGGTGCAGTACTTTAATAGTTAAAGAAGTGATGATGAATCAGGAGAAATGTATGTTTCCATCAGCAGCAACAATGACAGTACAAAGTCTAATCACAAATGATGACTGTTTTTCTTCAAGGTGACAGATGCTATAGTTCTAATGGACAGAGAGCAAGGCGGTGTCGAGATGTTAGCTTCTCAAGGAATCAAACTCCATCCAATCATCTCCATGTTCAAGCTGCTCAATGTGCTGCTGGCATCTGGTCGCATTGACGCCCAAACTGCCCAGAGTGTGCGCAAGTTCATCCTGGATAACAACACCTTCAGGTACTGCTGTGTGTAGGGTTGAGCATTGTTACGTGTGTGTTTTGGATACTTTAAGCTCCTGCTTGTGCCAATATGGATCCTAAACAGAACTTTCATGTGATAAGAAAAATCATACACTTTTATTGAGGCTGACATAAAAGGTATTTATTTTATTTTTATTTTTTTACCTGTGATGTCTGTTTCTTTAGCTTAAGGACAGTATTTTTCAGTTCACTGAGCAGAGAAACTTCGGCATTTGACATTTATGGACTGGTACCAAAACAAAGCAACAAAATCTGATGTTTTTTTTTAGGATTGTTTTTAAATAACAACAAATGACATCGGCTTAGGTTTTTGATTCCCATCCCTGTGTGTGTGTGTGTGTGTTTGACATTGGTAAACAAGCAGTCAAGATCGATTCTCCTGAGGAAAACTCAAGTTTAACCCTATAAAACCAATTGTATCATATTTGATACATACTTTTATAATACCTCTTTCTACTCAGTATGATCAACAAATTACAAAAAAAAACATCTGAATACAATCAGATAAATGATGAAAATGTCCTCAAATGGATTATCAGTCGCCAGAAACACCTAATGTATCAAATGAGATACAAAAATATATGTTGAATTTTATGGACATTGTGATTTTTATGGATTTGAGCAAAAAGTGAAACAAACATTTCAGCTCCAAAAAAATTGAATTTTCTGGCTATAATCATTACATTACACACATAGAAAACGCAAGAAATTTAAGAACGAGACAAAGCAGCAGTAACTTGGCCCCAGATGGACAGTTCAATATATTTCTTAAGTCCATCCAGACAGCTGCCCATAGGAAGTGTTTGAGAATGAACTGAATCCATATAAGCTTGACTGACAGGAGATTGGATGTCTGTTCAGTCATCAAATTCATTAGGGCCGAATCAGATCATGCAGTAAAAAGGCACTTCTGCCACCATGTAAATATGAGCCACTTTGTAGAACAAGCTGTTGCTGTAGCTTTTTATAAGTAGAGCACAAGTATATTTTCTATCAAGTAGTGTCTTTGGTGTTGTTTGATTTTCATTTGATAGAGAAATACAGTCTGGATCCAAAAATCTGCTCCTGAAGCTGCACGTATGCCAATTTCTACGAGCAGTCACTTCTTGCTGTCGTTTAACTCGCAGCTCCCACCTCTACCTGCTCTAAATGATGCTGACCGGTCTGTGATGCTTCTGGCTGAGCAGAATCATTGAGACAGGAGCTCGGCAAGATGGATTTGTATGATTAAAGATATTAAATCTGGTGGATCCAGCTACACTGCAAGGTTAAGGTGGCAATCAGCATGGGACTTCAACAATAGAGCAAAAATATATCCATTGTGTTAAGTACTGTTGCAAAAATAAACCAAAATATGAACATATGTTCATGAACAGAAGCAATGTATACACAAATGTATGCATTTTTGTTTACTTATTCATCACTTTAGTCCAAGCACAGATGCCTCTCTTTATGCGTTTGCTTGTACGTTTGTTTTTCTATTTTATTTTTAGATATGTTGATATACTACTTACCTTTTTCAGGCCCAAGGATGAGAATGGCAATGGTGTTCCTGCCATCAAGAAGCCATGTTTGGAGGAAAAGATGGAGCTGAGCTACGGAGAAAGAGCCAAGCTAACAAGTAAGTAGTCCTCTAACTGCTGGTCTGATGGTCAACTTTAGGCTAGTACTGTTCATTGTAGTGACAGTATTTTAAAGTGTGTACCAGTTTTAAAATGGTTAAAATAGCATTTTAATCAGTGCGTCAGACAAATATTATTAACTACTGATTGGTCTTGCTTTGAAAGTTTTTTAATACATTTATTTTCCGATTTATGTAGTTTTTTTTTAGAGTTGTAAATATTCTGTTTTCAAAAAAATGTCATCACCAGTGATCACTCCTCATCTTGTCTTCAGATATTCACCCTCTAGCATCAAAGCTGCTGAACATCATGGAGGAGAAACAGTCAAACCTGTGTGTGTCTGCTGATTTGACGAGCAGTGAGGACATTCTTCAGCTCGCAGAGTCTTTAGGTCCTAAAATCTGCATGCTGAAAACCCATGTAGACATCCTAAAGGTTGGTGACGCACCAGTCTGTTTTAAGTCATACGTTTATTGTAAGATGAAACCTCCTTATGCTGATTTAATGTCTTCTAACAGGACTACACAGCAGAATTCAGCCAGAAACTGCAGACACTGGCTGAAAAACACAACTTCCTCATCTTCGAAGATCGCAAGTTCGCAGACATTGGGAACACAGTGAAGCATCAGTACGAAGGTGAGGGAGTGAAGCTCATTTTAGAATATCTTATTGCATTCTTTCTTTTTTTCTGTCTATATCTGCTAATGTGTGTAAAGTATTGTTCCATGATCCATGATAAAGACCGCCTGTTTTTCAATGATGGCTCATACTGTGCATCCATTTGCAGGTGGTTTGTACCAGATCTCGTCCTGGTCCCACATAGTGAATGCTCATGCTGTGCCAGGGCCTGGCGTTGTGAAGGGTCTGAGCGCTGTAGGGAACCCTTTAGGCCGAGGCTGTTTGCTCATTGGACAGATGAGCTCTCAGGGCTCACTGGCCACAGGGGAATACACAAAGGCTGTGGTAAGCATGTGTCTGTATTTAAGTTGGGTTGAATACTCTTTCACTTAGGTAACTGCTAAACAGTTGTTGAGCTGTCTTATCTGTGTTTACAGCTGAAGATGGCAGAGGAGCACACAGACTTTGTGATCGGGTTTATCTGTGGCTCTAAGATTTCCAAGAGGCCAGAGTTCATCCATATGACCCCGGGGGTGCAGATACAGGCTGGAGGTAGATTTTACTTAATTAAGACAGGAACTTTCCTGCTTAAGATTTTGTTTTCAAAATTTTTTTAATTAACTTATGCAAGTACATTTTAATATTTGAAAATTAAACATTTACCCTAGAATAGGAATCAAAGGAAACGTTGGCACTCAGTGTTGTGGTTTGCAATTAGAGTGATCTTTAAAGTGTTCTTGTAATCTTTTAAATAAGGACTCAGACTTTGTATACTATCAATCAAAATCTAAAGACCAGTGGAAAAATTGCAAGAATTTACATTTGGAAGTGTCTGATCTTAAAGAAGGTTCAAAGTAGACCTTAAATGTGCAAAAGAAGACATGAGAGTGAGGGGCAAAAAAATGAAGCAGAAAATTTATTGAAAACTGGATTTAAACTCAGACTTTTGTCAGCACATCAAAAGTTTAAGATTTTAACCTTTGTAAGACAAAGTCTACACAAAAATGTGGATTCAATGTCATTTTCTGTCAGTTCTTCACACTGTCATGACCTCCAGATGGCAAAGAAGCTTCTGTCTTTAAATATGGCAGGACCGTTGAGCTGTACAAGCAAGGTCTCTGCCTATGTACTATTGCTGTTGAGGTTGGACGCAGTAAGACCGCCTGACTAAGGACTTCTTCCAGTCGTATTAGTTTGAAAGTAGTGGCGACGAAGAAGGGGAGGTGCAGTGGAGCCTTCGTCCTGACAGTCAAGGCTTACTGAGGTGTTTGGTCTGCAAAGTAAATATAAATAAAACAGAGCAAAATGGTGCACGCTCACAGACGGTGTTGATCACTGCAAAAGTGCACTTGCAAAAGAAGTGCAGCCCTTCAATATGGTTGAAAAGCCAGCAGTTTGGCAACTGTTACAAATTTGACAGACATAACAAATTGACTGGAAGAAAGTACATGTTTTAATTCTGGAACTGTATAAACTACAATTTGTTGTTTTTATTGTAGTGCATCTTTTTATTGGAGTTTTGTTTTTGTGTTTCCTAACAGAGACAGGGTCTGTTTTTTTGTTTTTAATCAGTTGAATTATTTTTGTTTGCATGCAGTTTTTCCCAAAATAGTCTATTTTATTTTCATGGGTTTTTTTTCTTTTTTGTTTAATTTATTATATTGTTTGTTTAATTTATTTTATTTTAAAGCTGTTGACCTTCCAATTACAGTTAAAGAGACTGTGAGGAGTTTTTGAGTAATTACAAAGAAGTCTCACTTTTAGATGTATGCCTGATTGGAACGCAGCATTACGCCGGCGATAAATTCTCCTCATAGCACCTTTAAATACTCTAAAAAAATTCAATATTATTGCTTTTGATATAGTGTACTCACTTTATTATAACATGTATTATAATTATATTAATGAAAAAATGATGTTTCAAGATAATATTGACAATAATACCGTTTTATCAGCAATAATTTTTTGAACAATTATCGTCCAGCAAAATTTGTTATCGTGACAGGTCTACCTGATATTGGATACTGCTGTGATAACTTTGAGGACTGTAAATAATGGTATCTTAGCATATTTTCTCTAAAATCTTAAGTTCTGCAAGCACCTTGCCAGCCATCAAATAGGTCACCATTTGAATTGAATGTAAATACTTAATAGTTTTGTGTTATTTTCCACCTAATATGTTTAAAATGTGATGCTTTTATATTGTTCCCATGCCAGCGTGTTGTTGTAGCTTGTTTGTGACACAGGGGGGAGCTATTGCACAATAAAGTTTGATATGCTTGTTGTACTATTCCCCTCCTATTTAAGCGACATCCCTATTTGCAGTCTTTCCACCCCATTTGTTCCCTTTCTCTCTCAGGTGACGTGTTGGGCCAGCAGTACACCACCCCAGAGGACGTCCTCTACAACAAGGGCTCTGATGTCATCATTGTGGGTCGAGGCATCCTTGAGGCTCCCGATAGGTTGAAGGCGGCTGAGTCATACAGACAGTCTGGCTGGGAGGCTTACAACAAGAGACTGAGCAAGACTGGCCAATAGGAGCAACTTCTGTGTTCCACAGTCTACTTTCAGATGTGTTCTCAAACCTACAGTAATAAGGACCTCTGTGGAAGAACTGTTCTGTACTCATAGTGCAGTTTTTGGAAACACCGGTGCACACATTATAGCACCATGCACAGAAACAGATGTAGATCTCATACTGCCATGTCAGGAAGATCACCTGTTACTTCACAACCACAGTTAAACTTTTGTTTCAGCTTTGTGGGTATTGTACAAAGCAGGCATTACTGTGTACCACGTGTTAATGAGCTCTTCTTTCTTTGCAGTTAAAGCTGTTTTATTTTAGTAGAGCCTTACAGAATAACCTGTATGAATTTACCTTAAGTTGACCTGTTGGGGTTAGATTTAAAAAGACAAAAAGTTTCAGTATTTTGAAAGGATTGGCCAATCCAGGTTAAAACACAAAGAGGTTTAGACTGAATGAAAGAGTAGTTTAGCTAGTTTTTTAAAGAATGAGATGGCTGGAAAACCTTTAGAAATCATCTCTGGATGTAATATTTTTGTAGGATTGAAGTTGAACCATTCCTGTGCATGCTTTTGTAGGACAAATGAAACTTTTAACCAAGACTGTTGGTTCTAATGAGAAAGCGTGGGTGATTACTTTAGTTATTGTATTATAGATATTTCAGGGAATTACACAGTTTTCAAATGAACTTTCGGTCAGCCAAAAATGATGGTGTTTTGTTTTTGTTTGCCTGATTGATTGTAAAATCCTAGAGAATATGACAAAATTGTAGACTTAAGTGACCGATATCTGCCATTTTAGATTTATCAAATCCAGTTTCTGTTGCTGATGACTTGGTGTTTAGTCTGAATATTTCAGGTCAAAGCAGTATGTTTCTGCTGTCTTAAGTCCAGCTGTGTACCGTCCATAATGCTGATTTTTTGTATAGAAAGTACTGTGTTGAGGCAAAAGGGGAATTTTTGCACTCTCATGTGAAATGTTCAGTGTTAACAAGAGAAAATGCCACATGTTCTGTTTCAGTGGTGTTGCTCATGAAGAACACTGAATGGATTATTTTTGTTAAGATAAGACACCTGCAGTTTGTGACAAGACAAGTGAGTTTCCTGGGGCAGGGACAGTTGTGCTGTTTATCATGAGCAAACGAGATTATTTCACAGTATCAGTGGGGGTTTGGACTGATGAATGGAAGGTTCATTATAGGACAGAAACATTGGCATTTTCTCTCTGTTTAATGTCACCTTTGACAAAGACGCAGTGTCCTCTTGTTCACGGGATGATGTAACTCACTAAATTGTTTGAAATCTTTTTTACTTTATATTCAACTTGCTGTTCCCTTCAATCTAATAAAGATATCTAACAATAGGTATTGTCAGTAAATGTGCCTTTAAAACTGAACTATCATCAACAGGAGAACTGTAGAATGTAATCATACACGTGCTACATCAATTGGGTTTTAGCTTATTTTTTTATTACATTGTTAAATGAAGCATTCAAATGCTAATAGGAAACTAATCCAATCAATCCAGCAAAAGTGGACCGCAGTACCATCAACCAGCAATTATTCATTTTGAGATAGATGCTTTTCAAAATGACTTGAAATTGATACACTGTATGCAGAACGGTCATTTGTGTGCCTATGATTTTATTCCCTGCGCCAGATGAAACTGAATTTAGTGTTTATGGTTAAGAATCTGAGGCAGGGATACATTCTTTGATGATTTTTATACTGAGTAACAGACAAAATGCAAAATTAGTTAAAACTAGAGGTGCTCCATAACACAAACCTCAACAAGGCATTTCTGACATTGTTAGCTTACTTATTTACAAAATGTTGAAAAACTCCCCCTTATTGCAGCCTTCAGTAGTTTTGACAGATTGCTGGATCCAGATTCAGATCTCCACCAAAATCTAGTGAGCTCTTCCTAATACAAAGTCCAAATTATTTCTTTAAATTTCATTAATATCCATTGAAACGCTTTGAGTTGTAACAAAAATGCATATCCCTGTAATGTCCTGCAATTTTTACAATCTCCTTAAAAACATATTGGATTGGATGTGGGTTTGGATCACCACTATAAAGAGAGATGTAACTGTTTCAGTTAACAAACTGACATTTTTCTTCTGTCACGGCTTGATTAATTAAAAACACCATCTACACTCGGGCACCGAAGGCAACCCAACACATCTACAATGCTAACAACACACAAAACAGCAGGTAAAAGAAACAGAAAATGTGAGAAAAGCTAAGAACAGTGGAGTCTACCAGTGCTTTGTGTCATTGAGAACAGCTTTTGGAGAGAGGATGAAGGATTTTGTGATATTTTTTCTGGCCAGTGGTGTTCCGTAGCGTTTGCCTGATGGCTGCAGCCTGAAGGAGTGGTGGAGAGGATGAGAGGGTCCTCAGTGATGAGGGTGGCTTTCCTCATCACTGAGCGACAGTACAGTTCGGACAGGGGGGCTTAGGCTGTTTGGGTGATTTTGCTGGCCTGGTTTGTTTCTCGGGAGAGTTTTGTTTTGTGTTTGACGGTGAGAAAATCGAGCCAGGTTGAGATGTTATAGGTGATGATGGATTCAATGAGAGATTTGTAAACGAGAGTTAAAATGTTTTTGCTGATATTAAAAGACCTGAGCTTCCTGAGCAGGCGGAGGCGCTATTGGGCCTTTTTGTTAACAGCTTCCACATGAGGTCCAAAGAACAGGCAGGTGTCCATTTCCATCCCAAGGTACTTAAAAGTCTCCACCTGCTCCATATCCAGACCGTGGATCTGTAGGGGTTCAAACAGGACTGGGTTTGTCCTTGAAGGCCCACAGCAGATGTCCTGTGTCAGTGATGTGTGCCACTAAGGCCATGTCATCCGCATATTTAAAAAGTGCGAGTCCGTCTCTGCTGCTGGTGATACTGTTTGTGTAAGTAGAAAACAGGATGGGTGAAAGAACACAGCCCTGAGGAAGACCTGTTTTTAAAACTGCTGAACTGGATTCAAAACCATCTAAAAACACATGCTGTGGTCTGTTCACTGTTGAATCACTTCCTTTTGCTATGACCAACTTTCATTTATTCATTCATTTTCTATTCCCCTTTATCCGTCTCAGGGTCAGGAGGCTATGATCAGTATCCACGGAAAAATTTAATCCAAACCCATGGAGAAATGTTTGAATAATTGCTTCCAGACAGACAAATACTGCCAAACATAACCTCCTTTGTAGAGGAAGCGACTGCAGCAGAATAAAGGACTTTACACTGGACTGGGTCTGAGTGGTGACAGTGAGCCTGAGAGTCTAATCTGCAGGAGCTGCTGTGCTAAACACTTCCTCAAACTAACGAAAGATCAACCTCCTAACAGACTGACAGACGCTTTAAAATCCCAGCTAAACTCCACTTTCTGACAAGTAATGATACTGTGCAGGCTTGTTGTCATGTCAACCACTCCCACGATCACTGATAAACTTAAGTCCTTGTTAAATTTAAAATGGATGAATCATTGCAACAGGATCTTTTTTAAATGATTTGTTTGTCCTAAATTCAAATAAAGGATTTTGAGTTATCAGGAAGTAGAGGAGTGGTTGAAACTCCACTCCCCGTTCACAGGACCAAAGTCATGGCCCTGTGAATGTGACATCTCAGGCTCTTCAAGGAACTTTCTGAAAACTTTGACCGCATGACAATCTTGATGATCTTGTGATCTTTTCTATGACCTCGAGGTCATTGATCAAGGGGGTAGGTCATGCAGTCTTTGGTCCTTTTTTTTGTGAACATGAAATCTGAAAAACTGATGATAGATTGCCCATCAAACTGCCTATAAATGTCTCTTATGTCTCAAGAATGATGTGATTACATTTTTAAGTTATAGCTCAAAGGTCAAAGTCACATAGCCTTGCTATAATCTATCGTCAGAGCAATATCACAAGAATGCTTTCAGGGATTTCTGCAAGAATTCCAAATGTCAAACATGAAACAGGAATAAACTGATGCGATTTTGAAGGTCAAGGGCTTGAAGCCTTTTTATTGTTCATCACAAAACTCACAAATGCTCTGAGCGTTTTTCGTCAAACTGAACACATACCTGTTTGGTCTTGAGAGTCAAGTGCTTAGACATTAAGAATCATGAGCCAGTTTGACTGAAGTTTGAGATGATTAGAACAAGTCAGAGGTCAAAGTCACAGAGCCTCATGATAACCAGTTGACTGAGTGCTTAGTAAAGCGACTTTGTGAGTAAGATATCACAATCATGCTCTGAGGGATTTTCTGCAAGATTTACAAAAATGTCCAACAACAAAGGGAAAGACTGATTAGGTTTTTGTCAAGGCTGCAGAGCCACTTTGTAGTACTTTGGTTTGAATGTGACATTTGAACACATCATCTCAAGGAGATAGATAGATAGATAGATAGATAGATAGATAGATAGATAGATAGATAGATAGATAGATAGATAGATAGATAGATAGATAGATAGATAGACAGATAGATAGATAGATAGATAGATAGATAGATAGATAGATAGATAGATAGATAGATAGATAGACAGATAGATAGATAGATAGATAGATAGATAGATAGATAGATAGATAGATGAACCTTTATTGTCCCCCAAAAAAGGGAAATTTTTTTCCACAGCCTTCCATATCATGTTGCCAAAGTACACCATCACACAGAACACAAACAGAACAATGGACTATCACAAAAAAAAGTGTACAAATAAAGAGCAAGACAGCACTTAACATCGTCTGGCAAGTAGGTTAAGTCAAGGAGGTAGTTTGTTCAGTATAGCCACAGCAGATGGAACAAAACTCTTCTTAAAACGGGCCCTTCTATAATTAAGAGTCCTGTCCCCGCGTCCAGAGGGAAGGAGCTGGAAGAAGTGATGGAGAGGCTGATCAGTGTTCGAGACTACTGATTTGGCAAGCCGGGCCATTGCTCTGTCGTTTAGTTCTGAGATATTAGGTGTGGGCAAATGGATGATTTTGGATGCTGTGTGGGTGATTTTGAGGGGTTTATTTCTACTAGAGACTGACAGCATGGTGTAAAAACAGGATGAACAATACAACAGAATGGACTGAATGATACCCGTGTACAACAGCAGCAGAAGATGTGGAGCAACATGGAGAGAAGTGAGTGTCTGGAGAACATGAAGCCTTTGTTGTGAGCGTTTGTGAATGTCCATGACATGGTGCTCAAAGGTGAAGTTATTGTCCAAGTGATTCCAAGATATTTAAATGAGTCTACCTGTTCTATTGTGTTATTGTTGATGGAAATATGCTTCAGACTGGGAGTAGATGGGTTGAAGACCATTTCAGTGATAGAGTGCTGATTATTGAGAAGTGCCATGATTGCTGTGCCATCGGAGTCATTGGTGTACAAGGTTTAGAGGAAGGAACTGAGGACACAGCCCTGAGGGGCTCCAGTGTTGATGATGGTGGTGTCAGAGATGGCAGCTCCTTTCCTTACAGCCTGTGGTCTATTGCTCAGAAAACTTTGGATCAGGTGGATGATGTGAGATGAGATGTTTAACTGTTGTAGTTTGTGTATCATCAAGTGGCGTTGTATTGTGTTAAAGGCTGAACTTAAATCCACAAATAGAACTGCTGCTAAATGACCAAGTGTGTCGAGATGTTGAAGTAGGGAGTGGAGGAGACATGCCACAGCATCCTCTGTGCCCCGCTTGGCCTCATAGGCAAACTGATATTTGTCCAGCTGAGGACTGACAGTTGGCAGAATGGAGCGTAAAATCAGTTTTTCGAAACATTTGCTCACTATGGGTGTGAGTGCAACAGGTCTGTAGTGGTTTGGTTCAGAGGGCCGTGGTTTCTTTGGCAGTGGAATGATGGTCGATGTTCTCCAAAGCGTTGGCCACCATGCAGTGTGGTAGGACTCCTGCATGATGGAAAAAAGAATAGGGCAGAGTTCCATCGCACAGAGTTTAAGCACCCTGGCAGGAATGCATCAGGCCCCATAGCCTTGCCAACTTTGCACTGACTCAACTCCTCTCAAACATCATCCTCTGTAAAAGGAGGAGATGCTGATGGGCCAGATGGTAGAGCATTAAGGAGCTCATTGCAGGAGGCTGAGAAGTCATGGTGTCAAATCTAGCACAGAAGGTATTGAGTGTGTTAACACTTTTAATTTTTTTCTTTTCCTAAACTCTGCTCACATTTCTAATCGGACTTACTGATGACATAATCACATTCTAGAGGTTGGAGTTCAAAGGGCAAGGCAGCATCCTTGCAGTCGTATTTTGCATGATTTCATATCAAAAACACTTTGTGAGATTTTTACCAAACTCCAAAAAAATGTCTATTTGTATGCAGGAATTATACATATGAAGTTTTAAGGTCATAGGTCAAAGTCAAGGTCATAGTGTTCTGCTTGTGGAAGATAAGGGGTCTTCATTAACACTGCACAAATATCCACCCTCACTGAATGATACCTAATTAGATTTTGTGAATGTTATGGCTCAGAGTTCAAGGTCATGGACTTCCATGATCATCCTCCAAATGCCAACATGTGGATTTACCTTTTTTTAAGGTCATTGGTAAAAGATGTACTTACTCTCTTGTTACAAGAATTTCTCAAAAACTTTGGATTTTTGTTTAAATTACAAACACAGTATATAGCCTACTGTGTAATGACTGACTCAAAAACTAATTTTGGAGGGACAAGTTTAAATGTCTTCGGGCAACAGGATTATGTTTGCTCTTGGGTTTTGTAAGACAAGAGTCCCGCAGATAATCCACAAATGTCCTCTCTGACTTGATGATGAACAGGTAAAATCTTGAAATTAGAAGGTAAGGGGCGAAGTTCCCATCCGATAAGACTGCATTTCCTTTTCTTTTCAAACCAGGCATAACACGTTGATTTCTGTTGTCTAAATGGCTGTTTGTTCTGGTATATATAAGTGTCTTCTGGTGTTTGAACAGTCAGGCTTGGCTGGAGTTTCACTTTATGACTCTTCCGCATTTGTTTTATGTTTTATTATTTGCTGTTTTGAATGCTTACCATTTCATAATACAACTTTCCTCAAATTCACACATTAAGTGAGAAACTGATTATGTTTTAGAGGTCAAATTAGCATAGATAAATAAATGAATACAGTCAGAGTGCTGGTTGGGAGCAGGCTGGATGATATGTGTGCGTGTGTGTGTGTGTGTGTGTGTCCCTCAGGCTGACATGCACATACAGCCTATTTAGCTGTGAGGTTAGGTTAGGCTCTCGTCAGGAGCTATCATTGTGAAGTTTGGAATTTGGAGATGTTTTTGGACGTATCCTCTCTGAGTGAGGTGTACTTTCACAGTGGAAGGAGAAGTGCATCTCTGTTTCTATCTCTCTAGGCAGCAACGTTTGTTTTTATGTTGACGGTACCTACAGCTAGATTGTAGTCAATAAATACAGTTCTTTGGATTTATTCACAGTCTGCTTTGTTTTGTTTAGTCTCTTGTTTTGGTCTGACTGGTTCATTCATCTTCAGCTGGCTGTGTGGTGTGTTCAGGGATCAGCTGTTGAATGTTTTTGGTTCTTTGCATTGATGTGAGTCTTTTGGGGTTAAATTGAAGTATAAGTCAGTGAACAATTCTAGATATTCAATAATGTTGGGAAAAGAAAAACATATTTGGTGTTTTCTTTTGGACCCTGGAATTTTCTCCACCGAACTCAGTATGAAGAGTCTATTGGATATTTGTCCAATGCATTCAGTTTTAACCAAATGATTGAATCCCAAATCTCACTTCTATAGTATTATTCTATTAGTAATACAAGATGTTTGTCCAGATTTTAACGGGAATATCAGTGTTGAATAATTTGATTTTTTTGTGCATACATTGCCCTTTGTGCCTTTTCTTTTAGTGCTTGTATTGCTGTATTGAAATTAGGGCTGTCACTTTAGTGCATCAATTCGATAAATTAATTACACCGCAAATTAATGCGTTCAAATAATTAATCGCGATTAATCATAGCGCACAAACATTTTGATATTGGCCAGCTGGAGGACCCGTACATGGCAGTGGCACGTCACTTCACACATGCGTCCCTAGTCAAACCAAAAAAAGCTCAAGTGACAACAGGAATAGCATATTTAAGACTTAGTCTTGTTTTATTTTTGAATTTATTTATCTATATTTGTACTACGTTCTTTAATAATGCATCAGGCCTTATTGGTTTGCTGGATGTCCTCGACCTTTTTCTTATTTTGAATTTGATTTATGAAACACTCTTAAAGTGTAATTTGAGTTGCCTGATTGAGCTTAGAATTTTCTGGACAAGTTGTCCTGACTTTGGTTTTATTCTGTCAACAATAAAAATGTGGATTTACAAATCTTCACTTCTTAGTGTATTCATTTGATTAATCATCCACTACAATTTTATATTATCCTAGAATTCAAATTCTGTATTTGGGTACTTTAAGCAGAGATGAGATTAAAATGCGATTAATTAGATTAATTAATTATAAATCTGGTAATTAATTAGATTATTTTTTTTAATTGTCTGACAGCACTAATTGAAATGTCCAGATACAGAAATGGTCAGCCTAACGAAAATTAAGGTACATTTTATACTTTGAGGATCCCACTTTCAAGACAAACATTATCCTACATGACATCTTTTTACACTTGAGATCTCTCCAAGCCTCACCTGCAAGACATCTGCAACTGTTCTCACAGTCCAAAGATGATGGGACCCAAAAGATTAAATAACGATATTCCTTTAAATGTGATGATTAAACGTAATTTAACCATTCAGGTTCTATCAGACAGAAATTGCTCAGGGGCCACACCAGTCCAATAATATGTCAACTAAATGTAAATAAGCTGAACGGAAATGCATACATTACACATTTTAGTTTTCTCTTTGGTCAAGTGTATGCTTTGTACTTTTATCATTCCCTTTAAACTCGATGTATTTTTCCTTCAGAACTCCAGGATGAGTACTTTACAAGCCTTCTCCCAAACTTGTCAGGCAGGGTGAACCACCCAGCCACAAAAAGTTATTTGCAAGGCATATGATATGGAAATAATGTCCGAACAGGCGCTCAATGGGACAAATTGAGTCGACAGGTAGCGACGTTACAATGCGCCCTTTTTAAAGACTATCACAGGCACAAAGGTTAAACACGTTGCCTGGCACACAGGGAGGGGGCGGGGGGCTTAGGACGAAGGAGAAGCGTTGGTGAGAATAATTCATCTACGTGTGTTTGTGTGTGTTTATGCATGTGTGTGTGCTTTCAGACACTCACACCCCTCCCCCTCTATGTCAATATTGGATCAGAGCAACGCACCGTGCGACAGGTGTCTGTGCGCGCCCTGAGGATCCTCTCTGCCGTTTTCATCCATAAGGCGTGGAGAGAGAGAAAGAGAGAGAGCCGGGGGTGGAGAGAGATAGAGAGAGAGGGGGAGACAGGAAGAGGGAGTAAGTAGAGGTATAAAAGGTGTATACCTGTCACAGAGAGGGCACACATCCATTGCGCGTAAAAGGCCAAATCCGCTTAAGCATGCGCATTTTGGCCTCTGACTCTTTACTTTTTATCACTGTAAAGGTAAGCTTTCAGGCTTCTATTACATCTTTTTTTTTTAAGCCTGACATTTTGTGCACTGTTGTCAGTGTTGGTTTTAAACTTCTCTTGTCTTCTTCAAGGTGCTCTGACAGCTGCGGAACCAGCTGTTACCTGCTCACTGCCTCTCTGGCTGATTGGATCCTCGTTTTACTTTTTGTGCCTTTTCCATGTCTGTATTTGCTTTACGTTGAGCCTCACGCACAATACCTGAAGATGAAGTTTTGTTCGTTCGGCTCGCGTTATGCAGGTACGGGTTGGCATCTGGAAAAGACACAAAGTCTGATTATTTTTTACGGGACCGTGACTGTTGCGTCACTGCTGTTGGCATTGTCAAGCTTCAGTTCAGACATATTACTTGAGAGTCACTTTGGCTGAGATGCTTTAAAATAAGTATTGAGTTTGGAACATCAGTCTGAAGGCCTTTTGTTGCTCTTATTCTGAGGCACGTGATGGCCAAATAAATTGATTTTAATGATGTTAGTGATTTTATCATTAAACAAGAAACATGAGACTTAAGCCATAAAGTTGGCTATGGACCACTACTATTGTAAAACTCCATTTTTAATTTGATAATAACAAGGTGGGAGCAACTGATGTTCCAGGTGTGGAGAGGCCTGCCAACAAGATAAGCTTATTTGCATACAGCTGCCTGTAGGCCCTGCTCTGTGGAAAGCTATGTTGAGATGAACAACTAGCTGGAGCTGACCACTAAAATAGTCTCATTGAACTGGAGGATGATTTAACAGAAAATTCTGAGTCAGTTTTTTTCCAGCTGGATTGTTTGTAAGAAAGATGTTTAAACCTTGTATTTGTCAACAAATTAAATAAATAGTTACTAAAGACATATTTAATTGATTCAGTTTGCAGCTATTCTTACAAAGGATAAAAAGTCCTAAAAGACATATTCTGTATAAAATATGTTTTTGTTTTCTCTGGAGTGTAAAAGCATGGATCCCTTTCTCACATGAATACATGTTTACAAAAAAAACTGCTTTCTTTAATCGGCACCTTTACATACTCAAGTCAGAATCAAGGCTGTAAATAAGTTAATATACCCACAGATTATATGTAACAGACAGTGGGAAAGTGCCTAATGCTGCTCATTCTCTGTTTACTTTAACCAGAAGTCATACCCATTATATGTACTTGTTTAACTTTGTGATATCATATCTTAAGAGGTTGACATTTACACTGATAGAGGTGATAATCTTTGTTTCTCCATTCAGCCCTTATTTGATAATCATTCCCCCGATGGCCTTTTCATGATGACAGCCTGTATTTTCCACTGGGGGCCTATTCATTACTGTCCATGTCCTACGTCATGACCCAAGGCCTCAGGCAGGGTGCAGGGAACACAGAGACAGGCTTAATGGGAGGTTATGTTAATCATTAACTAAACATTAACCACTTACACACAGCAGATATCTGATATGGACCATCTGTCATCTGTGTGCATGATGCAGATTCCAGCCATTTGAACAGGCTTTTTGTTTTTATAGCTCCTGATGTTAAAGGGTTTATCTGCCACTGCTTTGACATAAAGATCTAACATATCTTTTTTGTGCCACTTTATAATAGAGATGATGCTATAGTGAAGTCAGTGATACAGCTAGTATAAATCTTCCCTTTTTAAAAAATGAACTAACCCAGTGACAGAAGATACATCATTTAATTGACAACACAAAACATATTAAACCACATGTCCTTCAGTAATAAACAAAAACCCAAAAAACACCCACAAATCTTACAGATTATTACCCTCTCCAATCAGTCAGTACTATTGAATTGTTTGCTTTATCAATCATTAAATAAACAAGTTCCTTGAATCGTAAGATTCAAAGCAAATCCAACTTTTGGTTTATAAATGTACAAACCTTGAAATGCAAGTTTGAAAAAAAAAGTCAGACCCAAAACCTCTTTGCAGTGAAAAGGAACAGAGCTTTAAACATTAAGTCAAAAAAAAGCAAACAAACTTACATACAAGCCTTTATTGGACCAAAATGTTCAGCAGATCATTTTATTTAATATTCCCATCAGTTTTGATTATATGTGGAAACACCCAGGTTTCATCACCTTTTAGAGGCCTAATGGGAGAGTCCTTCCTGCCTGTCAGTCTTTACCTGAGAGCGTATTTGCCTGTGCTCACAGCTCTAGTCAATATTTGTTTAAACCAGATGAAGGGAATGCTCACACTCCTCAGTATCCTGGTTACATTGCCCCAATTTAAACTGACTGTCCCAACTGGTCCTGCTGCTGCTGCTGTTGCTGCTACACCCTTCTGCTGAGCTCAGGGGCAGTGTTAGCACAGCTCATTTGTTTAGGACCTAAAGGAGGAGGCTGGGCAGCAGCTTGTCTATGCTGAATACTGACAGGTATAAATAAAATCAAAAGATTTTTGTTAACAATGATATACACAGCACAATAATTGTGTCTATTTGTTCACAATCACCATATCAAACACCAGTTACAGTACATTCATTCATACATTCATTTTCTACACTGCTTATCCCCTTTGGAGTTGCGGGCACTTAAAGTACAGTTATGTTTTATGCAACAGATCTTGAGAAGAGGCCGGTTAGTGTGCACAAACAAAGTGATGACATTTCTTGAGTCAAAGCACTACTGCAGGTAAAATATTACTCCCAGATAAGTAAGAGTTGTTCAGACAAATTTTACTGAAGCCTAAGTACTACAGGACTTACTTTTAGACTCACCTTTTACTTACTCATTTGGTAGAGTCATTCCTTGAATCCCCCCACCAATAAGCGTGTAGGTTGAAGCCCATCTACTGAAATCCTGTGTTAGTGTGCTGTGATGAAAGCATTTTATCCCCAAAATTCTCCCACTGCTGCATCACTGGCATGTAAGTGTATGGAAGCATATAAATTTTAGACCATCACTATTAATGTGGTGTAATTCAGTTTGATCTGCAGTGTGAAAGTCAGATGAAAAACAGTTTCTTGATTTTCATTCTGGTTCACTTTGTCATTAGTATAACATTTTTCACTTTTCCTTATCTCACATATTACATGTTACAGGGATGCAGCTCCAAAATCTTAGGAACAATAATATAACAACCCAAAAGTACTGAATGAAAGTAATAAATAAGTTATGCCTTAAACAGTGAGTGTTTCCAATTATTCTGCATTACAAGGAATCCCTGCATACTTTGAACACTGATAACTTGAGAAAACATTTGCAACACACAAACTATACATCTGACAAGAACAAAGTAGCAAATACAAAGGAGGTTCACTTGATTGTGATAAGGTAAATTACTTTTTTTTCATATGCAGCATAGATTCAGCTTTAAAGATTGTTGTCCTTCACTGGATTTATTTTTCTGGTGGGGGGGATTAATGTGTTTTAATAAACATAATTCAACACATCATATATAGTGTATAATAAGCATTTAATGACTCAAATTCATAAACAATGGGTGACAAAAAGAATATCTATCTATCTATAGATAGATAGATAGATTGATAGATAGATAGATAGATAGATAGATGGAATGTAAAGATGTGATAACAGTCTATTTGCTGTTGAAACCAGAAAAGAAAAAAAAGCTGTAAACGTTGTGCTGCAGCACTTGGGTCATAAAACATTTAAAATCAAATATCACGTTTTTCTGGCAACTACTGGTTTTACCGCTTCTCTGGGTTTTACCAAGAGATTAAACCAATGTGGGATACTTTAAGGCATTAAAATGATTTTTATAAAGAGATATTTAACCTAAAGTCCATTTATACCTGCTGTCCATGAATCTAACTCTACCTGACCCCTCGCCCCTGTGCTCTGCTGCCCCGGCTGTGACCCGGTGAACTTTTCTGTGCAGCGCCATATCCTTTACAACGAGGACTGCTGTTTGTGTATCTGTACAGCAGGGACATGATTACATTTGTGGTGCCTGCCAAACTGTTCACTGTTTTCTGTGAATGTAGTAGCAATTGGTCCCCAAAGGCAGTTTTTGTGTGTCTGTGTGGGTGTGTGCCTGTAGGATGTGTGCTGTGTCCTCTGACAGTTACCGATAATGAAGAGTCATGCAAATGCTGCAGGCTGCTTCACTCCCTGGATTATCTCTTACCTTTGCTCCCTGAATTTGTGATGGTTGATTGAGAGTTACTGGGTGAGAGTATATGTCAATATGAAAGATCCCATTGACGAGCTCTTTTGGCAGCTGAAGATTTGGAATTAATGCAAAATTGGTCCATCTCTTTATTTAAAAAAATGACAAAAGTGACTTGCACATTTTTCTGGAAAAGTGGTACTCAGATGGAAGCTACCTTTTGCATTTAAGAAAAGGAGAAAAACCCTGTGCTTGTTTTTGTCCTGTCTTAAGTGGGTTGTAAATGTCCAGGTGTGTCATCATAATCTAATAGTCTTTCAACTTGGTTACATTCAAGAATCAAAATTTACAGATACTTACAAAAATATCATAACCCTTATGCTATGTCTTTGTGCCCTACTGGTCTATCCACAGTTTGTTTGTCTGTGCAGAGATCACTGAGGACAAGTGGAGGCGGTACGAGCAGATGTCCTGCTCACATCATCCTTACCTGGATTAGTATCCACGGTAACCTTCCACCTGAAGGAGGGCATTTATTCAATGCAATCTGTGGGCCACTCAGTGCATTTGTGTGTCATGTAAAAAAAAAAGGCACGTGTTGGTGTGTGTGCTTCCATGCTAACAGGTTTGTGTGCGTCTGTGTGTGTCAATGTGTGTGCAGGTGCATTCACTGACTATTCAAATAGTTTGAACCAACACTGACCCAGAAAACAAAATCCATCCAACTTCCTGTAACCAATTCATAACCTCAAATAAAAACCATATTGCCCAGTTGTTCTCAA
Source organism: Scarus forsteni (assembly GCA_036419115.1). Classification (NCBI taxonomy): domain Eukaryota; kingdom Metazoa; phylum Chordata; class Actinopteri; order Labriformes; family Labridae; genus Scarus; species Scarus forsteni. Next base: position 42,337,277 of record JAZDUH010000098.1, read on the forward strand.
TTCTGTGTTACCCCTCTTTCGACACTGATAAGTGTCCAGCATCACTTCATGTTTTCATAGTATTCCAAAGAGAAATCGTCCATAAGGTGAAAAGAGTTTGGTTTAATCATAGAACTACGCAGAACTCTGTGTCTAACGACTCTTGCGCAATCAGTCCAAATGGATATGATTGAACCAGACTTAAAGTGGTTTGTGTAATACAAAGTAAATGCTCAAGCCTCCCAAGAGCGATGTGATGGCAAGTAGCATGCCTTTTGTTTTACTGGTGCTATCACACTTTACTGATATATTTTCTTGAGTATTATTTGGGTAACAATGAAATTTCTTGATGTATTTGTTAAGTTTTATCACCAAAAAAAAGTATATGTGTGAATTCAACTAAATCCAGTCAGAACATAAAACTATGTGGAACTCTGTTGACAACGTTGGTGAGCATAAACTATATTATTAATATGCGTCCTGATATTAATTTGACAGTAATATGACTTAGTCTATGAGCTTAATGCGGTTCATCTAAGTAACTGTTCTAGCTCTGTTAAAGTAAAAAATATCAAGTTTTTCATAAAACAGAAAAAAAAAAATCCAATGTCTAAGAACAGAAGCAGTACATTGTTAACCTAAGTGCTAAACCCTATCAGTCTTCACATGAACTGTTCTTGTGAAAGTCACATGGCTATAAACTGATCCCGCATTACTATAGGCAGTGTACTTTGTAACATAAAACAATCAAATGTTTTGTGACAGTTAACAGACAATCTGATAATCAAACCCTAAATATGGCTGCAGAACCATGAGATAGACACCAACCATCTTATTTTGCATCAAATGGAGGACAGATTTAGACTGTAGACCAGACTTTTGTATCAATACAGAAATATTCTTAGGATATTTCTAATTTTTAATGGTGATACAGAAGTTTTCTTCATCTTGAGCTGCAGTGAAATATGATAAACTGCAGATGCGTCAGTGAATCTAAATGAATGGGTTTTTCATACAAGCAAGATAAGGATTCAAAGCAGAACTGTACAAGCTCTGTACTCAACTACACCACCCCTGACACATGCAAATCCATCAGCTGTATTGAACAGGGAAATGACTTGTGTGTTGTACACGCTACAGATACAGTATGTCTGTTCATGTGTTTGGGATATATAGATGACACATTTTCAAAACACAGTGAGAAAGAAAAACAAAAGCAAACATATAAAATTACATACAAACCACAGGCACTCAAAAGTTTTTAAGTCTGCAAAGGCCAATGTGTTGTTGATATGGTCAGAATCCAATTTGTGTGCTCAGGCACACACATCTGTGTCCCTACAAGCCTTTCCTTTCACCTGGCCCATCACCTGCAGCGAGGGGAGACAGGTGACACACACACACTCATTCATACACACACAGCAAATACACAAACAGAACAATGAAGGGGTTAACAGCAATGAGAAAGCTATTCATACAAACAACTCACACCACCTACAGGTGAAATACAAACGCACACACTTACATCCGTCTACACATTCACACATGCTGCCATGAATATCACCTGTTAGTGAAGTCACTATCTGTAAATTCACTTTGTCATGGCTGAGACTGTGACTCCAGATGACAGGCCCGCTCACTCGACCTAACTGCTAACTGGATGCATTGAGTGTATTTGCCACTAGATGTCACCATTTATGAGGAAAACAGTGCATCACTGAACTCCACTGTTTCCTGCAGGATATCACAGTGTTAATGTTGGCAGGCTGAAAAATACACACAGTCTGTTCTTTAAAATTAGATACTACATTTTTGTATTAAGAGATCTTGATCTGTCTTCTTTATAAAAAACCTAAAGCAGTCAGATCTATTTATTCCAGACCTCAGTCATATATTCTATACTGAATCATTGAAATGAACACAGAAGTTATCATTTATTTGTCTTGCATTTGGCTTATCATAAAGACTCTTAGAATTAGCAACACACATGTTGTTTCCAGATATATTTAATCCTGTTTTGTGGTTTGGTTTCTATTCAACAATCAAACACTCTCTGTGTGATGTCTTATTATGTCTGTAAGGGTTATGGGCAGGTTTGCATTAAAATGAAGCAACACAAACCCAGCTGGAACAATCCAGGCTAAAAGAACAGATATTACTCATTTAGCTGTGTGGAAACCAAAACAGTTAGCAAGTGCTACCATTTGATATTCAGGCAAGGTTACAAGCATAGTTAGTGTTCTTTGACAATAGGTCCTTGGGACAAGTGAGTCTTGATAAACTAAGAAGAGGAAATATTTAAATTCTTATATGATAGAAAAAAAATGAGGGAGTCAAACTTCATTTGCTAAGCACAGAATGATAACAAATGTCTCAATGTACTTTACAAAACTACAAGTACAATACTGAAAAACAGTATGTCAAAGCCATACTACAGTATCTTTTATGAATTTACTCATTTCTTGGCTCTGTATAAATGCGTAGCCTTATGAGAACAGAACCATTTATAAATACCCACATAAGTCCCAAGCTTATTTTGAACTTGAAAATACTGTTGAACAAAAATTTTCCTCATGATAGTCATGATCATATTAAACATACTATTACAAATCTAAAAATCCCGGGACTGAGTTTTGCATGGTTTTAAAACAACAGTTAAGTTTTAAGACTGCTCAGAAACTGGATGAAAAGTGGCTTTGGAAATCATTAATTATGTCAAAAAATAACTCAGCCAATAAATAAAGTTAACACTTAGAGACAAGAAAACTTAACTTCTGTCCAATCTGCCTCTCCGATTCACAGCAACAGGGACCACACCCACACAGTGCTAAGAAATCATCCTAACTGTAAAATAACCTGCTTTATGACAAGTTTTTCTATTACTAACAGAGAGAAAGACTTTTTCTCTTAATTTCAAGGATGGTTAATGACATGTTGAACTTTGATTGTCCATAAAAATTCTAAAAACTTCAAGTCAGGTTCCAGAGACTTTAAAAAAGATGACTTCTTGACTCCAAGCAGGAAAAAAGAAGTCTTTTATTGTCTAAACCAAAATATGTTTGATTTTTAATGTTGTTTTGCAGTATTGGTATTGTCCATATTTCCTTATTAGCCCTGTACGGTGGGAAATAATAGCCAGTTTAATTAGACAAATCATTAAGAATCAAACACACTAGGGATGCCTTCTACATGAAACATCAACAGCCTTATTGGATGCCACAGACCTTTACCGTCTGTAGTTTAAGTTCCAGTTTACCTCCAGCAGAGGAACAGTGAGAGAGAGACAGCGAGGGGGATCAGCTCCCAGAATGTGTCTATTATCCTTTCACACCAATCAAACTGTTGTGTCAGTGCGTTACCATTGTATGCTATTGGGTCAGGTTGCCTCTGACCATGGCTGCCATATTGATGACTAAGTCAGTTTGGGGCTCTGAGGACAATGGTGCTCTGGAGCCTCCACAAAGCACGGGCCTAAAGCTCCCCTTTCAGCTGGTTCACTCAGCTGCTGAGTGTGCAAGGCTGCTGGGCAAATGGAGTGGCACTGGTCCAGGGGGGCCCGGCCCTATAAAAACGCAGGCGAGGGGCAGTTCGCCGACATTGATTATACTGGATCTGTCCCACCTCAGTACGTCTGTAAGTATTTCAACACACTGCCACAGACTTAGCTGAGAAACTGCAGTAGAGGGATATGTGTACTGGGGTGGAGCCACATGTGTCTATGTGAGGCTGCAAGTTGTGATCATAATGGAGGAACAAAATTTATATTGCTAAGAAGTAAAAACATGAAATAGTGCTGCATTCAGTTACTGCCCTCTGAAACCTAACTGATGTGCTTGTTCTTTGCTGTACCCCCATACTTGGAGACCTTGGTACAGCCCAAAGACTAAAGCTAAGGTGAAATAATGTTCTGAGATTGGACCGGTGCATCATTTCATATTTTATCAACAGTTGGTACTTCTTACAATGCCAAATTACAAACATTGAAGCCACTGATAAAAAAAAAAAATCCTTACATTAGTTTCTTAGGTTGAAGTCTCTTTGAGTACCTGATGAATCAGTCTTTAAAAAATGTTTTAATAATTTTCTTCATGTTAAGTCTACTGGGGAGATACAGGTTACGTTTAGTTTTAACTCAGTTTTCATCTACTAAAATTCAAATTGTCATCCAACCTTGTGCCTGGGTCAGAGAGTAACCCCTTTAGGGAGAAGCAGCAACCATGAACACTCAACAGATGGAGCAGATGGGACAGTTCAAGATCACAGTGTGGGAGGAGGAGAACTTCCAGGGAAAGCGCTGTGAGTTCATGCTGGAGTGCCAGAACATCATGGAGAGGGGCTTCACTAAGATCCGCTCCATCAAGGTTGAGAACGGACCGTAAGTTCTGCATATTGCTGTTTTTATCTAGAATCTGTCTTTTTTTTTGGCTTTCGTCTCAAACGAAAAGAGTACAGACATTATGTGGCTTTTTGACCCTTTTTTGGTTAATTTGATATTAGGGACCCCAGTCTGTATTTCCATACAACTGTTGCAATGGAAGAAAAGTTTTACTAGCCCTTAGATATCTAAGCTCTGACTTCTACAGGAAAACAGAATAAGAGCTTATATCTTGATCCTTATGAAGAACAATGCTTGAGCTGTGTGAACAGTTATTGAGAAATACTAGCATGTGTTGACATGTTTGCCTCATACCTTAGTGGAAAAAAAAAGTTATAAATCACTTTAAATGAAAATCAAAAAGTACATTACAAGGACAGCAGTAATTTAAAAAGATGCAGAACAAAAATACAAGACATATTCTTGAGGAAATGAAATGATTCTCATGGTAAAGTTTTAGTAGAATCAGAAAATATCTAAGGAAAAATAATTATCAAGTCCCTATGAATGAATATTACTGCAGGCCCCAACAACACAGTACAAACATACCCACAACAATTAAATGACAGGTCTCCTATCATAATTATTTTTAATAATTTTACACTGCTCCCAGATGTTCAGAACATATATTTGAAGTTCTTGCCTTAAAATCCACTTAGATATTTGATTTTGGCATGTTAAAAAAACCTTCTCTTTCAGCCCTGCCCAGAAGAGCTTAAATCTTCTTGAGCTGTCTCTGACCACCTCTCTCTCTCTCTCTCTCTCTCTCTCTCTCTCTCTCTGGGCAGAGATGGATATGGCATTGGCTTTTCAGGGCTAGACATGTTCCTTCCACTGGTGTCTGCTGTTGACTAAACAAATACTTCATTTAGGGAGTGTCTCTAGGCTGGGGCAGTTCATATGTCCCCGAATTACACCACTGGAGGATAATTTGCACACAGACTGTTGGTCTCTTATTTTCTGAAAAGTGGAGCAAACAACTGAGTGAGAGGAAGAATGTATTCACGTTGGAGTTAGAACAGGACATGGACATATATTTTTGTACAAAAACAGTTATAGAGTGTATTTCGTGTATGTAACCTTCAACTACACAGCCATTAGGATAAAAAGTTAGATGACCATAATAATTTCCACCAATTAGGAGCATGTATGCAATATCTTACAGTCAGTTTTCCACAAGACAACAAAACAGCCTGAAAAGTGGGGAAAACGTGTAAACTGTGTTGACATTTGAATGAAGACTTTGTGCTACAAGTACGTCTCTGGCATTTATCTGAATTCTACATGAATACCAACAAGATAAAACAACAGAACACATTTTTTTAGCAAGCCGAAAAAAAACTTTCCATGAGAAGATAGTTCAATAATTAAACGTAAATAGATAACCAATGTTTAAATGGTTTTAAAGCACCCCTTTCTGTCATAACAGCAAGGATGCAATCGAGTAGCAACATCCAAAAAACTCATTTTCCTCATCCCTAATATTAATGCTGTGTGCTTGGAAACCCCTTTTTTTAAGCATCAAGTACTCCACAAAGACTATAATCAACACGTAGAAAAGAAAGCATAACCAAAACCCTCAAATAACAGCCCCAACAATGGTATTGTATTTCAACTTGGCATGTAAGGCTCCCATTTGTTTGTGTGTGCATGCATCCATGAGTAACTCTGTAGCGATATGAGATGGCTGTGTGCAGCTGCTGCTTGTGAACTAGAATAGCTGACTGACTGTCGATCAGATAAAGAGCGACGGGTGCAGCAGAAGCAGCAGTGGAGGCAGGAGCAGCAGGCTTTAATGTTTGTTTTGTGCTCCCAGAGACAAAAGACCCTGCATGCTGAATTCACTTGAGGCCTTTCTGTGGGCACTGCTCAACAAAAATGACTGTTTCAGTGATGTTGAAACCAAAGTCCTTTGTAGTATTTCCTTTATTTTAACAGGATTTCTCGTTTTCCTCCTTGTATCTCCCTTCCACATCTTTCCCTCTGTAGATGGGTGGGTTATGAGTACCCAGAGTTCCAAGGACAGCAGTTTATTCTGGAGAAAGGAGACTACCCTCGCTTTGAGGCGTGGAGTGGAAACAGCAGCTACAGAACTGAGCACCTGCTCTCCTTCAGACCCATCAAGTGTGCTGTGAGTTACCCTCCATGCCTTTAACGCCACTGCTAGTTTGCTTCATTTTGACATTAACTCCATTTCCTTGACTTCCACATTTATTTCAATCATTTGGATCAGTTTAATGACATAAATTTAGGCATTGGTTGATTAGGTGGCCTCTTGTTTTCACCAGCCCCTCTCAAACAGACAGCTTGATAAATCAGATCATCACCATCCCTTATCCAAGCATTTCATAATGTTCATAAAATCAGCCCTGAATTACAGTCTCCACTTTTATTCAAACATTTATACACCAGCAGCACATCAACTTTGAATCTTTTGTGTCTTTGTCTGCAGAACCACAGTGACAGCAAGGTGACCCTATACGAGAATGAGGACTTCCAGGGCCGTAAGTTTGAGGTGTGCGATGACTACCCCTCCCTACAGGCCATGGGCTGGTGCAGCAAAGAGGTGCCCTCCATCAAAGTCAACTCAGGAGCGTAAGTTTTCTCCTCTTGTTCATTTCTTTGTCCTTTCCCCCAGATCCATGAAGCTGATTAAAAAAATAAAGTAACAAATCTTTAGTTTTCTGAAAATTGTAACTCCATACTGTCCCAGACAAATCAACTGAGTGCCTGTGAACAGATTAAAAAATAATCATATTTCAAAATAGACAAACTCATACTTTTTACTAATGTTCCAAAACTTGCATTCATAGAGCAGCACAAAAATATCACTTAGAAATTAACATTAGATATTTACAGACATAATTTGTACCTTGAAACATACATTAAAATATACAAAAACTAAACTTAATGCAAATGTCCCTCATCAACTTTGATTAGGAACTTTCAAACAGAAAAATCAGAAACGTTTTGCCTCTTTTGAATGGGCAGCTTGATGAATAACGGTTTTAAATTAATTAGGACAATTTTAGGACAACTCCATTTTAGCCCCATTATAGAATGTTGTAGTAACTCATAGCACATTATGTCCTTAAAGTGGATGAACCCAAGAGAGCACCATCAAAGAATTATCTAGGAGCACATTTTATTTTTAATTTTACTTCATCAGATATTTTAACCAGTTTCATTCCTGCTCATGAATAAGAAAAAAATCCTAGATTTACTATCAGAAGTTTGAGCCCTTTGTATGCTGGTTTGAGCACATCATCTGCTTATCTTTTAAATAAAAATACTCCTAATATACAAAACATTAAAAGGAAATTCTATCAGTATTAATCAGTACAACATATTTTTGAACATATTCGTACTTTTGAGCAGTGCAATTTCAATCAATAGTCACTGTAAGTCGACCTGGAAAGACAAATGAAATCCCAGATAATTTTTATGCATTAATCTTAATTTCTAACTTTCCCTCTCTTCTATCACTTTTTGCAAATTACATCAATGCCCTTTTGGGAAAAAATCACAAAGACAAATTGTTATACTGCAAAACATTTTATGTGAACAATACAGTTTTATTGATTTTTGTTGAATAACAAAAAAAGCAACAAAAACAGTTATGCTTCAATTTTATATTTATAATTTTTTTTTAACCCTATAAAGCCAATTGTATCATATTTGATACATACTTTCATAATACCTCTTTCTTCTCAATATGATAAAAACTTACAAAAAAAACCCCCATCTGAATACAATCAGATAAATGATAAAAAATGTCCTCAGATGGATTATCAGTTGCCAAAAACACCTAATGTATCAAATGAGATACGGAAATCTATATGTTGAATTTTATGGACATTTTGATTTTTATGGATTTTAGCAGAAAGTGAAACAAACATTTCAGCTCCAAAAAATTAAAATTTTCTGGCCATAATCTATGGTCTTGGGCTTTAAAGGGTTGAACACACACTTGGCTCACTGGATTTAAAAAGTGGGCCTAACAGATTGTTTTTGAAATGATTTAATATTAAAATTACTGTCAGCACTGCATCCTTTTTTAACCTTAGTTCTGTGTTTAAAACATCAAAAGAGATTAAATCTAATTCATTTTCCTGCTGCAGGGACCATATGAACAAAATTTCTGTTATAATGGGTTAAATGTGGCCAGTTTTGGCCTTTACGGGCTGAGTGTGAGTATGTTGGAATACTCAGATCATCATGGACCTGAATGAACAGTGGACATTAAAGTATGGATTCTCCTAAAAAGCACTTTTCTGTGATATGTGATATGTATTACCTACTGAAATGTGACTATTAAAACATAAGCATGCATGTCAACCAAGGGTTTACAAAATTGGCTTTAAATGGTTAATTAGTGCAGGTGGAAATATCTGCCTGAATGGTAAACAGATTATTCTCACATCTTAAATTTAACTGTATGTTTATGTTATTAGTTACAGAAAATAATTGATTTAAAGCTCACAAAAAGTCCATCTTCAGATTCTGTTTACACCCATAACTTTTACATATGTAGGTACTGAAATTTAACAAATTCAGTTTATCTAGTAATTCTTTGGTGGTCACCTAAGCTGAGGACGAGTTTGCAGCCGTGTCATTTCCCTCAGACAACTAAAGGTCTTGCTTGGATGTGTGCATAAAACTTAGTCACCAGAAGGTGATGTACCTCAGTTATTATACCTAAACAAGATCAACTGTGAAATATACTCTGCCTAGCTGACAACAGATCATTGCTCTTCTGATTCATCCTTCAAACACCATAAAATAAAGACAATTTGTACCAAACAGAGTGCCAGGCCAGACAGACTACAGTTAAAGAGCATTGTAATATTATCCACTGAGCATATCCCAGGACCTTCCTTAGTTTCGGCTCAGCCCTGTATATTTGCCTCTTCGAGCTTCTTCCATGGTAATCAATCACTACTTATCTGTACATTTCCACATAGGCATGAATTTGTTTGACACATGATATAGGTTGTTTGTAAAACCAGATTGAGGCTACTGTTTAGGAACATAAAAGTAAAACAGTCATCATAAGGATAATTAGAATAATGTCTCAAGATTAATATTTGCAGTTATCATTCCAAATTGACCAGACACCTGCTTAGATATCCCATCTCCTCTTATCTGACCTTCACTCAAACCCATCCTCCTCTCCCCTGCAGCTGGGTGGCCTACCAGTTCCCTGGTTACCGTGGTTACCAGTACATCCTGGAGAGAGACAGACACCAAGGCGAGTACAGAAACTACAATGAGTTCAGCACCCAGGCCCACACCAACCAGGTGCAGTCCATTCGTAGGATCCAGCACTAAGCCTGATCAGACCTGACTAAAGAAAAACTCTCCCCGACCCCTTCCTTCTCTAACCCGGGACAGACCGCTGTCACAGAACAGTAGACGGACAACCTCTTTCTATCACTCTGTGGCTCTGCTTGTATGGATAACTAAGCACCTACTTCTACTACCATGCAAATGCATGCTCTTGAAATAGGAAATAAAGGCTTTTCTTCCAAACTAGAGACTCTTTGTTTTTTCCTTTTTCTTTAGGACGTTAATTAAAAATCTTTGTGGATAATTTAAAAGCTATAACTGGCTCCAGTGAGCTGTCAGTCATTTTGCACCTCTCTAGTCTTTGGTGCATGAGCATAGCAACGTCAGAGCCCCTTTCCTTTAAGCTTTTCAGATTCATAGATAAGGCTGTTATTGGAGATAGTTTTTGCTTTGTATTTATTTGAATGACATATTTAGCCTTTTAGTGAGCATCAGTGGGATGATTTGTTTCAAATCTCTCTGTCAGGCTTTAGACTCTGTAACATTGTTCTTGTCCGACTGTTTTCTTTTTCCAATAAACAAGAGATTGTGTAGTGGTTGTGTACTCTCTCTTGCATTTTGTTATAAACCAGGCACTGGCTTTAACATAGACCTTATTTGGAGCATTGAATCATCATCATAAATATTTAATGTCACTGGAAAAACAATGACATATTTCCCACATTATTTTTTTTCATCAGTGGAAATAACTGAAAAATGTACATGTAAATGCTTCTCTAAACTAATGGGTCATTCTGACAAAGTCAATCAAAGATTATTTTTTTATACAAAAAAACATATGGGTACATTTCTGTCACTTAGAAAAAATCTGTTTTTGAATGTGTGCCACTGTTAAAAATTATTATTGTGTCTACTGTTAGATAAATAGTTGCTGTCTCACAATTTAAAAAAAAGGTGAAAGTTGAGTGGAACCCCGAAAATAATAATGATAATAAAAAACAATAACCAAATACGCAGTGCTTGGGTATTTTAAACGCATGCCCTCTGCTTAAATACCACTTTAGTTACCAATCACAAAAGACTAAAACTAGAGTAGAGCATTTCAACAATAAAATGGCACACTGTGAATTCAAGCTGGCTTTCTTTCCCCTGCATGCACTACCTGCTCTGACACATCATACAAGCTGTAATATAATTGTCAGAGAGGGTCCGCCCCTGATGAAGCTGCCCTTTGTTCCAGGCACACAGCTCTTCTTCATTTCAACTACAATCCAGAGGAGGCCAGAGCAGATCCTCTTACTGTCTCAAAAAGTTTGTTCTTTTTATCCAGGTTTCATTCCATTATAGGACTGTTTCGGGTCAATATATAAGTTGTAAAATATGGACTTCCAAATTATTTGTATCTATATGACTGACTATAACTATAACTAACTATATGCTATACTTTAGCTTTATCAGCCAGTATACAGAACTGAGGATACTGAATAACTGCTTGTGAGGCAAAGAGATAAGGTGTAAGTAAGTGATTGTGGAACTGCACTTAAAACAAATGAAGTCATGAGATGGGTGGACATTCTTGTAAACCATTAGTCTTTCATTTCTTCCTGAGCTAACCAGCTGTAAGTCATTCATTTTGTCCCTGATTTACCAGTTGTTTGTCTTCTGTATAGGACAGGGACTGGGCCAGCTTTGGTCTGTGTAAAAAAGAAGTTTATTACTTCTTTATGCCATATTAATACACAGTAGTACACTCATTAGTTCATCAAGAACTACACCAGTATCACGTTTGGTTCAACTATACTTACTTATTCAATCTCTGGTTACCTAACAGTTAGTTAAGAGCTCATAGCTGCTATGGCAATTCAGGGGCAAATTAAGTAACATTCAGTTTCTCATGAAATCCTCAGCCAGTTTTTGTGTTACAAAGCTGTTTGTTACTCATTCTTACTGAAAGATTTTGTCAATTTTAATGCAGGTTAACAAAGCAGAATGTTAACCAGAAATGAACTGTTACATTTTTTCAGTGGTAGTCAGTTAGTAAGTCACTCCATATTGGCTTAACATCCCATTGTGCACCTTGCTGTTGGTGACGTTCAGTACTGTAGGTTGCTGAACATGAATGAATGGGTCAGAGTTTCAGAGTCAGTCAGGGACATGAAGCACCTGGTTTGAAATCATATCAAACGTGATTGACAACCAACGTTTGCCTTGTCTATACTATAGTTATAACTTGTTGATTGTTTGAGAATGTTGTGTTTTTTAATGAATCATTTCACAATAATAAATCAAGCATATTCAACAGGTACTCTACTGCAAAATAAGAATTCAGAAAAATTATTTAAAGATGTTTTGAGTTATAATACCCAACCCTTGAAGATGTCCAGATCATGTCTTTACAAAGCATGGAGCTGCAGATACAGAAGAAACGGTGCAACACAAACCACTGAAACAAACAAGAGAGATCCATCACAACAAAAAAACATTAATGACATTTTTCTTTGTTCTAAGAACTCATTTCCTTTGACAGTTCGGCTCAAAACTACCTCCTCACAGTGAAGCAGCTCAAGTTTGTTTGTGTACGCTAATGTGACACCATCGTGTTTATCCAGTAGTCACACGGAGGGATCCTGGAGTGTGTTTACCTCCACACACACTCCTCCGGTTGGTCCAGGACGTGGGATTCCGTGATACACACCCACAAGCCTGCTCTGGCTCATGGTCCCACACCCTAAAAACCAGGATCTTTTAATAAATGTGTAACCATGCACACACACCTTTCTCAAATATACATTCCTCTGCAGACAGATTAAAGGTGCTGCACAGAGGGCTTGATCAGGAGTCACAGTTGGCGAGGTGGTCCTGTAGGTTGCACACTCAGGTCCCAAGAGTGCACTCAGGTAAGGTCTGGATTTTTTTTTCTAGATTCATGTTGACATCTGTGATCAGACTTGTGTGTGTGTTTGGTGTCTCCATCAAAATGAATTTTAGGTTTTAAAATGTAGAAATCTGAACCAGTGACATTTTACTTTTCAGTTTTTATATTCTCTTTTTGTAAAGTGACTAAAAATGCTATTGCAGGGTTTATGATCACCAAACTGCACTTAAACTGAAGACAAACCATATAAACAACGGGATTTATGATTTGATTGGATTTTTGTAGTTCCACTTCAAACAGTTTTCTTCAGTTTTACCTTTGGACCATCGGGTGCTGTCTTAGCTCTTCTGTGATGCTCTAGATTTTTCACTGTGCAGTACCATAATTTTGAAAACATGTAAATACAAATTTGTTAGATTTTGAATAATGATGTTTTGTTTTCTCTTCTTTCTAGTGGATTCTTTGGCTCATAATAACCACCAAATTGATGCAATTTCTGTCTTCATTCGTCAGCCTTTCAAGGATTCTGTCTTGCTTTCGAGGCTTGTTTTAAGTTGCCTGCGACTCGTATATGGACACAGGCAGCTAAAGCAAGTCTGGGACGCCAGAGTCACACCTACAAGCACAGTCCTGAGGATCCATCTGGGAAAAATCAGCTGATGGACCAAGAGGAAGGAGATTGGGAAGTTGTAATCCAAGAAATTCTTCTGAAAGGAGATGTTTATTATTGATCTTTAAACTCATAGGAGAAATGACTTGCTCTGAACTGAACATAAATCAACAGAGCTTTCCACTAACCTACCCCATATCATTTTAAAGATGTGTTTGCATTTGTTTGTTTGAGCTCACCCTGGTGACATATCACAGAGCAGTTAATGTACCAGATGACGAATGACCATCAGATGTTTGATCTTACAGAGAACCACTAGAATTTTACTTTTTTCCCAGTAAATGTGTAGGAGCATCATTAAGTTTCTGCATGTTTGTGTTTATAATTTGGTTTAAGCTTGCTCAAAATATTGTCAAATTGAAATAACTTCAGGATCTTTGTCTTGAATGTCAGGTACTCTCTTATAGATTCTTGCCATCTGAACTCTCAGAAAATGAATTCTGTTTTAGATTCCAGCTGCAGCGCTGACACCTGACACCCACTCTGTCTTGTTCCTGATATGGCATATTTATTATGTTCCTGAAAACAGAAACAGGGATCCAACCTGTGGAAGATCCAGAAGTTTGTAACTGCAGATATGTGTTCATGTTTCAGACCTTTTCTAGTTAATGTACTCCCATTGATCAGTGGTGACGGAGTCATTAGGAGAGACAAACAGTGGAATGAAATCCTAAAATCAAACCTTTGTAGATAGATTAATTTGGCAAGATCCTCTTTTCACGATTAGTAATTGAAGCATTAATGTGACAAGGAAAACACAAATTTATCTTCAGTACACATCACTGAAGTCAAAGATGTTGTTTTTACCAATCAATTATTTCTCTTTTTTTAATGCAGATTATTTTCACCCAAAAGGATTCTTCTGAGCAAACTGTACAGAAGTGCTACCTTGCTGCTGAAGTGGCTGCAAATGTTATTAACATTTTTAGAAACACTCCTGAAGATATTAACCCCCTCCTGTGACTGCATGGTAGATAGTTTTAACCATAGGTTTAAGGCAGTTGATGAGGTGGCACAACTGTAAAAGATAAAAAGATGACAATCCAACACCTCCACGGAGGAGTAACAAAATCTGCAACTAATACGAAACTGTCATGTTGCAATTAGTGGCAAGGAAAAATAATAGTAACACTTTTAACTACCAAATTTTCAAGAGCAAATAAAAATTTATAACAATGCCATCAAAAAAGCAAGAAAACAATATTATCTAAAAATAATTGTGAAAGTCGTAACAACTTCAAAATGTTATTCTCAACCAGTGACCGTTTAATAAATCCTGCTTTTAATCACCCACAATATCTCAGCATGTGAGGACTTCAGCAGTATAACTGAGTCAATTAGATCAGTTTTTAACAGACACGCAATTTTATTCTCTAATGAGGAAACACCAGAGAATTTGAAGACCTCTTCACAAAAGAAATAATTTAGACCCTTTGATTTTTGATAACTACAGATAAGATTCCAATCTGCCATTTTTAACTAAGATATTTTGAGAAACTTGTTTTTAATCAATTAAGTGATTTTAAGAAATCTTTACACATAAGTGAAATATACCAGTCTGGTCGAAGGACCAATCACAGCACAGAGACGGAATTTATTTAAGTAGTGAGAGACCGTAGGTCATGATTGTATAATTTGTATTGACCATCCTAATGTTGAATGATGAAAACTAATAAATATACTTCAAAAATAGTGAAAGACCTAAGATCAAACATGGAAAATAAAATTGTTTGACCTGAGTGCAGCATTTGACAGAATTAGATTTTTATTGGAATCTGAATCTGGCTCTGTTTTAACTTGTTTACAGAAAGTTTTATGTGAACATGGGGTAATGCAAGTCTGGACCTCACAATGTCAATTTTAGGTCCTACACTTTTTAATATTCATATGCTACTATTGGAAGATGTCATCAGGAGACACATTATCAACTTTCACAGTTATGCTGATGACACGCAGCTTTACATGGGCATGTCTCCTGATGGCACAGGGCCCTTTGATGCACCTTTTGGCCGTATGTTAGAAGTCAAGTCTTGGATGGCAGACAACTTTCTACAGCTCAACAAGGACAAACACAGGTTTTAGTGATTGGTACTTGGCCTCAGAGAGAGACTGTGTGCAAAACTCCAAGAATTGTCTTTAAATTCCTGTCAACAGACAAATAGGCAATAAGCATTTTTGAACAGAACCTTAGTTTTGATCCACATGTAAGAGAAACCACACATTTTTTAAAATCATTGAAGGAACATTTCTAGAGTGCGACAGTTTATTCTCAAGCCAAACTCAGCTGCAAGGATGCTGATGACAACCAGAAAGAGATTTCACATCACACCGATTTTAAAGTCTCTGCACTGGCTTCCAGTGTCTTTTAGAATTGATTTTAAATTATTATTATTTTTTTTTTTACATCTCTTATTGTTCTTGGTTCTGGCTATTTATCTGATTTTTATCAAATGAGCCTGTGAGGGCCCCCATGTCTTAAGGTGGTGTTTTTTGAGTCATGCCAAAAGTCCAAACAAAAACTCACAGTGAGAAAGATTTGTTTTTTTACAGTTAATTTCTGTGGAACAACTCGCCTGCTGACCTGAGTGCAGCACAGAGTCTCAGTATTTTCAGGGGCAAACTCAAGACCTACCCTTTTAATCTCTCTTTTGAGTTTTTTTCTTCTTACATGATTTCAGGTATTGCTAGTGATACATTTATCAATGTATGCACTTAAACATGCAACGTATGTTGTATGAAAAGGTGCTATGCAAATAAAATTTCATTGACTGATTGACTGATTTGTTTTGAAAAATCTTGATTTGCAGTTGTGCTTTAAGAATACTTTTAACCAGAGTGACCTGAAGGAAAATCTTGGTTTTAAACATTTAAACATATTTTATCGGGATCTTTATGCATTGCCACCTTTAGACAATCAGAATAAAACCTTACTATACATTGATTGGAGATAAAAAAAAAAAAAATATGTTCCTCTATATTGAAGCAGATAAATATACACTGTTTCTTTATGAAATCAAAATTTCAACATGATGAAAGTCTATCCAAGTGGAATGAGGTTATACATATTATTTCTGGGAGCAGTTTATTTAATTTCACAGATCTCCCCAGTAAACACACCATTATTAGCATGCTAATATGTAGCAAGATAATGTAGTATGCTTGCTACTCAGTAGACTACTAAGAGTTTATTAGTACCTACTTTAATGTGAGGTAAAGAGGCTATCAATGCCCTTCATACTGCAGTTTTAGAGGAATTATAAGGGAGTTTTCATTATCAACAAAGCACAAAATTCCAAACTCAGTAATGTTCAGCTAAATTTGTTCCCAATAAAGTTTTTGCAACTAAGAAAATATTTACCAATCTAATGTAAGGTCTTTTTCATGACTTTTGTTTTTACTCATAGACACACAAAATGTTGTATGTAAATTCATTAAATCTTGAAAATGTCTTTATTATAATAATTATTATTATTATTATACTAAGAATAATCATTATTGTTATTATTTTTTACCATCGTTGTAATAATTGTTCTTCTTCTTATTGTTATTATTATTGTTTAAATAATTATTTTTACTGTTGTTATAACTTCAGTAGCAGTTGTGCAGCCAGTAGACCTTTGTCTCAGTTCCATTAGTTGGGCTTCATTTGGTTTTATTAAGAGTAAAGAATAACTTTGCAATGTGAAACAGATATTGGATAGAAACAAAAAAAATGTATATATATTAGTGAATTTGTTTCAAATGGAACTTCACTTTTGGAGAATATACTCTGAATTTAAAAGACTCAATGGGGAGTTATTTAGATGTTACTAAGACCAGAGTTCTGTGCTTTTTTACATATGAAAAGACCTTTTCTGTATTGTAATTAAGACAGGATAACTATTCTTGTGTGGGTACTCCAAATAAAGATGATTAAGATCATAACTACTGTTTAATGACTGCAAATTTGGAATTACAAAGCAGTATTGAATTCATTAGATCACTGAGTGATCAACCATATATTATGTTTAAATGGTAAATGGTAAATGGACTTGAGCTTATATAGCGCTTTTCTAGTCTTTTGACTACTCAAAGCTGCTTTACACCACAGGACGCACCTACCCATTCATACCCATTCACACCCATTCGCTCTCACATTCACTCACTGATGGTTCTGAGTTTCTATGTTAGTTATCCATCAGTATCTCTAACACATTCACGCCCTTTCATGCCCATTTACACGCCACTGACACAGCAGTGGGAGCAACTTGGGGTTAAGTGTCTTGCCCAAGGACACATCGCCATGTGTCGCTGGGCTTGAACCTGCAACCTACCGATCACTGACCAAGTGCACTATCCAACTGCGCCACCGACGCCCCTTTAAGTAGCACAATAACCTCTTAATAATGCCTAAAATTAGCCAGCAAGCTACTTATTAATGATTTTCAACATATATAATGCTGCAGAGTTAGACGGGAACAGACATCTCTGGGCGTAAATCCGAAATCATGGTTTATGCCAGCCCATTTTAAATCAAATACATCTACACAAAAACACAACATTGTCTGGGCAAATGGTTTAACCTGAAGCTGACATTATTTTAGAATACCGGCTTTTCAGAGTCTTCTCTTCATTCTGACTGCACAAACTTTACATGGTGAAAATCATTCTTGTCCTTGTCCTCCAGAATAAGGCTCTTGGCAGTTTAGTTTATTGTATAAGGTTTGGAAAGTACCATAAAAATATACTTTTGTACATCTGAATGTGTTTTTAAAGGTAGATTTATATATTTTTTAAAGGGTTTATTTAAAAAAAATAATGTAATACACATAAGGTTGCAGGAAAATGGTTTGTTTATGTCCATTTAACAAAAAAACAAACAAACAAACATTTGTAATCAATTATGAATTTACTACTTATCTGCCATCACTTAGTTTGAGAGAGGCTGACATTTACGACCTGACACATTGTTTGAAATAACAGATTTGGAGCTTTAGGGAAACTACAGGGCTTTAACCTTGTCATACACCTCCTGGCCCCACCCATAGAAAGGTGATTCAGATTCTTCCTCGTTCTATCTAATTTAGATTTTTAAAAATACATATAGGCTCAGAACAAAGTCACACAGACTATTTAAACGTCACATCACTGTCCCCAAGAAATGATAAACACGTTAACATATATTAGTGTACATTGTGACGTCACTGGGCATATGGGAGCGTGGTTTCAAAATAACGACCTCATTATCCTCAGATATAAAGGCTGTATAAGCTTAAACCCACAAACAGAAGGCTGGGGAGGATAAAATGTTCTTGTTTTCTCGTGCGCACTGAGCCGTGTTTTTCAAGGTAAATATTCTTTTTCCAGCATGAAATCGCTCTTTGTTGTTTGCCAAGAGGTAAAGAGGCGGAAAAGTGAGGAGGATCTGAACTGGTTTCCATGTCAAACACTTCAATTCACCATAGAAACTCAGATCTTAACGCGGAAACTTTATTAAACTGTGATGGCGGATTGATAAGGGCCGAATTTCTATCGGCCTCTTTTTATTGTGGGCACCAGGCGGGCTGACAGAGGTAAATTGCTCTTTTAATTAAAGCAATGCAGCAGGGGAAATTGCTGTCTGAATATTGTCTCAGAGATGGGGGCCAGTGACAGTTGCCTGGAAACTTCAATCTGCCCAGGCGCATTTATTCCAGATCCCAGTTATGAGATAAAGTTTAATAAAAATCTTTTCCTCCGCCACCACCGAAATGAAAGCCAAGCCTTTCTGAACAAGTCAACACAATGAGACAGGACTGCGGAGGAAAGCTCATGTTCAACATGTATCTCTCAGGTTCGTTGTTTCATACAGCATTACGGGTATAATCTCTACTAATTCTTTAAATTCAGCTCTAGGGGTGCTGAGGCGGGGATGCTCCATCTCATGGCACAGCATTGTTCACAGGTTTCAATCTGAAAGGCCGTCTGCTCTTTTGTCGGAAATCGGAAATCCTTTTTCCTGGACGCGTTTCCTGGCTTCCCGGAGAGGAGAGCGCACAGACGACACGCTCCCTGCCTTAGACTCACACTGGACCAGGACGCGTTTAGGATTAAAAAATAGATTTAAGCAGTTTTTCAGATTTTTGTTGTATTCTATTTAAACATATTTTACCGTAGTTTGTGCTGTTGCATTTGATCAAATGCAGAACCGACTCAAACTTTACAACTATTGCTCTCAGTTACGCTTTTACCCTGAAAATTTTATTACATAGGCTATGTCGTTTTTTCAATTTATTTGATACAAAAAGTTCCTTTTTCAAATTTTGAACTAATTAAATGGTTTAGCTTTGTAAGACAGAACATAGAGTAATTTATAGAGTTTTTTAGGCTGAAAGAGTTTTGAAAGGTTAAACAATAAAACTATGTACTTTCTAGAATATGGCCAGGAAATTATCACTCACATTATGATATAACCGTGTTTTTTAATTAAAATGAGGCTGATCTTATGTCCACAATGTGTCTGTTTCTATTTCAGATCCAACAGATAATCTGTTGAAAGAAAGCAAAGGAACAAGCTGGGGTCCGATAAACACAGGAGTGCAAAAAGGTAAGAGTACACTTGAGGGTCTGACAGACAAAATCATTCCAAAGACAAAAGTTTAATCTTCTGAAAACATCTAGTAAAACCCTGGTAAAATATCTCTAAGTGTTAAAAATCAAATAAAGATGTAATATATAATAAAGAAGATGCTGGGGAGAAATAATTTATATCATTAGATAAAACATAAATAAATCATAAAACAAATAATATCGATGATAATTTTATTTTGTTTCAAAACCATTATTGTTTTTTCCTTGGAAATTAATCGAGAATGACTTAAAAGTCTGATTAAAACTGTATTCATGTTTCCATAAAATCTAAAAGATGCTGCATCCATTTAAAGCATTTTATTGGTCGAAAAACTGCGTAATCGATAATAAGATATTTTTGGTTTAGATCTTTCATCATCTTTATTTTGTGAAGTCATATCTGTATTAGATGTTACATTTCTTCTCTACAAGTGTGAACGATGTTTTTATTATGGTTCAAATGATGCGTCCTGCGGCTACATGGCACACTATGGCACATACAGCCGAATCAAAGCTCAGGAAATATTCACAAACTCCAATTACATAGAATAAAATAAGATAAATTGGAATAAAAGCAAAACATACCGAAATACCATCAGATAGCCCAAATGGAAAAAGGCTGGGAAACTTTATCCATGTTGTGCATCATCTGAAGATGCAAATTAAAGCAACGGTTATTATAACAATAATCAGGATTAAAAATCAGGACCTACGTATCTGCAGGTCGTCCACTGCTTATTGCTGCTGATTGAATACTGCTATAGTCCACTGCTATAGCTAATAAGATACACAAACACCTCTGATACCCGGCGCAAAAGCCAAAAAGGCATGCGTAACGCATGGCTAGAACCCTCGAGACATTTGATTGCACGTGCTCTAATGTTAAATGCTCTTGATTTGTTGGTTATTGTAATATCTCTTTGTTATCGGCAAAGCGCTTCTTGTGCTGTTTTTCTTGACCAATATACTTTCGTGAAGATGCTTTGTACCTCAGTATGAACACTCAGGGTTAAATCCCTGATGCCTCTTGCATGTAGTGATCTCAAAGTATTTGAAAATAGACCTTCAGCATTATGCACATTTTTTAATGATGATTCTTCCCCCACAAATATAGCCTAAAATGTTTTTAATTGGCGATGTTACTTCTTGTGCTGCTTTCTTGGCCAAGATTCTCCTGTGAACGATTTTTTTTGTATCTCAAAGAAATTACAGCAGGTTAAAAAAAAATAACTAAAATGCGGGATCAGCTTATATGCTTATTTTTATTATGTTTATGCTTATGTTTATATCATTTAAGACCATGGAGAAAATTCAGATATGTCTAATATTTGTCAAAAAGGGGAAGAATAGTTGGACTATTGATGTATAACACAAGGGGAGTCATTTTTAAATTCATATCGGAAAAATGTACGCTGTCTGAATTTTGGTTTTATTAATATATTTTCATTGGATATTCCTTCAGCATTTCAATTATCAAAAACGAAACAAGTACAATAATGATAATAATAATAATAATTATAGCCTAATAATAATAATAATAATAATGATAATGATAATAATAATAATAATAATAGTAACGATGATGATAAAAGAAATCTTTAAATGACCTCTTGTCAAAGATTTTCATTTATTTCTGTGAATCATGTGTGAATGGAAGCGTCATCATCTTCACACATTCTAACCACACATCCTGCTTCTCTTCCTGTGCCCTCTTACAGGCAGTGGTCAGATCCAGCTGTGGCAGTTCTTACTGGAGCTCCTTTCTGACAGCACCAACATGTCGTGCATCGCCTGGGAGGGAACCAACGGCGAGTTTAAGCTCATAGACCCGGACGAGGTGGCCCGGCGCTGGGGGGAGCGCAAAAGCAAACCAAACATGAACTACGACAAGCTGAGCCGCGCGCTGCGATACTACTACGACAAAAACATCATGACCAAAGTCCACGGAAAACGGTACGCCTACAAGTTTGATTTCCACGGTTTGGCGCAGGTGTGTCAGCCGACCACCACGGAGCAGGCCATCTACAAGTTTCAGGGCAACTTCTCCCCGATCCCCTTCTCCGGGATCTCCAAACTGAACCTCGTGGCTCCCGGCGTGGGGCCGTCAGGGTTCCCGTACTGGCCCGGGTCTCATTCAGCAGCCCTGTATCACAGCCATAACCTTCAACCTCCAGGGCCTTTTAGCACCGTGTCTCCGTCCCACATCAGCTGTGTCAACAACATCAACACTCTCAGTAACATCAATAGCCATTACAACTGACTCTTTGCGCATCCGGTGGACAAACTGGGAAATAAGGACACTGCAGGTAAAATAGCATCTGACGTCGAGGGATGAAAAGGAGGCCTGAAGGGTCAGTGCTGACTGAAGGCAAGGGAAAGTGCTGTCTTAATGTAGTCAAGGATGAACGGCATTGTGAACTCGTCATAGATATGTAAATATTTACTAAAAAAACATTAATTTTACCCTGATAAATACTTTGTGAACAGTCTCCAAACTTGAATTTGAGCTGCACACTTTAAAATCCAAGACACTCTGGCAGAAAAAAACCCAATTGCATCCAGTAGAAAATATCCTGTAGATTATACCAGGCTTTATTTACGCAAGATGATTGGGACGTTTACACACGGGATTTGGATTCTTCTCTCAAAACATCATAAACATGGCGTGTAATTTACTCAATTCTGTTGCCACATATACTAAATACAATTAAAGTATTAAGAAGGTTCTCAAATTATACAATGAAATACGGTTTGGTCGTTTTGTACCTATGGGCTCTCTTCCTCTGCTCCTGCGCTGTCTGTCATCATTCCTCACACACAGTTCTGTCAGTGTTTTTCCTGATAGGTGCTGCGTAATGGCACAAATTAGCATTGCCTATTGGCGCCATCTCGTGGTCTTGGAAATGACCATGATAACAACTATTTGATTTTGTGTTGTACTCAATACCATTCTAAACATCAATCAACTTCAGTATGATGGTTCTGGTCCACACACACACACTCACAATTGTGTGTATATATAATTGTGTGTGTGTGGACCCCCAACCAATAAACAAAACACGGGTCATAACAAACATCATTACATTTCTGTAATGTCAACACACAAGTAAGACGAAACTTTCTCATCAAAATTATATTTTTCAATATGAGTGGGTGGATGTGTGTGTTATGAGAGAGAGAGATAGAGAGAGAGAGAGTGTGTATGTGTGTTAAACAAATGTTTTGAACCCTTTACCAGTCAACATCACTGGTCATGACAAACATTGTTTTTATGTTTCTGTAATGTTTAATACACCAGTATGTAGAAACTGTCTCACCCAGATGATATTTTTTAATGCTTGGATATATTATTTTGTCCATGATTTATCAAATTTATAGTTTACATAAATCTGAAATAATAGTAAAACACATAATTGTTTTTGGATTAAGATGTCAATTAATGATTATTCCTGAACAGAAAAACTCTTAAGTTGTTGAATGATATGCTTTGTTCATGTTAGTAACTTGCCAGAGAAGCCCAGTCAGACAGTGTTTGAACTTTGGTATTAAAAGGTGAATTCAGTTAGTAATATATTGCCCTGTTCAAATTCTATGTCCAATAACTATAGAATTTTTAATTTGACACATGTTTTAAAGGAATACCTGATATCGATCCCCCCATTTTTCTGAAGGGTGGTCTAACAAAAATGTTGAAATAAATCCTATTGTGGCAGAATCCTGCCACCTGGTAATTTATTGTTAATTGGATTTTTTTTCTTTCTTCTTTCCCCCTTGAAATTAGAGTCCCTGGAATTACAGACTGCATAAATATACCAGGTTATATTAGAGATTAAATAAAGTTGCTTACTTGAACTGACTAGATCAATTTTGTGCTCCAGTGACTTGAAAGGGGAGTTTAAATTATTTCTGTCACTACATTAAAACTTGGATTCATCAAATTCCTTACTGTTGCTCGTCTTTGTCATATCCAAGTCTGTGTTCAAAACAAATCCCCCAGACCCTCAACATTTACCTTACAGCAAATTAACCATTTTTGTGTGTATTTTCTGACAAATTGTGACATTGTGTCATCAGACCAATAAAGGGTTAAACTCTTCAAATAATCATATATGTGGTCATTTTCATCAGAATTGAAATGTAGTATAGGATTTGAGCCAAAAAAGGCAAACACTTCCGTGGATAATGACTTTGTAGATGCTCTTTTTCTAATTCCAAATTTATAAAGAAGAAAAAGCTTCTTAAAGATACGGTCATATACCTCGACACAGCTGGCAAGTACAGGTGAAGAAGCTTCCTTTTTTGGACAAAGTATACCCACTGAAGATTCCCTTTTTACAATAAAAACATTTCAGTGCATGCTTTTAAAGTTGTTATTTAAGATAAATAACTGTCACTGAATTACTGACAATGCTGGGACTTCAAAAAACAGAATTTGTAAATACTGTTGGGTAGTTAAAGATTCAGACTCAGGAGGATTTCACTGTTTTCATTCTTATAGCTTTATGAGGAAATGGATACAATAAGTGATACAGATATATGAAGCCAATTATCAGTAAATCTATTTGTCACAATGTGTTGGAGTTGTGTGATGATGTCTATTTGTCTTCATAGAATTCTTATTTTAAAATGGGAAAATAACTTTATAGTTGAGACCCCAGGCAAGGGTCATCAGGCTGCTTTCACACAGGACACACAAAGAGAAAAAATCAGGGCATACCATATTAATATCCATAGAAAATACAAAATGTCAGTTTTTTCCACACATATATTTTAATTTAAAAATGCCTGATAAAAAAATGTGATGAATTATATTACTTATTAAATATTTATCAACAAAGTAGAACCCTATGGCCATAAAAACTTTGAAGGCAAACCTGACCTGCTCATATCACTTGAGAACCATTTAGAAACAGATGAATTAAATAAGTTTGACTTTATTTTGAATGATGACTCAAAAGCTAAATTTGTTTGTTATGTCATGATAATAGCTTTAAATTATTGATAAAATATTCTGGATGATAGATAAAAAGAGAAAAACAGTCACAGATGTGTGGGAACATGGGAACTGTAGGTGTGATTTGCTGCCAGAGCTGGTGGTGTGGAGTGACAGTGAATCTGATCAGCCACATGAGGGCACCATGACTCTGCCAACTGCAGGGTGCTGTTTACATAAGCTGATGATTTAACAGTTGGTCCACAGAGCAGAGAAACCATCTGCAAATAACAGATTGACCCAAAATCTCTTTTCATGTCTACAGAGACTCAAGTGAGACTAAACAAAGAGTCAAATATTGAATGGATGTTTGATGCTGATTACATGACACATCAGGATCAACACCAGTTTTGTAACTGAATTAATACATAGTAAAAAATGAACAATTGATAATTTTTGTCTTGAATGAAGGGGAAACCTGATGGGTACCAACTTGCAATAATATCATAAACTGAATCACAAAAACTTAAATAATCACCAAATAACTTTTTATGATGAGATATAAGGTAGCATGTTCTGAATGCAAGAAACAAACAAACCCAAGATCCAATCAAAGATGACCTAAAAATAAGAATATGAATCTATAGTGTACTTTATATATTACTTCAAGATCAACATTGGGAGACCAAACATACATTGTAATCTATCACCTCTTGTCATGAAAGGGACCCTGAAACTGACCAAGAACAACAAACTCTGATTTATAGGTTTGAGTTGGCAAGACCCCTCAGTGAGCAATAATGAAGATGGTTAATTTTATTGGAGCAAGGCAGACTAAAGATATTTGTGCCCTTGTAAAGGAACAGTCCTTAATCCAATTAGGTCCCCTTTTTGGTCCCCACAGCCCAACAGTAAGAACCCATTCATACACAATGTTTTAACGAATCCATCCCAATGGTCACCTCCTCCATGTTAATGAGGATACGAAAGACAGGAATGCATTTCAGCAACAACAGCAACATGTGAAATTCATAAAATAAAACTAGCAGATCTCTGAAAGCACAAACCTCCATCAAAGCATGTTTGAAATTGTCGAGCAAGTTATTGCCAGAAATATGGAAAACAGCAACACCTCACAATGATAACAAGCCCTTGAAAAAACTGAACTGAAAATCAGTTCCTTGTAACCACCAAACACTGTATATCACCCCTCCCTCCTGCCATGATCAAAATTTTCTGAAAATTTCATCAAATGCTTTTAAGGACTTATTAAGTAATCAGTAAAAATGTGGAAAACAGCCCTATGTCCAAAAAAAAAAAAAAAAAAGTTAACAACCCCCTCCCCCACAAAAAAAGAAAAAAAGAAATCCTTGATTTGCATCCAGATTCAGATCACAACCAACATCTGCACTTTTCCCTTGTACCATTCTCTGAAAATGTAACCAAATCAGTTCATAGGTTTTTTAGTTTTCCTTTCCACAGTCTTACAAACAAACAACCAAACAAACAAATGCTGGAAGACATGGTCAAAGACCTCACTGAGAGGGGAAAGTAACTTAAGTGACCCTGAATGATCTTCTGGTCTGAATATTTCAGAAACTTTTGATGTTCTGGATGATCACTCACAGATATCTCTAGGGTTTACAGAAGAAGGACAGAATATCCAAGAAGCAGCAGCTCTCCAGGCAAAAATGACTTGTTGATGCCTGGGGTCAAAGGAAAACTGCCAAAGTGGTTCAAGATGAGAGAAGACTCATTTAAAGACTCATTACAGCCAAGGTATGCAAAGACACGCATGTGACAACACATCAAACCCTGAAGCAGAGGGGCTCCAGCAGCACCCATACTGGGGTCCACACCACTGTCTGCTTCAAACAGGAAACTGTGGCTATACTGTGCACAGACTCACCATAACTGGACAACCGAAGGCTGGACATATTTTTTCTGTTTGATGAGACTTAATTTCTGCAGCAATATTCAGATTCTACAGCCAGAAGTTGAACTGAGAAAAGGAGAGCATTGGTGTGGATACAGCAGTCTGTACATGGAGCTCTTGAAAATGAAAGATGAGTTTGTACTTTCAGTGGTAGATTTAAAGGATAGGTTCAGTTTCTGCAGCTTACACATTGTTTATAGAATGAAGTAGAACAATATACTTACCCAGAAGGCTTTCCTGATCCAAACAGTGCTTCGGGAGATATTTAGATCCAAAATCGAGTGGCAGACATCCGTATAATGGTAGCACATAGGGCATACAGCCCTGCTCCTAAAACTGCATTAATCATCCAAAAACTCATTTGTTTCACCAATATTTCATCATGGTCCGCTCACGCTACTCCTCCAAGACAGTCCAGGGTCGCTCCACCCATGTTTCCGTGACTGTTCTGACCTCTGAACTGAAGACTGCTCTCTGGCCAGCTGTTCTTCTCTTTGCCTCCGCGTCCTCCTTTCAATGAGCTCCTCAGCTGTAATCTCTGGCTCAAAACTGCAAGGACACCCATCATATTCAAAGTTCTCCTCCACAACATCTTCATCCTATAGATATTCGTCCATTTTGCACAAAACTGGAAGAAAAAAATTGTTGAGTAGCTGACGGTGTTCCCCTAAAACAATGAGCCGTACTGTGCATGTGCGGCAGCCGTAAAGAAAGTTTTCAGTTCAGAGGTCAGCACAGTCCCAAAAACATGGGTGGAGTAACCCCGGACTGTCGTGGAGGAGTAGCGCGAGCGGAGCATGATGAAATATTGGTGAAACTAACGAGTTTTTGGATGATTAATGCAGTTTTAGGAGCAGCGCTATACATGCCCCGTGTGCTACCATAATACGGATGTCCGCCGCTCGATTTTGGATCTAAATATCTCCAGAAGCACTGTTTGGATCAGGAAAGTCTTCTGGATGAGTATATTGTTCTACTTCATCCTATAAACAATGTGAAAGCTGTAGAAACCGAACTTATCCTTTAAGTCTCAGACATTCTGCCGTCAGAGCAGCAGATCCTGATGCCCACCTGATGATCAGCCTACCAAACCATTGATCCATAGATGCTCAAAGTAAAGTTATATATTGATACAGTATGTCCTCATGTTTTCAGTTTTTATTTTAGGATAATTAGGATAATTCCAAGATTTCTTATGGAGGAGTTGGAGGACAGAGTGCTGACAAGGATAACAGAATCACTGAATAATGTGTCCTGCAGCATTAGAGAACAAACATCACAACATCAGTTGGACATCCGTGGTAGATCATTGCACCTTCACCAGGCTAGTTCAAGTGAAGTGACTTGTAAATGTGAATTTGTCAGTGATACTTTTATTAAGGAATCATCAAGATTATATCAAGACTATATCTGTCTCCTGTGGACAATCCAAGCAAAATAAGCTGTCTGAATTGTGACTTCTTTTCTGAATGTATTGAATTCTTGTTTTGTTTTTGATGACTGCATTTTTAATCTCAATGAGGTTTTCCTGGTTAAATAAAGGTTAAAAAAAGAGAAAAAGACAATTGATGTTGGACAAAATTACCCAATGAAACCATAAATAACACAAGAGCCAATGAGCCGTAATGGTCTCTGAAATATTCAGTACTGTCAAGCCTGTTTGTACATGCTGTAATCTGGGGACAGGCTATCACAAATTGGATCAATTGTGTCCTGAGTAGTGGAATGGGAAAAGTGGCTCCAGGTGAGTGGCAGAGGTGCATCCAGGTGAATGGATTGGTTTTGAACGATCTGTGTGCCTAACGTGCCTTGTCGCTACATCAGTTGCTCAGAAGTTTTAGCCTTTTTTTGAATTCTCATTGTTTCAGCAGTGATTACAGCGATGATTACAACTGAGTTAGTTAAACTCATTTGGCTGATCATTTATAAAACTGAGTTGTAGCTGGAACTTTTAGGAATCTTTAAGTATTGAACCAGTACTCTTTCAGTCTCAAGTGTCATATCAGTATTGAGTATCACGATTCTCAACCTGGTTTAAGTTTAAAAGACAGAATTGTTTCTACAGTGACAGCACTCATTGATGGAAAGCTTTCGTCTTCTACCTTCTCATTGTAGTCAGTTTTAAAAAAGCCCAAATACTGTGTGAAATGTAGAGAAGTGAAATTATTTCCATGTGAAAAATTAAGTAACTGTTAATGTTGAAAAAACATTACTCAAACAGGAGCAAGTAAACAGTATAGGTATTAAACAATCACCTGACACATGCATTGCTTTCCACCCTCTCAGAAATGTATGTTGTTAACGATTGATGTGTTTGCTTGTTTAGAAAAGAACCGATGTGTTGATAAAGGACTGAAGAGGACCAAACACTTGTCAGTCCTTTGTTCAATACTCTCATGGATCTTTTCTATTCTCCTTTTTCTGTCAACACCAAGTCACTTGAACCTGCAGTTCTGTAATGACCCAAACACTATTCCCACCACATCTCATGTATATTAGCTGTCTATATTATTAGCAAAACAACTTAGAGTAACTCCACCAATTCTGTCTTATTTCTGCTCTTGAAAACACAAGATAACCCACATGTCTGCAGCAACAACATCACAGCAACAACCCTGCAAGGTTACACTAAGGATGGACATTTTATTTCAAATAAACTTTCAACCACAGTGCCCCAGCACTTGGAGCTTAAATGCACACAAGCAATCCAGTCACACGGTATTCTTCTCTGCCACTAAGGAGACAATTGATCCAATTGAGGATAGCCTGCCACCCAGCCAACATGTGCCAACAGGTTTGATACCACAGGGTATATAAAGAAGCCGGTGGAGAGGGGCCAAAGATCTGGTTAGTATGTCATTGGTAAACAAGAGAACAAAGAACATGTTAGTTTACAAGATAAATAGGTGATCCATCCATCCATATATCCATCCATTCATTCACCCATCCTTTATCTGCACAGCTTTAACCCTTCCATGGTCACAGAGGGTTGGAACTTATCCAAGCTGTCTTTGGGCAAGAGGCAGGGTATACCCTGGAATGGTTGCTAGTTAATCATAGGGCTGACACACGTAGGCAAATGAAGCTTAGCGAAAGTTCAGTCAGGAAGACCTGTATGCTCATTCAGTCTCCTCTTTCATGCTTCAATCTGCCTACCTGCTCAGGTGATCCAAATCTCAGCTGATGAAGGGCATGATCTCACTCAATCACTGAGCCAACCAGATCATGCCACACACAACTGCTTGGCCAATCATTCTGGAGCAGCCTTGTTTTAAACCATGTCTTTTCTCCTTCACAGTCAGTGCGGTGGCGTCGTGCTGATGATCTCGGCAACCCTCCTCCACCCCAGGCACCTCCATTCATCTCACCAGTGTCCCAGTCCAACTCCTCAGGATACTGGCTCTTCACCTCAGCAGCACCCGAGATCACCTCAGGGTCCCAGCCGCAGAAGTCTACAACTCATCTTCTGTATTCCTTACCACCACCAGGGTCTAGACTTCAGGGGGGTAGCCTATCTCTCATTCGCCCTCAGTACCCCTGAAGTACACCAAGACAGCACGATGAAGTCTAAGCGCCAAAAGAGATTCTAACCAGAGACTTTCATATCTAACTGTTCAATAAATACTTTCAATTCATTCAATTTTGGTCTCTCCTGATTGAAATAACCACATACACATACTGACAAACTACTGGCAATTCAAAGACATCAGTTAAACACAAGCCTGTTTTTAGTCTGGAAGAAATGAGAGTACACAGAGAAAGCCCATGCATGCAACAGGAAAACTCAAGCAGGTATGCACGCTCCACAAACATTGTGGGTCAGTTAGTTGGCAAGGAGTGGCTTTAGTACTGGATATACTGTATACTTTTTTGTGGATTGTAGAAAGAGTTACTAAAAGCCAGAGTGATGTCAGCCATTCGCTGACTAAAAGAGGATTTGAAATGTTTTGGAAGTCTATCCATGGTCTCAGCTTTACTGTAAACACCCTCTCGAATTAAATATACAGTAGTTGATGCAGATATTAATGCCAACTGACTAGTTAATAGCCTGACACACCAGATAGATTGTTCATCATATTTCACTAACTCATCTGGGAAAGAGCTCAAGGATAGTGTTTGGGAAGGGCAAAACCTTTCAGAAGAATGTCTGGCAGGTGATTACATGATCGTATGTCAATTATATTTATCACGTGCCAAGCAGTTGAAAAACAGTAGGCAGGTGCTACTGTACATAAGCCACTTTCTTAAACAAAGTCAGGTTAAACCATGTTGGAAGTGGT
Source organism: Scarus forsteni (assembly GCA_036419115.1). NCBI lineage: Eukaryota > Metazoa > Chordata > Actinopteri > Labriformes > Labridae > Scarus > Scarus forsteni. The sequence goes on from JAZDUH010000098.1 coordinate 42,368,202, forward strand.
ACTGTTATTTGTTTTTCATTCAATAAAAAAATGCAGTCAAAACCTGATAAAGTGATTGGAGCTGTTAGCGTCTACACTAATCTCTTTTAGTGCAGTTACTTCCGGCTGTCATCTCGCTGTGTCCCTTCCCTCTTTCTGCTCTAAAAGACTGACTGAGCTGTTCTGCTGTGGCCGGAGCACAATTGTTGTGGACTGGAGCTTGGCAAGATGGATCTAAATGATTACAGACAATGAATCACACTGATATAGCTGCTGTGCAAGATTAATTAATAATACACAATCATGTGACCATGCTTCATAGATTTCTGCAGCTTTTTTCTAATTTTGTCCAAGGTGCTTAAGGTCTTGTTTTTTTTTTTCAGAACTTTGTGTTTTGACACCAGAGAATGGATCCAAATGCAACTCTAGGTTAACTGACCTCCCCATAAATGCTGCAAGGGTGGTATTTTAAGATGCCCATGGTAAGCTTGAATGGAGGCCTGTATGGAACTATTAAACAATGTACAGTATTGTAGATATTTGTACTTTTTTGATAGAACAGTAAAATAGAAGAAACACAGTAATAATAGATTATTGCTAAATCTCAAATTCCTTCCAAATTTAAACTCAGATTCTAAAGAGAATCTTCAGCTTACTTTCAAAAACAGAAAACTTGCCTTTTCAGCATCCAGGGCACTGCTGTCACTGCTTCTTTGTGAAGCATTTTGGATTCTACATAGATTTTTTGAGACATAGGCTACTGTAAAGATGATTTTTTATAATGGAAACAGGACGCTTTAAAGTCCTCAAATGGAAGTTCCTAAATCTAAACGGTTCTTGAATCTTTAGTAAATTAGGCCCTCACTTGTGTAATGAATTAAGAAACAGGGCTGATCAGCGTGTAAGTGTGCACAGTTTTTAAGCAGTTTGGCATTCATTCAAAGCAACAGCATGTGCCAGTCATGTGTTTCAGTTTGACAGACTTGAAGCCACTCTTATCTTTCCCTCTTCCTGGCTCAGTCTTTCTTTTTGTTTGTCAGTGGGAAACTTTAAGAAACAGAAAGAGGGGCAGAGAGATTTCAGTTTGTCTAAAAACCTTTATGTAATAATACAGCAGTCACGGGGATTGAGTCATTTCCACAATAAAGTGATCATCACTTCTTCTCTACTGACTGCTCTGGCACTATTGTGCTGAGTGTACTGTTGTGTTTGAGAAGCACTCATCTTCTTTCCTCTTATGCAACAAACTAGGTGGGTGTTTTCCTTGAATGGTGCTATTAGTTTGATTTAAGGGGAGTCTGAGAAGTGACACGAAATGAGGAGGAGGAGAACAGGAAGGACCAAAGTGAGATTATCTCAGGGCTAAAGTTACTGAGTGGCAGTGGTACTGTCAGTGAATGGGTTATCAGTTCTCTATTTTGAATATGTTCTTTGGCCATTAGGACACTTGTTTGTTTGGATTTATTTATACACACACAGTCCGTGTGTGGGCATACAGTCAGTCTTAGACCTTTTCTCAGAGACTGGACTCATCTGTGACTCACCGAAACAGCTCCAGGGGCCTCACAAGGGCTTTCTATGTTTTAACCAACCAGTCAATAAATGACACGAAGCATGTCCCTTGCATAACCTTCAAAGTGAAGTCAATATCCAAGAGCAAGAGAAAAAAAAGCTGGACAGTTCCTAAAGAATCCTATGAGGCTTGCAACAAGCAATGAATTACCACAGAGCCTGGTGCATCCAACAAGGTAGATGATCCTTTTTACAGGAGATATAAACATACCAATTGACTGGTAAAATATTCTTTGTCTTTGGCACATTCCTAGCTAGATGATATATTTTTTTAATGTTACATAAAGATATATATATATATATATATATATATATATATATATATATATATATATATATATATATATATATATATATATATATATATATACATATATGTATTTTTTTTTTTTTTTTTCAGTGGTTGCATTCTCTTCCATGCCTCTATGTTGGCAGCAGCTGAAATTTGAGACGTGATGTTTTTTTGTTTGTCTGTAGGTTTATATGGGGCTTACTTGTGAACCACACACTGGAAGAACACTTCAGGAGACTTCCTCAAACCATGCAAAAAAGCATTATTGACTCAAAGATTAAAAAAAATGTTTTTAACCTGCTTTTAATATTTCTAATTGTTGCTATACAGACTACTTTCTGTTTCCAGCCTTTGCACTGCAGAAAAAAAACAAACAACAACAACAAAAAAACATGTTTTGAAGCTATGTATTTAATTATATACTTAACCCTCCTGCAACAAAAGCTGTGGTCCCCTGATCTGCCCTCCTTATTTTGGGGGTCACAGGCAGAAAAGTTTGGGAGCTCCTTTTATTTTTGTGGCTGTTTTTCTGAAGCTGATATGGGATTAAATCCAATGTATGGCCTCTTTCTTGCAGGTTGGTCCACTTCCCTTTTCTCTGCCAGTACAGGCTTCATCAGAATTGTCTTCCTATCTAAGAAAGGTGTCCAAGAAAAAACATGTGAAGTTAAACAGAGTAGGATTCAGTGAAATGTCATTTACTGCACATACTTATTCATACATTGTGTTAATACATTTGCTCAAGACCACTTTGAATTTTGACATATTCAGCATGAATCACATAATACTGGAGACCCTTAGTCCCACAGCTGTGCCTGTAGAGGAACACAAGGTGCAGTAGTCAGTGGGTTCTGTTTGGATTTGTGGAGTGATGCAGTTTGTGAGTCATAGAGAGTGGTCATGAAGGCTTGGCTAAATTAGACCAGAACGCCTACGTGGAGCTAAAATAGACCTAAGGATAAGATGAAGAGAGAGTAGGTAAAAGGTGAGATGAAGAGAGGCAGAGAAAACAGACATGTGGAAGGAAAGTAGACAGAGAATGATGTTTTAAAATTTTATTTTCCTCTTTTTAAAAGTCCTTCTGGACACAGACACAGATTCATTCATTCAAAACAAGTCTGTTGAGAACACTGTGAATATGGTTACATTCAGCCTCTTGTCTGTATTTCCTCGTCTACTTCCAGTTAAAAAAGATTCATTTTAACTCAAAAACTGAGGAGCTATTGCAACTTCATCTACACTAGTATAACAGCGTCATTGTGGACCAGAGACTTTTGTACAGTAAGAATATTAACATCAAACTATGAAACATTATTTTAGACATCCCTTGAAACCAAGCAAAACTGTTTCCATAGATGAGTGTATTTTACTTAAAAATAAAATGGTAAAAGGTCTATGTCTATGTCCTTAGAAATGTGGTTTTACAAAAGCTGGAGGACTGGACATGCAGTGGCTCACAATTAAAATGTTAATTTATACTTAGTACGAGCCTCTGCTTCTACTCCAGGGATTTTTGTCTATTGTGTAACATTTAATGGAGGAATAATCATGCAGATTCATGTGGTGTGAAATGATTCATCATGAATCAAAAGGAGAATATAATAATGGAGGCTGTGTAGGTGTGTTGTGAATGGAGGAATTAGCTTTGATTTTTTTTTTATTGCATAAGAGCTTCATTTAAATACAAAAACACATAATTTGTCAAGAGCAGTTTCAAGTTCTGTTAAATTTACAGCACAAAATATGATGGTATGGGTAAGAATTGACTCTTGAGTTAGTTGACTCAAATCTTGGACTTAGTTTCTCTCTTATTTTTCTGGCTGTGACCAGTTGCTCTTGGTGTCACGCTCCTCTGATGTAAACTAGTTTACGGGATTAGTGGGGTGGTTATGTAGTAAGAGGACAGCAAAATAGACATAATCTCCGCTGTGCGTCTACAGTTGATCTACATTTGGCCTTTTTTCCATTTAGGTGAAGGTGCTGAATGTTAGACTACAGAGAATCTTCTTCCCAGAAGACAGTCGTTATAGTGAGAACTGTTGACATCTTTGTGAGGCTCTTACCATAAAGAACAAACTGTGAAACTCTTATTTCTTAAATACATCCTCTGTTTGTTTATTGATTTATTTATCTGGATTCCCATTAGCTTCTGCCAAATCAGCAGCTACTCCTCCTGGGGTCACCACATCAAAACTAAATCCATCCATTACATCAACATCATTCAAAATACGATGAATAACGAAACAGAACATTAAAGGTGGTTAACACAGCAACCACCTGACAGTCATAGAGATAGTCTCCTAGATGCCCAGCAGATGGTAAAAATTGAATAGTTTATAACAGTGCATTTAAATACTTGTAAAATCTATAATCAATTTTAACAGTCTGAAAAAAACACTATTTTGTATCTGATAACTGCTAAAGCTCTCAAGCTCTCAAATGTTCATAGATCATGTGAATGAAGTTAAGATAAGGAGACAAATCAATAGCTAGTTAACGTTCAAATCCCTTCTTATTTCAAAATAAAATCAAAATTATCTTAAAATAAATATATCCTGATAAATGTATCTGTCAAAATATCTATTAATATATATCTATTTCAATCAGGCAAGACTGAATTTGAGTGAATAATTATTTATTATACAAGTTTGAAAGACTGAAAATGTGCAAAGTCTGGTAAGGATCTCTTTGACCGATTAGACTCCACCGTGATACCTTGGTGAAAGCGATATCATGGGTACTGAGGATGAATGCGAAATAAGACATCCCCCTTGCAGTCTAGACACTGGTGGTGAGGAATACAGGGTAAGATGAGCAGTAGACTTCTGAGCAGCTTGCTGGGACCCTGATTCACTGGACTGAGGTGCTGAGGTGAGGGGCCAGAATTCTGAGGAGTTGGACCTGGACACTAATGAGACAACTGGAGGTGCCTGGGTGTAGGAGGATGCCGAGATCACCACTGCACTGACTGTGGTGGAGTAGAGACATGATTTAAAAATATGACAGCCCCAGGATGATTGATCTGACTATTGGTGGCAAAATTTGGTGCTTAAGTAAGTGCACACCGCTAATCAGCTAATGATTTGGCTAGGTGAGGTATTAATGAGGTGACTGAATGAATATGTGTTCCTGCTTGAATTTCTAAAATACATTTCATATCTCTATGTCTCTTCATAAGCATTTTAGAGAGATCATAATTTGCCTTAAATCAGTTTAATGTATTTTTTCCATGGTGGCCAAATTATGTTTATAATCATTAATGTTCAATAAACTTTCTAGTTTTCAAATACAAAGTGAGATTTGACCTTTCTAAGATGTTGCTTTTAGTGTGGGGCTAATGCTACCAAAGGTTATATATAAAAAGTCATTGACAGGGCCAAGAGTGTTTGCAAGCTCAAAAGAACAAGCCCTGACTAACATTACAATGAATGAGCCACCAGCATAGCATCAAACCTCTGAGCAATAATCAGACCCCTCCAACTGACATATAGCAACAACTGGGTATCCAACTGTCCTACCTGAGCCATGCTGGATGGTGATTTGATCCAGAGCACATTTCAGCTATGGCATCCACTACAATTCTTAATGCCATTAAACTCAGCTCTAATCAACCACATCACTTACTGCTAATTACCGCTGCCAAGGAGGTTATATTTTGGCCAGCATGTGTCCATCTGTGAACTGAAATACTCGAAAAGTCCTTAGTGGACGCTCATGAAATTTTCAGAGAATATTGGTCATGGCACAAAGAAGAGGTGGTTTGATTTTGTTGATGATCTGAATCTGGATCTTGATCCAGAAGCTATTTTAAGGGTCACTATAAAGAAGTACTCTCTATGAAATATATTTACTTATCAGAAATCACCTTTCCTGGTCTTTTTTTTCAAACATATTTCAGATACTGAGGGTGAAAAGCTATTTTAAAGTGGCAACACCTCCCTGCCAGATATCAACATGATTCCTAGTGCTGGGTGTGAGTTTCCAGGGTCAAGGAATCATATTATGAAACTATTGCTTATAACAGCAATATGTGAGCTACCTTGGCAGAGATTCACACTCTCTGAGTGCCCATTAATACCATGGGCCTTGAACAACCGCACTGTGGAAAACCTGAACTAACCCTTTAAAAGCCTTGAGTTGATATAGTTGTTACACTCAACATAAATGTGAATATCTTGAGGTCTAAAAATGGCAGATTTTTTATTGTACACTCCCTGTACATAGACCAAAAAACATGTTCACTAGTTTGATTGGTGACACTAAATTGCCCGTCGATGTGATTGTAAATGGTTGTCCATCTCTCTGTGTGGCCCTACAATTTGCTACAATTTGCTCCATAAAAGAATAACCTGCATAGCATAATAGCACTGTTTAATCGTCATATAATTTCAAGGCACCAAAAACATTCCTTGTACAAAAGACTGCCAAGGATTGCATTTATTTAACAGTTACAATGGACTCTACAAAACATTTTCCATGGCATCCCCCCCCCCCCTTTTTTGGGGGGGGGAGGGGGTTCATGAGGATAGACCACAACAAATATCACATGTAACTGAAAAACTTTACTTTTTCATGTTAAAGCTATTAGGTGTATGAACCTGAACCTCAATGCAATTTTTAAACATCATTGTATGTTAACACCGTTCACTGAGTTAATAGCTCAAAGAATTGTCACTCTGATGCTTTAAAATAAAAATAACAGTGTTTCTATTAACAGTAGCATGTATGGTTTCTGATCACAGCCAATGCCCCTAGCTCAGCTGAGACAATACCTTGGCAGCAAACAAAAACATACAACACGTCATAAAACAAGAAGTTAGTGTGTATAAAAGTGAGTTATTGTTCTCCTCTTTCATAACCAGAGAGAAGAGCATGATTCCAGCGTGGAGATTCACAGCAGAGCAGACGGTGTCTTCATGTGGAGGAGTGAGAGACATGCCTGCACCAACAGACTCACTAACATGCACGTTTTTCGATTGATCACTGCATAGTAAGTATGTGTGTGTGTGTGTTGTGCAGTGGTTCAGCCCACGCTCAGTCCCACACTGCTCACTTTGTCCAGCTCTCATTCACTTGCCTACCCGTTACTATAGAGACGCAGGGGACAAGAATGCTGAAAACAGGCTGGCAGACAGATATGCAGCAGACCTGGGCTGAATCTTAATAATAAAGAGAAGACTCACAACGCTGCACTGGGAGGATGTTACATAACACTGCTGCAGGATTCTACCATCCAGTCTGCCTTTGAAGACTTTGGAGCAGAAATACAACAAAACTGAGATACTACGAGAAGGCAGTATCAGTCATCTGTCTTTGTTCCCATTTAAAAAGGGACAAAGCTGATTCCTCCATGAGTGTCACACTCCTAGTTGTAAATATGCAGTGGTTAGTGAAACAGGCTGATTTTTATATGGTCGATGTAATTTAGCTTGTACAGTGAAAAGGTTATTTTGTGACCTCTAAAAGTACTTTCCATGTTGCAGATCATACTTAACTTTTAACTCTAGACTGAAACACTGATGGATGAGGCTGATAAGTAATGTAAATTGTATATTAGTAAAGCATATAGGATGTGGAAAGTTACTTAAAACAGATGTGGTGATATCAGCCATTTTGTTACAAAAGGAAGCTCATGGCAGCCACCATTTTGAAACCACCTTAAAACACCTTAAAATAGCAATTGATTATCTTTGTACCAGACAAAAAGGTGCACCTGGGGTAAGACTAGAAACCATTTCACAACACTACGAAGGCTTATTGTACCATGCGATTGGGAGAAAACTGCACACATGTCCAGAAAACAACGTGCTGGCTGCTAGACACAAAAACAGTAGCAAAAAGACAAAAAGGTCTGAACAACAAAGGATGCTCCAAGGTCAATGGAATGATGAAAATCATCACAGATGTGACGTTTGGTGTCTTGGCCCCTCATCTAACATGAAGCAGATTGGAGGAGCATGACCATAGTTAGTATACAATGGAAAGAATTCATAAATGTGACTACTACAACAAATGTAGCAACAAATGATGAAATAAGTTATACACCATTGAATCACATGACTGAAACATCTAAACAGTCATCAAAATGGTGCAGTAACAATCGTCTCATCTTGAATACCAACAAAACAAAAGAGATGATTGTTGACTTCAAGAGGAACAAGAATACACATAGATGTGTTTCCATCCTGGGAAAGGAGGTGGAGGTGGTGGAGGAATACAAGTACCTTGGAGTTCAGCTGGACAATAGACTTGAGTGGAAATGCAACTCTGAGTACATCTACAAGAAAGGTCTGAGCAGACTCTACTTCTTAAGGAAGCTGAGATTTTTCAGCGTCTGTACCAAAATGTTGCACATCTTCTATAAGTCTGTTGTTGAAAGTGCAATCAGCTTCGCAGCGATCTGCTGGGGCAGCAGCATCAGAACCAGAGACTTGAAGAGAATCAACAAACTGATCAAGAAAGCTGCTTCTGTGCTTGGAGTAACTCTGGAGCCGCTGGAGCTGATCGTCCAAAAAAGAATGGTGCACAAGCTGATGAAGATAATGGAGGACTCTTCACACCCTCTCCAAAACACGGTGATGAAACAGAAGAGTGTGTTCGGTGAGAGGCTTCTTCAGGTCCAATGTAAGACTGAGAGGTACAGAAGATCATTCCTGCCAGCAGCCATCAGCCTCATGAACAAAGTCCAGAATTAATTATTGTTATTATTATTGTTATTATTGTTATTATTGTTATTATTGTTATTATCATTATTATTATTATTATTATTGAACACAATCTGAACTACTACAATCCTGAATTTCCCTTTGGGATAGATAAAGTATTTTTCATTTAATTTCATTCATTTTTCATTTCATTCCATTCATCATGACATGCAATTCAGTGAAGAAAAAGAGTGTACGAATGTCCAAAAATACACAAGTGTATAAATGAATGCAGGAACCTGAACTAATATAAAAACAATATTATTTGTGTATACACAAATGCATGAAATAATTTGACCAGAACAGATTTTTTACGATGTTGTGTAAATGGTAAATGGACTTAAGCTTATAAAACACTTTTCAAGTCTTTGACTACACGGGGGTTAAGTGTCTTGCCCAAGGTCACATTACCATGTGGCACATAGAGCTAGGCTCAAACTTGCAACCTCCCAATAACTGTCGAAGCGCACTATCAGACTGTGCAAGCCATGCAGTCTGATAGTGATGTGATGTGTTACCTTTTTTTTTTTTTTTTTTTTTTTAATAAAAAAAAGGGTATTCATCATGGGGCACTTACAGTATGTGCTTTTTCATGGCCTTGCAGTCAGCTTGAGCAGATTCTTAAAGAGCTACCGGTTTTTATCACATCTGCTCTCATTTCCTTTTTAACACTAGAGGTTTCCATTTTGTACTGACCCTTTTCCAACTCATGAGATTGCAATGTCATGATAAGCAAAACATGAAATGTCATCACAGGTCAGCTGGAAGCACAGGAATCTGTTCATGTTCAATCTGACATACTGTACTGTACAAGTTCACATTTTATTGGCGTTTCAACTCTTGTGTGAATGACTCCAGTGTCAACAACATGCTTTGGCAGGTCTGGGCAGGCATAATGAACAATGTGCACAGCCTAAAAAACTGAAGCCACATCCTTGTCGTGAGAGTTATGACCCTAATCATTATGAAAAAGGAGTTCATTTCTTTCTTGTGCCAACATGTCCTTAAAGTTCCTTCAAAATCCACTGAGAACTTTTGGAGTTATCTTGCTCACAGCACAGGCAGGGCAGATAGACAGACTAACAAACAAATGGACAAACTCTGGCAAAAACATAACCTCCTTGCTGAAGGAAATAAAAGAGACCGACTGACTTTCAAACAAAAGCAAGCGGGTTGTTCATTGAAGAAAAATTACTTTAGTATTTAGACTACTGTGTAGCCTGCCAGGCTGTAATTGTTTTCTCCCAGTTTTTCTTCAGTTTTGCTGAAATGGGGCAGTTTTGGGGCAAAGTGTCTGCCTAAAGACACATGCACATTTGATTGCACGAACCAAACACTTGACTTGCCTGTTAAAAAGAAAAACCCAGACACTACCACTGATCCAACAGCAGCCCAACAGACTGATATTAAAAATATAATTGAAAATATATATAAAACAGAAGGATAAACATCATCTCATGAGCACTCATGTGCAAACACGCCAAAGTACAAAGGCTTAACCTAGTTTCTGTCCATTTGACCCATGCAAATGGATTAAAGACATAAAAAGACAACAAACAAAGCACATACACACAAATGAAAGTTGAAATAATTATGTAAATACTGCTGCAGTATAACCAGTTGTCCAGATTTTTTGAACTATGAAGCTGACAGATAATGACTGGTTGCAGAATAACATTACTTGTACCTTGTTCAAAACAAATATCAAAGGTAAAATGTTAAAAAGGAAGAATGGAAATACCGGTTAGGGATTTTATGTTTTAGAAGAAATTCAGCCGAAACAATAACATATGAGATAGATACATTACGCTGCATTTAAGTCTTGAGTATCATCATGAGATAAGTGTTCGTTGTCCTGTTCATTAGAGAGGTTTTGGTTATATAAATCGAAGCTCCATGCCAGACAAAGGATGAAAGGAAATAGCATAAAACAGAGAACTGTCCTTGATTTTTTTCCTTAATGTTTTCATTTCAGCCTTTTTCCCTTCTGTGGCAATTTTTTTTCACTATCTCTCTCCTCCTCTTAAACATTTTCACTGTTGTTCCCTTTCTGTCAAGATCCTTTCATTTGCTCTGTAAATAGACAGTATGTCCTATAAGACAGAGAGAGAGAGGAAGGAGAGAGAAAGTCACAGACAGTTCTGAGACTGCAGCAGATTTCAACCAATCACATGAAGGAACCCTCCAGCCCACGTGGTTTATTCATAAAAAACAGGAGGAAACCAATATCGATTCAGCTCCATACTCTCACTATCTACAGCATGTTATCAATATGTTAAAGGATTATAAGACATGTTACATTTTGGATGTGTTGCTCATCGTACAAATTATATTACACCTTCTTTTACTATGAGAACTTTAAGTCAAAATGTACATATTGCAGTCTCATGATTGCAAATTCATCCTGTTTTTTCCATTGACCTTTTTTCCTGTTGGGTTTCAGTGTGCTCATTTCAGTAGGTGACCCTGATTAGAATACCCAGGACACGCAGGCAGGACACCAAAAATATCCCATATATGTGTCAGCTTAATTGACTGTGCCCAGTGTGTGACGCAGGTGTATCTTCTGCAGCATTTTCCAAAGTATACAGAGCAGATGTTGTCAAGGATCCAACATTAACCTAAATGTTGTGATTGTTTGGCTTCTGTTTTGCCTTTAGCAGTTTATTTGAAATGATATTTTATGCTGTTATTTATTCCTTCACTTATTTATTTATTTTGTCCTGCCATTTAATGGTTCTCAAAAAGGCATCAAATAAAATAAAAAATATTTATCACACACTGTAAAAAGGAACACAAGCCCTAACTTTAGCAATGATGAGCTCATCCAGAATACAAGCTGATGTCCCTGAGTTAAAAAAGGCTGAATTACTTTTTATGCTTGTGTCAAACAACAAAATGACTATTTCTACAATTTTACCTGCACACATTTTGCATGCATACTATTGCATTATAGAATTGTCCCTTGTTTAGTAAAGCTTGATTTTATTATTTCAATTTAATATAATTTTTAGCTATTGTATTACATTTTAGTTAGCTTTTATTAATAATGATAATGTTGGTTTCATTTAGACAACCCTCAGCACAAATGTGGAAAAATCTGTGTGGGTTTGGAGCCTCAGTATTTGGGGTCCAGCAGGGACCTTATCTTACCCCCCTCTGTTTCCTGTTCCCAAATGATCATATGGCTCTTATCCACTTCCTACAACTGTGCATCTGGAATCCTAGGAATTAAAAATTCCTACTCTACAAAAAATAAACGTGTCATTTTTCTAAAAACAACTTAAAATGTTTAAGTTCAACTTAAAGAAAATAGAACAGTTTAAATTCAATTTGTCATTAGTTTCATCACCAATCAACTTTGTTCATCATACGTACATTTGGAAAGCTGTTATGGGATAAAGAATTTTTTAAAAAGACTTTTAAGTCTGTAGCCTTAAAACTTGGAAATCTCAAAGGTAGTCTTTAGGTCCTCTCCTGTTTTCCTTTCGAATGTGCTCATGTGGCTCTGATTTGCTCACATGCTGTCCCTGTAGCTCTGCAGATGAAACTCTTCTTAATCAATTGTTTAAGTTTGTGAGAAAAGAGGACAATGGGGAATAAAATCCTAATAAGACAACAAGCTCAGAACACACAAAATAAAAAGCAAAAATACCAAGATGTAGTTATTAGAAATTGTGTAATTAAATAATGTAATTAATAGAAATTGTGTGTTTAGTTTTTGTTATATAGTTAGTTTCCTTTTAAGATACAATCTTTGTAAAGATACAAAAACTAGAATCTCGTGTTGTAGATCTATATCTAAAATTTGTCTCAATCTTAAATTTATCCATTCAAATTTATCAACAAGATTTGATTCAGTTTAATGGCACCCTATAAAGTCTCATGAGGCTGAGCCTCATGGCAACCTATAGTATCATCCCAGTAAGCTTATTTGTCGTGGACTTATTTCTATTGCATAACTGTGTCCCAAGGGTTTCAGGCAAATCACAGGATTAGTGAGTGGTGTGAGTGGATAAGAGGCCATCCAAGTTCCACAGCTAACTGCAAGGTTTGCACAAACATGGGCGCTCATTCATGAGCACAAACAGCAGGTGAACAATCCTCAGTGTTAATGTCGCCATCAAAAATCAAGAAAAAAAGGCTTCAGATGCCTTTTCCTTTGACAAAATCAAAGAAATAGCTAATTGAAAAAAATATCTTGGATAGTAATATCTCAGATAAAAAATGTTTTTTTTTTTATTAATCTTTAATTTTTATGAACCAGATAACATGAGGCAAAAACGTGTAAGACATTCAGTGACAGCTGTATTTCTTTTGTCTGTAAGGAGAAATGTGTTGGTTTAACCAGCAATGAAAAACAGGTATATAACATGTTTTGTTTATCTCTATGTGACCCTGAGATTGGCTGATGACCAGCTCAGAGTACCCCACCTCTCACCCAGTGTCAGCTATGCTCCAAGCCCCCTGTGACCCCCAAAAGGTATAGATGACGATTGGATGGATGTTTTATCTATTTACTAAATGCTGATAAATATTGATAATGGGATCAGTAAATACTGATTTGTAAAATAGTATCAATCATGGTATTGATGTGAAGACTAATCCTCAGAGAAAATAGTCCACTCAATGCGAAAGTCCTTCATTTGAGGTAAAGAATCTTTATAAATTATTTTTGAAAACAATATAGTAAAATAATAAGTATTGATAGTGCATAAATGCAAGTGAAATTTAATAATAATAATTGTTCTATTTGGTTAAATAAGTTTGATGAAAGCAAGAAAACATTTTGACACCCATATCAGGACTGTTTGACTTTTGGTCAACAAGTAGTCACATTTCTGGGGCTAAAATCTGATCAAAACTTTCAGCTGTTTCTTGTCCAAACACCAAGACTAAATCTAAAATGGCTGCCAATATTTTTTCTGTGCACACACATTAACATTAAAACAAAATGAATAGTGATGAAAACAATAAAAAAGACAAGAGATCCTACATGACTTTTGATTTATTTCATCATGTTCACCATAAACAATTATTGGTCTTAACATGTAGAGAGTGAATGCAACTGTGGTGCAGCACCACAGAAAACACACACATTTAGATAATACTTTCCATAACGGACATATATGAAAAATGAGCTGTACAAAAAGGTTGAATTCATGTTTGATCATCCTTAGAGCAAGGCTTGCTCACACTGCCTGCAAACTTAATGGCAAACACTCCAGTGCCTTACAGAAAACACTGAAGCACGAGCATTATGTCATACCACTGTGCAAACATCAACGATTTGTTCACAGCTGTGCAAAATAGCAGCATTACATTCCACTTTCCAAGCAATGGTGTCACAACACATCACAATGATCAATAAATACTGAATAATATCTGTCAGATTTGTTCTATAAGCTTTTTTTGGAATGTTGGCTTTTAGAAAACAAAAAGATGTGTGCAAATGATAGATGTCTGTCACTTATACTGAGACATTCACATTCATTATTTACACTGTGATGAAAACATTATCCATTTGTTGACTGAAAGTAGACTGAACCCAGCAAACTGAGTACCACAGCACATTCACAGAGCAGGGAAACAGAAAAGACAAATTTTGTGTGTGAACTACGGTGTTTACAGCCACAGCCAAAACAGGTAAATGATACAAAATAAAGAGATTTTTCAGATTCCGAATATTTACATGTAAACCGTACAATTCCAGGCCAAAAGTATTCAATAGTTGGCACATTTAGATTAATAATAAAAACTTTACATCCATTTTGTCTCTATAGCTACGATGGCCACTGCAGTGCACTTTATATCAACTCACAGCAGAGGCCTTCGATTGCATTTAGTGCAGATTCCCAGGTTCTGAGGGGCAGGGTTCTCCCAGTACCAAATTTGCATTACTGTCCCCTATTTAGCAGTCATCTGCCCTCAGACAGGTAATGCACCTATACCAAAAAATGCTGGCAGGCAAAAGAAGTTTTTTCACTCAATAATGAGGTGGTGTTTGCAATTTTCACTACAGAAAAATGAGCTCCAAAAACTTCTTGTTCCAACAGGGTGCAAAGGTAGAAGGGATTCACAATATGAGTCGCACAATACCGGCATCAGCAAATAATAACATGAAGACTACCAGTATCAGAAGATAAAAAAATCCTGACAATGTTTTCAGCCAGTGTTTTGGCCACACATATTAGCCATATACTATTCCATATTGGCTGTTATATCCCAAATGTATTAATTCGCCTTACTGGGACAACTTACAACATACTATTATAGATTTGCTTCTTTTATAATTAATATTTAATCCAATTACATACTTTCTCTGATTTAAATCACTGAATATCTACCATTAATAAACAATATGTTGTCACTTATGGTAGACTCACTTATAGTACTTCTTGTTCTATGTTTTTCTCCTGAAATAGATGTATTATCACAAAGGAGCAGATCCTTTCTTGTGTGGGGGAGACTTTGTGCTCTACAATCAGCATTTGTAGGCTTACATTCAATAACTGTATTTGTGTTGGCTTGAACAAGATTGGAAATATCATGTCAAATATTCCTTGAAAACATATTGTGCACCCTTTCCACAATTTCTCAGCTTATGGACAGTAAAGTACATCTATTCATCTATACAAAAGCTGGCTAGGCACACAAATAATGCATCAAGTTTTCCCATTTTCTCCTTAAATATCATAAAGTAGAACGCATTATCCTCACAAAGAAACCCCTTCAGTTATCTGTTGCTGTTTAACCTCCCGCAGAGAATTTCAACGCACAATATAGGCCTTTACTGTAAACCTGGGAGGCTTAGGCTTATGTTCTGAAAGTGTACTAAGCTTATTTCTGTCCTCTTAAGCCACGATTGACTCTGTTGTGGAGAAGGGACTCAAATAGCAGTGAAGGTAGGGGAAATGGCTGCCCAGGTCAGCACCTCGGACAGCTCCGCCTCTCCTTTCTCACACACACATGCACACAATCTATTCTGGTCCTGCCTGGAGGCTCACCTCACTGCGACATCCTCTCACTGACCCACAAACAGGCCTAATCATGAATGAAATCCCTCTGCCACCCATGGGAATGAGAAAAAAAAAAGAAGAATACACCATTGGCATGCATTTATGAAGTCTCCTACTGCAGCCTAAAACACTACACTGTTATACTATGAGAAAGAGAGAGATAGCTTGAGCTTCAGATGCGTAAAGCCTCAATCACTGGCCTTTACATTCAAAACCACCTGTGTGTGATTTTGCAGAAACATTCATCTTCATTTATAAAACACCGGTGTCTTGTCTGTGTCCATGTCAGCGGTCCAGACTTGCCTCGCTGCTGTCTCGCTGATTTTTGAGGTCCTGGAAGACCTCAGTGAAAAAGTGCGGGTCTGCATTGAGCTGCAGCATTTTGGCGCTCAGCCTGCTGATGATCCGGAGCGCGTTCTCCCAGAAAACGTCCTTGTTCGCGTCGATCATGAACGGCTTGAGTGGGTAGGAGATCTCGTTGCCCATGTACGAGTAGGCGAGGTAAAGGCAAGTCTGGAAGGTGCCCTGCAGCTCGGCCGCGCTGGCGATGCTGTCCTCTATCGTGTCCTCGCACAACAGGTACACGAATACCAGGTTAGCCGGCGTGATGAAGCCCTGATCCTGCCAGCCCTGGAGCAAAAGAGTCCGATCAATGTTCCGGAACCACAAGATCACCTCCCCACAGTTTAACTCTTTCAGTTTAAAACACCTGCGGCACATGAAGTTTCCCAAACAGCGCAGGAGCTCCCCGGTGGAAGCCTGGATGATTACGCGCCGGGGTGACGCCAAAGACAGGCTGCTAGGTTGTTTCTGCACCGAAGAGAGTCTCCCGTTTTGAACCACTATCTCGTTGCTTTGCTTGGGTACCGTGGGAACAGTGGGTACTGGCACAGGGATCGGCGCTTTGGGCTTTTTCTCCTCATTTTGGTGCGTTTTCCTGTTGTTGACGCTATTGAGCTGTGAGATCTGAGTGTACTGGAGATCACGCGTGGGCACCGGGTTGGGGGTCACTTTTTTGGCACTCTTCTTTGCCGAACTGGCCACCAGCTTCTTCCAAGATAGAGCCACAAACATGGAGTGCCGCTTGAGGCTCTTGTTATCAGGTTTGAATCCATCCCCTGCGCCTTCTCCTGCGTCCATAATCGACGCCCTTTTCGACGCCGGTGATATGGAGAGGACGGTGCCCATGACTGCAGAGGAGAGAGCCGCGGTGCCGTGGATGCTGCAGCAACTTCAACGCAGTCTTGTGCTGGCTGGGAGGCGCTGGAGGAGAGTCACGACCACGATGAGAGCTCCATTTACGCGTCTCGATGCTCCGTGCGGTCGCCCCTGGATGAGAAGGGGACGAAGATGGAGCCGCTGTCCAAAGTGTTTCTGTATTCCAACAGATGCTCTGTCAGCGCCTCAGGGGGAAGACGCTGCGACACAATCCTCGAGCCGTACCTTCAACTAAGATTAGTCGCCTTGCGCAAGTTACGGCTCAAACGAACCACAGACCGCAGTGTCCGATTGACAGGGGAGACAGCCAATGAGAGAGCTGATCAATGATCCAATCAGCGGGGGTGTTGTTTTTAGCTCTAGATTGCCATTGATAGCATAGCTTTCACAGGTACAGACAACATTCTGGTACCAGTGTCTTTATTCAGCATCCAAGCTGTAACAAAAACAGCCCAGCGTACCCGAATCACAGGAATTACTCTTTGAAATCAACAGACTGTAGTGCCATGGTTACTGACTGACCTTACATCAGACAAGCGAAGGAATGATCATGGCATTTCACATTATATTCACACTGTATTTAACTCATCATATAGGGTTATCATTTCAACTGATTATTTATTTTTACCACAATTTCTTAAATTAAAAAAAAAATCAATGGTAAAATGGAAATATTTTTTTATTTTGTTTATAAAGTAGCCTACATTAAAATCAAGTCAACATGCGCTATCATTAATTAAGTCATTGCTACTAGTTAATGCATAAGAACATAAAGTTAACCTCAGATGTCCCTGAAACTGCAAAAAAAGGACGTGTCAAACACAGCACACTTGACCATGACAGTACAGGCCAAAGCCAAAGTTAGCATTATGCCATGGTTCCCTTGACTGCAAGCCTAAAAAGCCAATCATATTTTTTCTCTGTTTTGGGCCATAATTATTATTTAGCTCTGTGGTAAATGAGAACTTCTGCTCTTTTAGAAAATCTTAACAAACCTACTTTTCAGGATTTTTCTAAGCTTAAAAAAAGTTAATGATAAGCTGCTATGGAACTACAACATGGCAGTTTGACATCAAAGCAAGTAGAGCAATTCCAATTTATAACATCTTATTGTTCTCTCTCAGATGAGGAGAGAGAAAGAAAATGCTCAAAACGAAACAACACTCCTGCCTTGAGACACCATGCTGGGGTGCTGTGTGTTAAACTCATTAGGTTTATAAAAGCAAACACAAAAACACCAAAAGGCGCACAGGAAAGTTTCACTTTAGTCAGAGTGGCATCTTTTCAGACTAACTGAGCAATGAGCTCATGACAAAACATTAGAGGACTGTTTTGCTTCCCTTTCACCAAAAAATGTTTCAAAATTAGAATCCACAGCAACAAACACAATTACATAAGGAATACTGCAATACTTGATAACTAACCAATTTGATACGGGGCAAGTTTTTGACTGACTGATTTTTGCCTACTTCGTCCTGATTGTGGTGATTTCATACGTGCTACAAACAAACACTATAAAATGTCTCTGCACAGGTAGAAGGCTGGGAATGCACTTAAGGAAAAACGGCATCCCTCGCTTCTCCTATTGCTTGCTGTCATATACAGATTTAGGTGTCCCAGACTGTCCCACGAGAAGGCTCAAAACAACAGGTATTTGTCCCACAACAAAAGGTCTTACAACCATGAGCTTAAGAAAGAACAAAATATAGCAGATGTCCAATAAAACACTTTTTTAACAACAAAATGGCAAATACCTTGTCACATGGCTGAAGGTCTAAGATGGAGAGTTTGGGAAAGGATTCAAACATTTAGATACCTTGATCCCAAAAAACATAGCACAACAGCTCAAAGGCCAGAAAGCTGTTACACTCCCTTCTACTCAAGGATCATATACAAGGCTGCAAAAAATTGATTTATATATATATACTGTACATTGAGTTGATGCACTTAACTTTGAGCTTCCAGAAGTGTCAGCGGATTTTTTTTAATAGGCACAAGACAGAACCTTGCCACGTGCCTTAAGATGGAAGCTGTTACTCTTATTGTTCAAAGTCAACCCCCAACACTGTATTTGTGTCTCCAGCAGATTCTCAGCAAAGAAGTACAAACATCAACAGGTGAAAAAAAAAGGCATTGACCAGTGGCCCTATTCAGCTTGATGGAGGGCACCTCGCTCGTGATGCTCCTGTGAGGCTGAATGACAGCGACTGCCTGTCAAAATAACAAAAAGTTCCTGACCCCAACACTCTGATTCAGACCAGTGGGTCATTTAAAATAAAGTATCTGCCACCAAAGCCTGTATTACTATGGAGAGGAAGCATTTATTAATTTATTTAACCCTTTTTTTTGTTGAAATTATGAGCAGTACTTCCCTTCTTTCAATCCAGTTGATGGTTTTGTGAGGCCTTAACTTAATATGAGCAGAAAACATCAGTAACACTAAAGCAACTTCTATTCACAGCCCTATTGGATATTTATATACAGCCCCTACAGAAACAACTATGAGATGCATCTGAAGCTGAACTCTTTTATTTTTGAATATCAATCAAACACCAAGGAAAGTTGTATTGATAAAATTTACTGCACAGTTATTGAATAAAAACTGTTGTATCTCTCCAACTCTGAAGAAAGATCCATGCCCTGTTAAACATGTTTTTAAGAAACAGCTTTGTTGATTTGTGTGTCATCTGAACATTTTTTTTCATTGTTTAAATTTATGGACAACATTTAAAAAAAAAAATGATCTGGTGTGCAAGATAAAATATGCAGTGTTGGGAGTCTGCAACTTACTATAAGGAGTGTGAAACGTTAATATGACTCAAAAACTTTATTGAGAGTTATTCAAATATTATCATGTATTCAGAACTCAGAGTCAGGGTCAAGTGATGATCCACACCTATCTGGTGAGGTTAAGTGCTGATTAAGTATATATATACTTAATCAGCACTTATATATATATATATATATATATATATATATATATATATATATATATATATATATATATATATATATATATATATATATATATATATATGGATATAGATATATATAGATAGATATATATAGATATATATATAGATATAGATATAGATATAGATAGATAGATAGATAGATAGATAGATAGATAGATAGATAGATAGATAGATAGATGTCACATCAACTATTGTCTAATAATATCAATCATTTATTTACCAAAATTTAATTTATACCATTTGATATTTTCAATGTCTAATATTCAACATCAAATATATCATATTTTAATTTTTCTCATATTAAACTGCTTATTCAAAGTACTTCAAGGTGAATGAAAGATTAAGCCAGATGTTTGATGAGTGATTTATCACACACCATATTCAAAATGTTGGTGACCTTATCAAAAGCAGCCCCCAGAAAGGCTGTTACACATCTACACCGTGTTAAACAGTGAAGTAACAACAAAAAACTCAGCCACTAAACCCTACAGCTAAAATTCAACATTAACTTAGAATCAGAGGAGAGCTGATTAAACCCAAATGAAGGCTTCTGGACGTCTTCAGTTAGTTTGGATTTAATTGACTGCATCTGGATGCAGACAATGTAATGTAAAGGGATGGAATTTAAGTTAACACTGTTGTCTGCCAAACTCTAACTATAATGTTGATTAATGTCTGATTTCTAACAATGTCTGCTATTTAGTATAATGTAATAACAGCTATTATCTCTACTATCCACCATCTAATATCTGACATCTTATATCATACTTAATTATTATCAAATATATATTTACTTCCAACCCCCATGACAGTATCAAATAAAATAATCTATCCTTCAGGGATCCGAAATGGAGATACTTGCATCATTACTGCTAAGGAATGACCATGTACTTTACAGATCCATGTTTGTTAGTGCTCTTTCAGGTCGGAGGGCAGACTGAGTGGTGGGACAAGAGCAGAGAAAGCTAAGAAAGATATTGTATATTGACAACAGAAAACTGTTGACAAGTTAGGACATTAGCATGCTTATAGTTTACCCAAACATGATTTGAATGAAAAGGCTTGAAGCAATCTGTAAAACAATCTAGGTAGAGATGGCTTATTGACCATACAAAATCCAGGAATATATTGTGCAAATAAATTAGCACTTATTGAGACCTAAAGTGGAATATCAGAAGGGAGCAGTTTCACCTCATATTTCAGGGCTTTCATTTTTTGGAAGCAACTGGTCCAGCCGTCCCCCTTCAGTCAAGAACGCTCAAAAGCAACAAGGTAAATGAACACTTTCACAAAGAGACAGACAACTACCAGATAGTGAACAGCAAACAACTTGTAAAATGTACTTTGAGTTAAAGCAACAGGACAAAAGTAGCTTACTACATTTATATTATGTACATTTCTTAAGTGGATATCTTAATTACAAATACAGTGATCATAATTTTGGAGATGTAACTATTCTATTATTTTATATTATCAAAATGATATTAATAAAGAAATTTTAACCACAGTTAATGTTTCTTTCAAAACTCATATTTAAGGTATTGTTTTCTTCATTTTTAGCTTTTTTTTTAAATAAAATATGAGTCTAATTTGTTGCATTTCATACTGTTATTAATTGTTTGGGCTGCACAGCCCTAAATGACAGACTGCTCTTCAAAAAAATATTTGAATGAGTGGCCTTAAGTGATTTAAAGTTTTTGCAATAATAAAATCATTTATATGCCCGCTTAAACTATTATATTTCTGCATCAGAGAGACAATGACTGTTTTAAAGAACCATTTTCAGTTTGGTTTTATATGTTTGTCATTCTCATGTGCTGAATTATTTCTTTGACGTCCAAAGTCAAAAATGTAACTTTAGTCATTGAGCAGTCATTGAATACCTCAGTGGCTAACCCCATCTCCCCTACTATGATAAACAACTAGTTCATGGTTTCCTCTTGTATTGAGAACCTCAGTAGGTCCATGATGGGACATAAGCTTTTTTTTGCTGGTGTGTGTGTGTGTGTGTGTCTTTTGTCAATCTCTTTTGTTTTGTCTTGATGTAAGCACTTTGATCTGCAATTTAATTTGAATGAACTGTACTATTTAAACACATTTTGAGTGATTTATTGATTCCACACTAACTTTGTGCACTTTGTGTTACCTATTGATTAATAAATCAAATAACACTGTAAAGGCAAGCAGTCCTATGCCCTCATGCTTAAGATTTTTGGATTGCATTTCAGAATAGCATATGAAAAGGGAATGTTGTGGTGACAGCATTTATGTATTCCTCCATCAATCTATCCACCAACCATTGATGGTGATACTTACACTTGTGGGAGTCAACAGCTAACCTATCAGGAATGTTTGCTCTGTAGAAGGAAGTCATGGTACCTGAAAACCCAGGTATGCAATGAGAGAATATGCTACTTAACACAGAACGATCCTGGACAGCAGGTATTCATACCAGAAAACTTCTTGCTGGGTGAAACAGCAGCTCTGTTCACTTTACACTGTAAAAAAAAGGCTAGTTGTTTTAACTAAAAAAAGATAGTGTCAGGGCTGCTTTAAAATTTTAAGTTATCTGAATTTAGAAATTTAAGTTCAGTTGAATTAAGAACGGTTCAGATTAAGTAAACTTCTGAAGTTCAATAAACTTGCTATTAAGTCAGCTCCACTTGAATTGTTTAGTGTAACAAACTTCTAAAAGCAATCCAATTCCAATAATATTTTTTTATGCCAACAGAGTAATTAAACTTCTTTAAACTACAGTTTTAAAGGTAAAACAACTTGATCTGAAGTTCAGGTCACTGATCCTCATCCACAAATGTGAAAAAAGAAATAAAACAGTAAAAGATGTGAGCTATAAGCTTGTTTTCCACCAAACATGCAAGCCAGACGAATTTTACTAAAAGTTAAAGTTCAAGAACATTTGTTGATGAGGATGCACTTTTCCCACAAGCAAGCACTTTTTAGTGGCAAATTTATCTTGAATCTGTTCAGAGCTGTTTTGCTATCCACATTGAACATGTGATAAAAATAGCCAGTTGTGATATTAAAGCATAAAAGAACAGAAGTTGTTTTGGTTTGTCTGGCAATAATACCCTTTAAATACTAGACCTTTTTTTCTGCTTTTAAGATTGTTTTTCTTAAAGCAAATATTAACTTTAATTTATAAACTTGTGTCAAAGCAGAACAAAATTAGTAAAAAGTTAAAGAGAAATATTAAGTTAAATCCAAATGCAATAAGTCAATTTAGCTCAAAATCATCAGTGACTTGAACTTCAGATCAAGTTGTTTTACCTTTAAAACTGTAGTTTAAAGAAGTTTAAGTACTCTGTTGGCATAAAACAGTACTATTGGAATTGGATTGCTTTTAGAAGTTTGTTAAACTAAACAATTCAAGTAGAGCTGACTTAATAGCAAGTTTATTGAACTTAAAAGAAGTTCACTTGATCCGAATCGTTCTTAATTCAACTGAACTTAAATTTCTAAATTCAGAAAACTTAAAATTTTAACCCTTAAGGGACTGCAATTGTAAGGGTTTGCCAGTAAATACATTTGTATTTTTGTTCATTCTGATGTCATTTCTTGGAATATCTTCAAATACCTAATATCCCTAGAATCCTTACAACTTAATCTAAAATGGTATACATATAAATAAACCATAAAAATTAGGTAAAGGTGTTCAAATTGTGTTATAAACTTAGAAAATACAAAAATCTGATGTTTTTTTCATTATATTTACTAAATATGCACACATAACACATTGATCGAAATGATTTCCACATGTAGAAAAATAAACAAAATATTTCTGAACACACCAGTAGTGATTTGAACAAAATACCTATTTTAGTTTTTGAGATATGATCATTTTTATGTAAAAACTACAGAGGCGTTTTTTTTTTAGTTTGATCACTACTGCAGAACCAAAGCAGTACTAAACATAGAAACTTGAGCAAAATATTTCTCAACAATATTGTTTCAACTATATACATTTTCCATAAACATAAATACATTGCACATTTTACACAATACACATTACATAGCCTATATTTTATCTTACAAAGAGCCATTGTGGAAGTCATCATGGCAGACAAAACTCTCTCTCTCACACACAATCTCTCCCTACATCAAACAACTTTCTCTCACCAAATCAAACAAATTACTCTTCCTAAATCACACACTCATACAGTACCTAACTCTCCCCATCACAATTTTAATTAATCAGTCTATCTATCAATGAATCATGGTGCGTTCCAGTTGTAGTCGGAGGTCGGAATTTCCCACTTCCGAGTAGGAAATTCTATCTGGAACGCCCCCGAGGTCGGAATATCCTACTCGGAACTCGGGGAGACCTCACCACCCCCGAGTTGACGATCAAAGATGGCAGCCCCCAGTGTGAACAGTTATTTAGCTCCTGTAATAATCAATTTATTTGCACTTCTGACTAGTGTGTGTTGCTCTAGATCAGCTGTATGCATAGTAGTGCTAGACTTATATTTACAAAAATGCTGCCATAGTGATAATCACATTCTTCATGTGAAGTTTGTGAACAACAACGCAGGCATGCTAACAACGGCTAACAATAGCCTGGTCGATCGGCACGTTTTTTTTCCAACTTCAACTGGAATGCAGATAAGTCGGAGATGACGTCACTCCCATTTCCCAGCTCCCAGTTCCGAGGTAAATGGAACGCAGCATAAATCTCTAGCTCTCTCACTATATGACCTGCTCTTTCCAACTTACACGTTAAAAAGGTCCTTTAGTGCCACACAGTGGTGGCGCGGGAAAATTCCCGGGTGATTTTATGCGAGTAACACAACGTAATGACGTAAATGGAGAAGTCACATGAAAGACGAAAGTCTATGCTTTTAGCAGCAAAAAGAATGAGCATTCTAGCTAATGTCGTTTTTGAGTTATATCAGTTTAAGCAGAACTATGTAGACAGCGCGGTGGGCGGGGCCGCCGGCGGGAGGTCAGTCCCTTGAGGGTTAAGGCAGCAGCCCTGACACTAACTTTTTAAGTTAAAACAACTGGCCTTTTTTACAGTGTACCACTATTCAGCTCTTTACCACAAAACAACTCTTTGGAATGAGTTATTGTTATTATTACTTTTGTTATTATTGTATTATTGTTGTTAATAAAAATAACTAAATAACAACAACAACAATAAGAGAAAAATTAATAATGATAATATTAACAAAAGTAATAATGATAATAATAATAATAATGGTAGTTTATTGTAGTTTTTTCTGCTGCAATGTGACAGCTGTATGTGAGACATGCTGTTTTTTTGTTTAGTCTTTCGGTTGAAGTGCCTCTTTTTTAGGAGCTGAGCAAAGACAGGTCATTTTTTTAGAGCATGCTGAATGTTAGGTCTACATAAGTGTTCAAATGAACCAGATATAAAAACTTGAACTGTATTCAACATCCAAAAAATAATGAAGAAAAAGTCCTTGGCAGGTAAATATGACCTTAAATGAAACCACATGATAAACAAAACTACAGAAGATGCTTAAATGGGTGCTGGTTTTGTAGAAAGGCTGCAGTTCTTGCCACGGTGGTTACAGGATCAAGTCTCAGTCCTGACAGAAATCAGCACACACTCCCCCAGTCTCGCCTCATCATATGTCCTGTATCTCTTCAGCACTTATGCCAAAGAAAGTCCTTTTGTCTTGTTGAAAGGCAAAAGGTCAAAGAATAAGCTTGTGAAAAGCTGTTTTCTTTTCGCTTGAAAACACATAAATACTTTACCCCTAAACATGCCCACATTCCCTTAAAAGTTCATGCTGGAATGTTCTCTAAAGAGTTTTTGGAAAAGCAATCCGTACAAAGTTTTAGTGCCAGTTCTGGGCAAACATCAGTTAAGAAATCTGAGCAATGCCTGGAGCGCCGGATGCCAGGCACCACATGTTTCTCAAAGATGAAACATCACCTGCATGATTATGTTTAAATTGATATATATATTGTCTTGCTGTGCTTCATCTCTTATGTTGCAAGCCTTGATATTTCTTCATCTTTAAACAGAAGAAGTATGATTGAGTGATTACTGAGCAGGTAGCATGACAATGTTTTAAAGACTGTTAATTAGAAGATAAAAAGTCAGATTCATAGTTTCTTGTGTTATTTGTAACCAAGTTATCTTATTTATTTCAGTCAGACCTTAAAAAACGTATCTTTTCCTCACAAAACTATCAATGATCTGCTCTCAAATGGTGTCACTGCCAGCTTTGTGTTGTAGTGATTTCCTGTTGTCAGCCACGGTTTTAATCCCACAGCCAGCCACTACTACAATGCATGTTTGTTTCTGGAAACTGCACCAGTAATCCACTTAACCTCGGCAGGACTGGCTTTGCTCAACTAAGTTACATGACTGCTGTCTTAGATTCACCTTGAAATGGAAAGAGATATAAATAGCACTGAAAGTCTCCAGGGTTCTTAAAATGGGACTTGTTGTTCAGCTGAATAGAAAAGGGTCACCAAACAAACTTTAAAGTGCAAGCTAAATAACAATATAAGTAATAATAATTGGGTTTTTCTCAATACTTTGGTGAATTCTATGACATGAAAAATATTTTTCCACATAAATTTAGGAGAAATAAAAAAAAAAAGATTTCCAACAGCCTTGAAATTTCTTATTGTTGAGTGTTTTAGAGCTTTATTAAATTTGTGGTGTTTTCAACTCTTTTATATTTTCATGTTTGAATAGCATCCTGTGAGGAGCTGTCATGAATATAATCTCGTTTACTCTCAGGAGATCTGCCATGAACCAAAGAGCACAAAAAAACAAATGGGAAGATGTAAAAAAATCACGATAGCACATCTGACTGCACATGTTCTTATGAAATAAAGAGTCAGCCAAGTTTAGGGCAGTGGAAGCTGAGTACATTTGTTTTATCAAGAGCTTGTTCAGCAGCTAAATGGTGTTTGGGAGAAGGACAGAGAGATTCATATAAAAAAGTACAAAACAATCTGCACACCAAAAGGTGCTCTCTTCAAAAATGTATTATACAGACAGTGACATTTCAAACTGTATGACTCTTCCTCAGACTTGAGAAAAGTTTGTGACACACATTTTGTACATCGGTATAAGCCTCACAAAAATAAACTATTCTTCTCTGCAACAAATAAACTTCCTTTTACATGTATCTAACCCAGATTGGTGTTGATTATTATGTAAATTCACCCATTCATACATTTTCTACATCACTTTATCCCTTTGTGGAGTGCAGGGGGTCGGAGCTGAGAAGTGGGGTACATCCCGGACTCTTTGCCAACCAATCAATTGGTGTTGTTGGCTGAGTTTGAAAGGTGGCTCCACCCAGCTTTGGCTGCCACTGCCCTTAGATGCTCAATCACAAATTGCTTCTGCTGTTGCATCACTGAAGTATAAATGGTTTGTGAAATTAAGTGGATATTGTAGCTGAAACTGAAAATTAACTTGCATAGCATAATTTCAGCCAACAGTAAGTGAATGGGAGTATAAATGTGCAAATGGGAAGATCTGAACTGTGGCCTAAAAGCACTTTGAGTAGTCAGAAAGACTAGAAAAGCACTAAACTCAAGTCAACTTACTTTTTACTCCATTTACACTTGGAGGCAAGTAACCATTTGCACACAGACTTAAAGGGAATTTCAAAGTCATTGGTCAACCCAACAAGCACGTTCTGGTACCAAAGAAGCAGAACCAAACCCACATAAGCATGGGGAGAACATGTTAACAAACACAGAAAGGCCCATATTAACTGGTGTGTCCATCCAGTAGCCCTCTTGCACTGAGGCAACAGCACTTACGGTATCCTGCCTTGTGTGAATAAATGGGGATGTCCAACATCATTGACATACTCTGCAGTCCCACTTTGAAGCAGTTAATATTGAACAATCTTTCACATTTACAGGTAGAGTATACCCAAAAAAGAAAACTCTCAAGCCCACATTACAGACCTCATTTTGTGCATCCAACCAAACACTTGTTTAAAAAAATCCCACTAACTTCAGGAACTGAAGCTTAAACTCTAACAAATGCTGGTTCTATGTCTAAAGACTCATTACTGTTGCATTTTATAACATCCTTGAGGTGTGAGATGCTTCCCATTTATATGAAACACAGTCTTTCCATCAGGTCAATGTTTGATCCGTCTCATGAAAAATAAAGGGAGCGATCAAAGGGGACTCTTTTATCTCAAATCAAATAAAACCAGACAGGATGTGGGAGATGAATGATCTTGATGTATTCGACATGAAACATCCAGTCTGTCTGATCTATGATTTACCTCTTTCACAAGTTAGATACCAAATGAGAAGCTACGTCTAATTTTCATGTGATGCCTCTGTGGGGCTATTTATTCATTTATTTATTAGGGTTCAAACTCTGAAGGGGTTTTTTGCTGGTTTATTATTATTTTGGGCTAAAATTCCTGTGAGCTGGAAATGGGCAAGAAAGCTGTAACTTGGCCAAAACATTGGACATGATGTGCAGCAACTTGCTGTCAACAAATGCTGTCAAAATGCTGCAAATAAAATTTGATGTCAATTGGATCTGATGGGGGCGCTATGACATAGGGCAAAGTGTGAAAATTTTACAGGCTCTACCTGTCACACCACAAGGGCTAAAGGCTTGACATTTTACAGAGACTTTAGCTTGATATTCCTCTACAAAAATCCTTTTGAAGCATGAAGACTGCTCTTGTGGATTTAAGCTAATTTGCAATAATAGGACAAACTATTAATGAATAGGAATTCTCAGAACTTGACTCAATCAGCACCAACTTCAGTCCATAGACTTTGGGGACCACCCTACAATTTTCTATCATAGATGAGCCTGATTGATTGAGAAACATGGTAGCCACACACCACAACATCTTTGATTTTGGGCGGAGCTTGAAAATACTTAAAAACGGTGATAAGTTAAACACCTTTTGCCTGATCATCACCAAATTTGCCGTGTGGGTTCAGAATGGGACTGGGAAGCTGGCTGTACACGCATTTTTAGCTGAACCATGAGGGGGTGTTTTAAACACCACATGTGCATATCTAAAAGACCATTTATTGGAATTTCACCAAATTTGGTGTACATGATCTGGTATTAACTAAAATCTTGAGCTAGACATTAAATCCCTGAAAGTGGGCAATGCAGGGTGTAACAATGTATCACTTTCTCACCAGTGAATCTCCTTTATACTCAAATAATTAAATAATCAGTCATAGTTGATCATATTTATTTCAAATACAACTTCAGAAAATAATAAATCGATAGGCCTTTATGAGCAAACAATGCACCTAAAGCTCAATAAACTGTGAGCTTTTAAATAAAAGGAAACAATGCACGTATGCCTGTGCCTGCATCGGCACCGCAGAGGTATGCCACACAGACGCTAGATGATCCCACAGCAAACAAACAGACACAATTAAATACATTTCTAGGGAACTGCCCCTTACCAGTGGCCCTCCTGGTATTTTGTGGGTGCATATGTATGCACTTTAATGGCTCAGCATTCTCTCTGCTCCTGGATATCTGTAACCTGAAATATTTTACTAGTCCATCTGGAGAAGAGCCCATAGAAAATGTTTTCAGAGGCAGAACCTTCAAAAACATCTGCAGCTGTTGATTGGATGAGCATTCTGCCAGTCACACTTATTACAGACCAATCCATAATTAACCACAGTATTATGTAACAGTTAGACCCTGTTGTAAGCCACTAGCTTAAACTAGCAAAAAAGTCACATGGTGTGAGATAAGAGGCTAACACTTGATATGGCGTCAAAGTTACAGGTCACAAAGATGAGTGTCCTCAAAAAAAAAATGTAAAGGTTAAAAAGGTGATCTATTTTTATCTCAAATCAAATAAAACCAGCAGGATTGTGGGAGATGAATGATCTTGATGTGGCGGACATGAAACATCCAGTCTGCTGATCTATGATTTACCTCTTTCACAAGTTAGATACCAAATGAAAAGCCGAACATGTGATGCCTCTGTATTTATTCATTTATTTATTAGGGTTCAAACTCTGAAGGTGCTGGTTTATTATTAGGGCTAAAATTCCTGTGAGTTGAAATCAAGAAAAGCTGTAACTTGGCCAAAACATTGGACATTCAGCAAAACTAAATCATGAAGAATGTGATTATCACTATGGGACTGTAAATATAAGTCTAACAAGTTTTTGGAAAGAGCAACACACACTTAAGTCTGAAGTGACTAATAAATTGATTATTAGAGACTAAATAACTGTTCACACTGGGGCTGCCAACTTCAAATGCTGTCAAAATGCTGCAAATAAAATTTAGTCAATTGGATCTGATGGGGCGCTCCAGATGACATAGGGCAAAGTGGGAAATTTTACAGGCTCTACCTGTCACACCACAAGAGCGGAAGACTAAAGGCGAACTAATCTACAGTGAGGACATTTGCAGCTTGATAAACCTCACAGATAATGCTGCTGCATCATCAGCTGCAGAGCTTTGTGTCTGATAAGTGAGTGAAAAGGACACAGCTGGAATAATACGCTTATACATCCTATTATGTGATATATGATACGATCAGTAAAACTTGACTCAATCAGCACCAACTTCAGTCCAGGTAGGCTATTGGGACGGACGCTACCCTACAACTTTTGTCGCTAGGTCGCTAGATGAGCCTGATTGACCTTACACTACAGCATACTACTATCAATCAATCAATCAATCAATTTTTATTTGTATGGTGCCAATAACAAGTGTTACCTCAAGACACTTTATAATTGAGCACAAAAGTCTTCATTTTATGGATACATATATAGACATATATACATATCGTACAGGCCAAAAGTTTGGACACACCTTCTCATTCAATGTGTTTTCTTTATTTTCATTATTGTTCACATTGTAGATTCTCATTGCAGGTATCAAAACTATGAATGAACACATGTGGGATTATGTACTTAACAGAAAAGTGTGAAATAAAGGAAATCATGTCTTATATTCTAGTTTCTTCAAAGTAACCACCCTTTGCTCTGATTACTGCTTTGCAGACTCTTGGCATTCTCGTTATGAGCTTTAAGAGGTAGTCACCTGAAATGGTTTTCACTTCTCAGGTGTGCCTTTCCAGGGTTAATTAATGGAATATCTTGACTTTTTAATGGGTTGGGACCATAATTTTTGTTGTTCAGAAGTCAGGCTGATGCACAGCCGACAGCCCTATTAGACAACTGTTTGAATTTATATTATGGCAAAAACCAATCAGCTAAGTTAAGAGAAACAAGTGGCCATAGTTGATCATATTTATTTCAAATACAACTTCAGAAATAATAAATCGATAGGCCTTTATGAGCAAACAATGCACCTAAAGCTCAATAAACTGTGAGCTTTTAAATAAAAACAATGTATGCCTGTTCCCCTGCCGGCACCGCAGAGGTATGCCACACACAGGCAGCTAGATGATCCCACAGCAAACAAACAGACACAATTAAATACATTTTGAATGTAGCAGTTGGGCCCTGTTGTAAGCCATTGGCTTAAACTACATTTTGAAATCACTAAAGTGGCCCTCCTTGTGCTACAGCATACTACTATCAATCAATCAATTTTTTATTCTGACTCCTGCCATAACAATCTGTTACCTCAAGACACTTTACTAAATTGAGCACAAAAAAGTCTATTTTCAGAGAGAAACCTTCTCAAAAACATCTGCAGCTGTGAAAGTGTTCGCCAGAGCGGAGCCGCGTGTGTAGGAGGCTTTCTCTTTCTCAGCCTGTCCTCCCCAGCTCAGCTTTCAGTTCTCTCGCTTTGCCGCTAACAGGCTAACCGGCTCCCCTTCAAGCTATTAGCCCGTGCAGGCACAAACTAACCAGAGTTATTCAGCAAACAGAAAGTGTGAAATAAAGGAAATCATGTCTTATATTCTAGTTTCTTCAAAGTAACCACCCGTTGCTCTGATTACTGCTTTGCAGACTCTTGGCATTCTCGTTATGAGCTTTAAGAGGTAGTCACCTGAAATGGTTTTCACTTCTCAGGTGTGTCTTGCCAGGGTTAATTAATGGAATATCTTGACTTTTTAATGGGTTGGGACCATAATTTCTGTTGTTCAGAAGTCAGGCTGATGCACAGCCGACAGCCCTATTAGACAACTGTTTGAATTTATATTATGGCAAAAACCAGTCAGCTAACTTAAGAGAAACAAGTGGCCATCATTACTTTAAGAAATGAAGGTCAGTCAGACTGTGACCATAACAGCCTTATAAACGGTGTTATTAATATGTACAAAGCTTCCAAATCGTAGACCATAGCTTTAAGACTAGATGCTTCATCCTTCATCTGACACACAGGTCAACCTTTTTGTTTATCCATGACAAATCTGGTGAATCCAGCTGCTATGCAAGATTAAGTGGGTCAAAACAGTGGTCACCAACCTGTAGATTTTGATCTACTTGTACATCTTTTAGACAAGTCGCATAGATCTTTAAGACTAGATGCTTCATCCTTCATCTGACACACAGGTCGACTTTTTTGTTTATCCATGACAAATCTGGTGAATCCAGCTGCTATGCAAGATTAAGTGGGTCTGACTGGTTTCTTTCCATCTCAATAGTTTTTAATATTAGAAAGATATTAAGATGAACTAAATTGTGTTTTATGCTAACGTTGTTTCAGTCCTGAGTGATGGGTTTTGCTTTGTATTAGGCTGCATACATTGTAAAGTGCTAATGTGATTTTAAATCCACCTTTTTTTTAGGCCACTGTCAGACCATGTTTGGAATTTTTTTTATGGTTTTTGAAATTTAAATCAAATCAAATCACGTCAAACTTTATTTATAAGGCACCCTTTCATACTTAGAAGCAACACAAAGTGCCTCACAGAGGCTAAGAACAACATAAAAACAGAAACAATCCCCCCCAAATACAGAGACATATCCAGACACACACTCAGACACATCAACATACACACACACACACACACACCTGCGCCCACACACATTCAAACTAGCTATAAAGAGAAGATCCCAATTTTGCTGCTATAATCAATTTTCCTTAGTCACTTTTGAATTTTTTTGCCTTTTTTTTGTTGCAATTTCATACCTATTTTGCACCTATTAACTTTTTTCCACTTTCTTACCATTTTTTTACCCAGATTTTACAATTTCAAAACTATTTTGCTTATGTTCTTCGCTTCTTCTCTTTTTCTCAAATCTTTTATCCTTAGATTGATTTAATGTCATATTGGTTATACTATAAAACAATCTACTGCTTATGTTTGTTTAAGAATACATAAGATGAGGAACAATAAAACAATCGCAGAGTAAATCGCAATTGCAATATTGGGGAAAAATATATTATTTTCTCAAATCATTCAGCCCTATTGTGAAGTTTGATGATGATCATTAAAATCTGAAGTTTTGTTTATGGTTCTCAGTGAATTTAGGCAAGTAGATCTTGCCATCTCCGTTAGTGTCATAGGTGATCTTCAGCTGAAAAAGGTTGGTGACCACTGATGTAAAATATTGTATGTGGCGGCACATCAGGCCTGGAGCAGTGGATCATTTGTCCAACAGAGGGCACTGTGAGCGCAGCTTGACCATCAGACACATCTGCTGCTCTCTTGACTTCAGTAAACAAAGAGTTTCTGCTCCGAGCGGACATTAACAGCTCCGAATCATCTGAGGAGAGCTTTGTGGAAGTAGTTTTGGATCTACACCGTTGATAGCAAACTTAAAATCAAAGACCAAGCCGTGTTTTCTGTGAAATACAGTTTAGTCACTCGTCCTCCACTTATTTGCTGGTCAGCCGTCGACTTTTCATCCAAGCTATACTACCGAGTGCAGCGGCGCTTCGTAAAGAGTTTAATCCAGCGTGACTGTGTTTTTTCGGCAGGGTCTTTACCAAAAGGGCGGATAATAGAGTCTATGTCCCTTACTGGGGGGGGTAATCAAATATCTTGGATTATTTGGGTGCATGTTTGAGAACGGTTCGAGTGTGATTTTTCAGAAAAGAGTCAAATTCAGCCCATATGACACCTTTTGCTTGATTACATTGAAGTAGCTGCAGAGCTGGTGGCAGAGTTGGTGGCAGAGCTTGATGACATTGCACTGACAGATCAACAGCTGGTTTGCTGATTTGGACCTGACAAGTTGCAATTTTTCTCAAAAGCACTGACACCAGGAGAATCGCCTTTGAGGCATTAATTTCATGGTGCAGTGCAGCATGGCGCAGAGCCTGGCGAAGACCACGCAATGACAATTCAGCCAATTTGGCAAGTTGGTAGACCAGCTGCACCAAGATGGTTTGCACAGAGACAATTTTGTGCTGTGGCAGCGGCACTCAAAACAGCAACACTTACACAGAAACAGACAGACAGGTCGCCTCCCCAGCAGTGTGGACAGGACAGGACTAAAGTATCGATACCATTACGCTGGTATCGATCAATATCAATACCAACGTTGGTTTGATATATCGATATTTTGGATCGATCCGCCCACAACTACAAGCAGACCTGGGTCTAATGGGCAGCAGACGAGCTGTATGGCTATTTTTTGCTCTGGCACATTAAGCTGATGTCATCAGCACGACCAACCACGTCCATGTAAACAATAGAAAGAAGAATAGAGGCCGTCGACACGGTTTCCTTTACTTTGTTCTTTTGTCCCTCTTTAAAAATGTACAAACTCAGCGCTGATGATACAAAGGCACATGGAATTAGTTGCTGAGATGGCAAAGAGTCACATAATTAACAGACGGAGGGGGCGGACATGATATTAAGCTGTGGGAACACTACACTGGCATCATCCGTAAATTAGCGGGTCAACCTGCATGTGATGTTCTCACTGAAGCCAATCAGAGGCAAGCCGATTAAAACCCCACGTTGCATGCAGGGTCAGTCGACCCCGGTCGAAATGGCATTTAGACCCTTTAAAACTGCAGACAGGAGCTGATTGTTACTGGGTTTAAACTGTTTTTAGTGTCTCTCTCTGGTGGAAGGAGTGACTATTTTTGCTTAAACAATTTAATTACCACAAATATTTTTAAATCATACTGTACAAGTTGTAAATTGTATCATCAAACTTATTTTAATGAAGGGTTTAAGGTGGACACCTGAGGTGAGGGATGCAATCAAGCTAAGGAAGGAGTCCTATTAGGTCTTTTTGGCCAGTGGGACTCCGGAGGTAGCTGACAGGTACCTTCGGCCACGTGGGATGCAGTTGCGGTAGTTGCCAAGACAGAAACCTGGGCATAGGAGGAGGTCGGTGAGGCCATAGAGAAGGACTTCCATATGGCTTCAAAGAGATTCTGGACCACCATCTGGTGTCCCAGGAGGGGGAAGCAGTGTGCTGTCAACAACGTCTATGGTGAGGGAGGTGCGCTGCTGACCTCGATTTGGGACATCCTGGATCAGTGGAAAGAATACTTAAAAGACCTCCTCAAAGACCTGGGAGACTCTGTGGTGGGCTCTTCTATCTCTGGAGCTGAGGTCACCGAGGTAGGGCAGGGCAGGGCTCCGGGGGTGGATGAGATCTACCCAGACTTCCTTAAGGTCCTAAGGTCCTGTATGTTGTGGGGCTGTCTTGGCTGACACGGCTCTGCAACATTGCATGGACATCAAGGACAGATACACTGGATTGGCAGACTGAGGTGGCGGTCCCCCTTTTGAGAAGGGAGACCAGAGGGTGTGCTCCAACTACAAGGGGATCACACTCCTCTGCCTCCCTGGTAAGGTCTATTCAGGGGGTCTGGAGAGGAGGGTCTGTCAATTGTCGAACCTCGGATTCAGGGGCAGCATTGTGGATTTCGTCCTGATCGTGAAACTGTGGACCCGCTCTATACCCTCCATAGGATCCTCGAGGGTACATGAGAGTTTGCCCAACCAGTATACATGTGTTTTGTGGATCTGGAGAAGGCATTCGACCTCATGGGGTCTTGTGGGGGGTGCTCTGAGGGTACGGTATAGCAGACCCCCTGACACGGGCCTTCTGTTCTCTGTCCGACCGGTGCCAGAGCCTGGTCATGGGGAAAAGGGAGCTGAACTTCAAGGTAAAGCTTTCAGTTTTCCAGTTGATCTTCGCCCCTAGCCTCACATACAGACACGAGCTGTGGGTCGTGACCGAAAAAACAAGATTGCGAGTACAAGTGGCTGAAATGAGTTTCCTTTGCAGGGCGGCTGGGTTCTCCCTTAGAGACAGGGTGAGAACCTCAGTCATATGGGAGGGGCTCAGAGTAGAGCTGCTGCTCCTCCATATTGAGAGGAGCCAGATGAGGTGGCTCGGGCATCTGGTCAGGATACCTCTCTAGTTAGGTGTTCCGGGCACGTCCCACCAGTAGGCGGTCCCAGGGAAGACCAGGACACACATTGGAGGAACTATGTCTTGCAGCTGGCCAGGGAACACCTCGAGATCCCCCAGGGAAGAGCTGGACAAAGTAGCTGGGGAGAGAAAAGTTACCTAACCACGGAAAAGCACGAGAATATGGATGGATGGATGGATGGATGGAGTTTTAAGGTTTAATACTTTCTAATGTCAACTTTCTTGTTTATACCTTAAAATATAACACCTGTGACATTTTAATATATTTTTTAATCCTTTTAACCAATAACTATGTATTCATTAAATATCTTTACCTATTGTTTTTAAAGGTATTTACAGGATTGTTAATGTTTTTAAAAAGTTTTGACTATTTTTACAACACTACTATAATTTCTAAACAATCCAATGATCAGTTTGACTGAACAATGTGCTTGAAATATCTTACAGCAAACTATAAGGAAACACTGATTACATTTGAACTAACCACAGAGCAGGAATTTTTACCTGTGTTTCCAGTTCATCAAGGGGTCCTAAAAGCATTTACCTTTATTAACCTGATGGACAGTTCTTTATGTTATTGAAATTTAACATTTCACATTATTGACATGTCTAAATTGAATTTGTTCTACAGACTTTATTGCCTTGCATGAGAACAAGCACCTGCTTATTTGAGAAGGTGACAGTGATTGTTGTTTTTACTTCCAGAGATAAGCAGCATTGTTCTTGTTTAGTGGGCAATCCCAGGCCACACGTGCTCACACTTAAAAATCAGAGTTGATGAGTCCATGCGTCGCTTTTGATCTGAGTTGTGGTATTTAAGTCTGTCTTCATGATTCTTGGATTGGGATTCTTGGATTCTCATGAGACATCAAGGGTCTGTACTTGTGTTAATTTTTCCCCTTATTTTGCATAGTTTGATGGTCACTATTTACAATCCCTTGGCTTAAGACAGGCAAATGGACTCAGTCGATGCCCTTGGAGACAGTTCACCTCTCCTGCAAAAGGCTAGTTCAATTTAAAAGCTGATCAGAGCACAGAAGAAATACATGCCTCTTTCAACTATCAAAATAAATGCTCATTACAGAGATGCTCCATGGAATCTTTAGCAGGTTAACAACTTCATTGTGAAACAAGGTCAATAGTAATGCTAACATGGAGAAACAAGTCTTTAAGAGTCCACTTGTCTCTTGTGATTAAGCGTTAAACCCTTAAGGGTCGAAATAACTTCTGACCAATAAGCCAAGGTGAGGAATGAATAAAGAAAATCCAACTGACAAAGATTTTTCCTCCTGGCTTAAATAATTAATTATGTTTTTTTGGTCACTTCCATTTGTTTTAGTGCAGTAAGATGAGTTGAATATCACACATATCATATAACTAGATTAAATTAGGATGAACAACAATACTTTAAAAGAGTATTTACTAAGATTCTATTGATATATGAAGTGTAATTGTGAAAACAAACAAAACATTTTTCACTCAACCATCAGTGAGTAAAGTCTGTGAAGAGGGCTATTTATTGCCTGTGAATGTAAAATACACTTTAAGTATTCTGATGACTGTAGAGTGGTGCAGGACTGGGTCCAAAAAGGGTCCATCAAGAGGTCTAATCAAGATAATACAGCAGAAATAGTGTAGTTCCTCTGAGGCTCACAGCCATTTTGTAATTTTAAAGTACATAAGTAGATTTTTGATTACACTTAGGTTTAAAAATTTGTAAAAATTAGATTAAGATTATTACAAACAACAGAAAATGTTTTTTTTTTTGTTCTCCACAAAACTTATTGTCTGCTGTGATCCAAAATACTGATAGATCTCACAGGCTTTGTGGGATTGTAGTCCAGGGAAACAGCGTGATGCTCATTTCCCTGTGACCTTGAAAACTGTAAAAGAAAAGTTTGAGCCTAAAGGTGGAGAAACATGAACATTTAGATCAAAATATATACTAAACGCGAGACAGGAAGAAATGACAGTGGAATTATTAAAGGCCATACTGACAGATCAGTGAAGCTGTGGCAGCAGTGTTATTAAGTTTGCTGTTAATTATATACAGACAGTCTCAGAAAGGGAAGACAACACATACAATGACAAATTGTATAGCAAATTACATTATCTATGGTGCATAAAAAATAATGAATGATCTATGTGACACTGAAATCTTCAGACACAACTGCCAATTGAGCGTTTTTTTCTGACCCACATGCTCCCTCAGATTATTCATTTCAGGATGAAGGGAGCATCTGAAGTGTAAATTAAGCAGACCGACAGAACATCGAGTGCTCCGGTTATTTCTGTTCAGTACAATTTTGAAAAAAAGAAAAGATACTGAATAAAAAAGACATTTTCATACAAAATGCTTTTGACATTGGGTTAAATGTTTAACACTCTATATGCAAAGTTTTATTGAAACAAATTATAAGATTCTTGTTTCAGCCCTTCTTTAGTATGCATGCAGTATATTTTCCACCTTTCAAACAGCAGTATGACGTGTTTTTCCTGGATGACCTTAGCATATTGCATAACAGCAGTATCAAATCCACTGTGCAGAGAACACTGTGCCTTGGTTATCAAAATCTGCTAATGAAAGAGATGGAGTAAAAATAGAGCAGAGCATTATCCTAAATTTTCAGCTGCAGTGTGCAAACTCTGTATTACACCAGATGAAACCTCAAAGCAGGACAGTGTGAACGTTTCTCTCTTTCCGTTTAATGTTCTTATTTCACCACCCAGTGGTCGTTTGAGCTACTACACCTTCTTCTGCCCTCTGGAAACAAAAGAGAAAAAAAAATGAACAAAGTAATTTAAAACCATTGTGGTTTTCCTCAGTCACAACAAATCAAACATACATGAATCATGTTAGAAATGACAGACAATAAGAATTTTGGATTCATTGAAAAACATATTTATTCTTTACTTCTTAAGTCACCTAGTGTTTTTAGTGTCACCAATTTTTGACCAACTTTGGGTTTGCAAAGCCACTTAAACGTCATGCTTACACCCTGACTTAATAAATAAATAAAATAAAACATGCCAGTTGTACTTAAAATCAAAAATTTTCATAGACACAAAAGACATGCAGCACATATGTGAAACGAGTCAATGTGGGGATGCAAAGGGGGAACCACAGCTTTCTTTCTTTGCTTCTTTTTGTAAGGACATGATAGGTAGTTAATGGTGAAATGATATTTAGACACATTTGTAATTAATTCTGCTGGCCTTGAAGTTGTGGGAAAAGGGCTTGCATAATTCAAATTCACAGAGCTAGCATTAGACAGGTCAAGAAATGCATTGACCCATGAGCAGTTACTCATTGTTGATAACAAAGCAAAGTATCAGGTGAAACATAGGCATTACTCATAATTTAATACTTCACTACCTGTCTATAAGACATTTATCAATATTAATTAGCCATTCATTCACACAGTTATATGTGCTGCTTAGTGTAGTTGTAGTGAATAATTGAAATTTACAAATATGGAAATATTTTAAACACCATCTCCTGTTTACAGCATTATCAATTTATTAACTAAGACCTGATTCATGTTCTACATTTGCATTTCTTTTAAAGAGCTTTGACAGCACATCTTGAGCCCCAGTCTGCTTTGAAATATCTCTCTGGAAGAGACCTTAGGTATGTAGTATAACCACCTTGTGTCTTATTGCTGAGCTTAAAATTTCCATGGTGTAATATGACCTCACTCACCTGTTGCAAATGTAAACCAGAATTATATTCACACCAAAGATTCATTTGATTTGGATTTTTCTTATGGGTCTATTCCTTCCCTAATTATTTGGAAACACATTCGTATAACCTTTATGTCATATCAAATGTATGGTTGGCTTTTTTTGAAACCCTTGTAAATGTTTGAAATGTGTTATGTGGCATAGACTTTCCTTTTATCCTTAAAACATTAAAACATTAAAACCTCAATATGTTGCATGTATAATTGAGTTAAAGAAAACATATCAATTACATGTATTTGTTATCTCTCTTTATTTATCAATTAATTTATTAATTTACCCATTTTCATTTTTGCACATTTGCACTCCAAGTCTTTTAAGGAGTAGAGGAACAAAAACAAATAACTTGATATCAAACCTTTGTTGAATTGTTTTACTTTTATCACAATAAACTCTGATTAGGTTGAATTAGACCAAACCTTTGAAACCAATCAAGAATCTGGTCTGCCTACTAGTTTAATCAAGTCAGAACAATTCCCATCTGAACATTTGCAGTAAACAGTTTAAAATTAAACCACTAGGGGGAAGACTAGTTCCACTAACAGTGGAAATATTATCAAAGCATAATGGTGACAGTAGCTGTCAGCAGACCTCTCCAGCTCCTCCCTCTACATTTCATTAGTTTTGGTGAAAAGGGAGGATGACATATCAGACAAAAGTGACTGAAGTGAGGAGGAGCAAGGGTTTCTCAAACCTCTGACTAATATTAGTTTGAGTGACGTAATTCTCCAATAAGCTCGCTCAAGGCCTGCCAGCAGGGCAGTGGGAGTGTGCAGGGCAAGACTGGGTGGAAGCAATTCACAAAACTAGGAAAAGATAACACAAATTTTTTGCCTTGAGATTTATTGCACCATCTATATGTATTAAAAGTCACATATGGAAAATAGTTTGGAGATAGAAAAACATTGACAATAAAATGTGTCCCAATATATTTCAACATTTTCAGTAGGTAAAAAGAAAAACTGCAAAATCAATTCATCCTATTCACAAACTTTAATTTAGATTGCAAGAATAGACCACATAATGAAGAAACGTGATTTTACATCTTTACATGTGAGTTTCAGTATAATGTCCTCCAGGGTAAATCTTACATCCTAAACCATTATTATTATTGGGATCATTTTCAAACCAAAGTAGATCTCTACACCCCAGTAGAAGCTTAAATGTTAAATGGTATTCAATGTAGTTAAAAAAGGAGGGAAATGTATTCATTTTTCCTTTCACTTGATATTTTCTCCCTTTAGTTTTCCACTATAAATGGATTTGAACAGTTTCATTTTTAATTCCATCCTATCCTTTTTCTCATTTGGCATTGGTGGCTCATTATGGTTCTATTAGTAGTCAAGGAGTTGTGGGTGCAAGCCAAGCTATCGCTGTCACATGATGATGTGTATTTGGGCAAGACAATTAACCCACTTTATTCCCACTACTGTGTCATGGATGTGTAAATGGGTGTGAAAGGGTGTGATACAGATGTCTAACTTACATAGAAAATGAGCGTGAGGGTGAATGGATACCTGTGACCTGTGGTGTAAAAGCACTTTGAGTGGTCAGAAAGACTATGTGCTATGTAAGCTAAAGCCCATATATCATTATTATATTATATCATTATTATAGATGTTATTTAGGGGGCATGGTGGTACAAGCAAACATGCCTCACTGTGAGAACATTGCTTGTTTGACTCCCTGTGATGACCAGAGTCTTCTGTGTGGAGTTTTCATGTCAGGGTACATGACAGCTGGGATAGGCTTGCTGTTTATTTTGATTTTGATTTTCATTAAAGGCTGTAGTCTTGTGACAACCATTGTCTTCTTGATCACAATAGTATATAGTATTTTGGTGACACTGGAAATATATTTTGAAACAAAAAACAAAAAACAAAACAAAAAAAAATACATATATACATATATATATACATACATAAATATTTATACATATATACATATATATACATATATACATATATATATAAACATATATACACACATATATATATACATATATATACATACACATATATATACATATATATATACATACACACACACACACACACACACACACACACACACACACATATATATATATATATATATATATATATATATATATATGTATATCACAATACAATAGCTTCACAGATACTGAACTAAGCTAAGCAACAGTATGTGTGTGTGGGTGCATAGTTTATGTGTTAGTGTGCACATCAAACGGCAGAAAACACATTGGGAGTTGTGTCTTATCTCAGAGATGTCTGTCAAAGGCAGTGGAAGGATTAATATGGCTGACACTGGCACGTGGAGTCTAAATACAATCTAGATGTGGACGAGTGAGTGGGAGGCAGGTGGGATCACACAAACACACACACCTACACACACACACACACACACACACACACACACACATACACATAACAGGTGGGTCATTGTGAATGACACACTTGTGAAAGAGCTGCCCCCACGCCTCTGCAGCTGCATGGCCACAGGGATCACTGATGAACTCACAGATGAACACACTTTTACCTGGTATTCAAAGCATTTTCTCATCAGTGACAAAGCAGAACTGTTTGCAGCAGTGAATGGACAAGCTTATACTGTATGTCAAAGGACTCATCCCCTTCATGCAAGTTAATTCCACAGTTTTGTCAGGCAGCTATAATATAAACATACTTAGAGCTGAAAGTACATTTATGTTTTCTAGTGGATAGCTGAATTGTTTCAAAAACATCAGTGATGCCTGTAACTATGGATCTATGAGACTGAATGATGACCGTCACCACAGTCTTCACCTTGAATGATGCCATCCTACTACCTATCCTTGAGACCTTATGTGAACAATGTCATATGACTGACCTCAGGAGGCATGGCTCACAGTCTTTCAGAGGTTTCGGTAACATCGCCTCCTCCTCCTACCTTGAATGCCTCAGCCTGTTCTGAATGACAAGAGAATGGTGACAGTCATAGTTCGGTCTCATTGATCCAAAATTAAAGGTGTGGCAGGGTGAAACACTAAAAACAGGTGTATGCTGAACAGGAAAAAAACCTAACCAAATTGACCTGACAACGCCACTGGGAAAATGTGCCCCAGGAACTATATGAACACCTCAATAAGCCAAAGGCAACACAAGTTCAGTAACTGAATTAAGACAGAGACGTTGTTCCAAAAGGAAACGTACATTTATTGATTATTAAGACTGGAAGTATCTGCAGAGGAAGGGGTTAGTTATTGCTGTAAGGAAAATATCAAAGTTTATTACAATACAAGTAGTTTGTTTTGGGGACTAACATGACACTTCCAATCACTATTAATTTAAGAATACTAAACAGGGAAGGGGAAGTGAGGGGTGCCAGCAGAGGGGAGGCAGCCTAACATCAATGGGTGTGTTCCAGGAGTGCAACTACTCACCACTCGTGAACTCACAGCAAATGGCAATCACAGCAAACAGGTGCAAACTATTGTGTCCCAGTACGCTTACCACTACAAGTGAATAGAACCACCTAGAGTGCCTAGCCTCCACCACAGCCGGCAACCACTTCACTGTAGAGGGAAATAACAAAAGTATTAAACAAAGAAAAACATCTAAACCAGTTGGTCCAATATAAAAGATACCTAAAAGCTAAGACAACTTCGCAGGAAAACAGCAGCCGATGCCTGGCCAGCTAACTGGGACAATGACAGAAAACCAGGTTTCAAGTCTTGTGCCACAAGGTGAAGACCAGCAGGAACCAGATTTCCCACAAGGCAGAGAGGCAGACACATGGACGGGGGGACTCAGCACAAGCCAAGTGGCAACCAGCAAGCAAGCAAGACAAAAATGGAGCCATGTGGTCACAGGTGCTTTATGTATGGTTCAGCTAATTAAAGGGGAGGAGTTGACCCACTTCCAGGAGGCTGCATTCAAGTGCAGCAAAGAAAAAAACAATCC
Organism: Scarus forsteni; assembly: GCA_036419115.1. NCBI lineage: Eukaryota > Metazoa > Chordata > Actinopteri > Labriformes > Labridae > Scarus > Scarus forsteni. The sequence continues at coordinate 42,411,882 of JAZDUH010000098.1, forward strand.
TGGAACCTCTGCTACCACTACATAGCCATAGCACACGTAAAACTCCAACCCGTTCTGACTTCGTCCCACAGCAGATAACACAGCCACACCCAGAGGAGCTTGCTGCCATGTTGACCCTGTAAAACCAAGCAAAAGTACATGGGGAGGTCCAGGTTGCTGCAGCATCCGCCATAGGCACACCCTTCAGGGCAGCCGTGGAGAATGCCATTCTCCTCACAAAGTGTGTCACCAGATTACCAGGTATAGGAAGACCCTGCCCCTGTGAGATAGTGTCAGCCCTCCAGTGTGATAAGCCCTGTTTGGATACAGCAGCCCCCTGTTTACTACCCCCGTGACAGATGAACAGTTGTGAATGAAGTGCCTCAGAGAGTGGGTGAGGCCCTCAAAGCCCTCAAAGCCCTCTAGGACATGGAGTGCGCTGGGACAAGTCCCCGTCGTCCAAAGTCAGGTCTGGACAAAACGCGACAATTTCAATAACCTGGTTCACTGTCCGTGGGTTTACCACCTAAGGCTGAAACGCAGGATTGGGCCACAATGACACCCCTGAGTCACAGGCCTTCCACCTCAAACACTGCTCACTGATGGACAACACAGGAACAAAGTTTTATGAGATAGGTCTTCAAATCCGCCTGCTCCACAGGCTCATAAGGGGCTCGAGTTGGTGATCTCAAGACTAAGGAGAGATTCCAAGATGGTGCTCTAAGCCCCCTACCCAGGGAGTTTCAAGGGACTGCAGTGGGCAGTCTCTGACGTCGGAAAAAGATTGGTCTGAGCCCTGCCTAATTGGGACCAGAGCAGTGTCACCACCTGTGGATGCAAATGCTGTTCTCCTGGGAGAGGTCCCATCCTGGAAAGGCAGTCTGCAGCCAGTTTCTCCACCCCTGAGATGAAGAATGCCCTGAGGGATGCCAGATGGGGAAACACCTTCAGCAGGAGCCTCCTGGTCACCTGGTGACAGCAGGGAGACCTGGTGCCCCCTTGTTGATTGAGTTGGTAAACCCAGGAGGAGTTGTCCGACCTCACCAAAACATGTCTGCCTCTTATGAAGAAGAGATGGTCCACCAACGCTGGGTGTACTGCCCTCAACTCCAACAAGTTGATGTGTTGGCCCTTCAATGTGGCACCCACACACTCCTCACCGTCCTGCCTTACCAGCTCAAGGTGAATTGCGTGTCACCCTGAGCTTCACCAGTCTGTCCTGTTTTGGATGAAGGCCAAAGGCATTTAACCACCTCTGAAGAGGATGAGCTCTGAACAGGCCCAGGGAACCACAGCAACTGCAGCTGAAATCAGGCCAAACAGTCTCTGAAACTGAACAGCTTCCGGCTGTCTGCCAAGCTGAAACTGCTCTGCTTAGGTCACAAGCTTTGTCACCATCAGAGAAGTGAGTCATATTAGGAGAGTTGAGAAGTAGCCCCACAAACATTGCCTGTTGAGGTAGTATGAGATGGTTTTCTGACAGGTTTACCTGTAAGCCCAGATGTTGAATGTGGTCCATAACTGTCCTTGTATCCTGAAGAAACCTGACTGCGACTTGGAGCTCAGATCAGCCAGTTGTCTAAACAGGGTAAGATCTTTAGACCGCTTGCTTGAAGGGGGGATAGTGCTGCTGCCACCACCCTGGTGAACACCCTGAGGGACAGCGACACGCCGAAGGGGAGGACCCTGAACTGATAGGCCTGGCCCTGGAATGCAAACCTTAAAAACAGTCAGTGATCCATGCTGATAGGGACATGGAAGTAGGCATCCTTTAGATCCAGGGATGTGAACCACCTCCCTCTCTTCAACTGTGTGCAGGATCTTACTCGTTGTCAGTATCCTGAAAGGAAGGATCTAAAACAGATTTAAAAATCTGTTTAGAAGTCTTAAATCTAAGATGGGCCTCAGGCCTCATTCTTTCTTTAGAATTATAAAGTATTTGGAGTAAAACCCAGCATGCTGTTCGCTGGAGTCTGCTTTGACAATTGCCTCCTTCTGAAAATGGGATGTCACTTCTCAAGAGGCCTTTAACATATTTATACTTAATGGAGACAAATATGGTTGGGATGCACTTGTGGTCTGGGCACCCATGAGTTCCTCACTACCATTAATTCTTATTTTCAGTAGGAATATTATTGGTTATGCCACTATAAAATGATCACCACAACCATTCAGACATGAGGACCCTTCTGAAAATGAGATGTAGCATCTCAAGAGGCTAACCTCTAATAAATCAGATGACAGGTCTGTGTTCATGAACCTGTCCCTAACTTTAGTTCTTATTCTACTCCACTTGTCTCCTCTTACCTTCCTTCCTTTGCCCACACACCCAACACAGCATCGTGTGGATTTGCTGTTCATCATGAGACTGGGATCCACATTCAAGATTTCCTGCTGCTTCACAGAAGGTTTTTTCTTGCCACCATGATGGAGGGATTCATGATTGGCTATATGGATTCATGTTGGGTGTTGGACGTATATATTTGTATATATATGTATATGTGTATCTTTATATGTATATATGTATCTATGCATATATGTGTATACACAAAATGAAGAGTTCTTACTCGATTGTAAAGTTTCTTGAGATAACACTTGTTATGAATTGGCGCTATACAAATAAGGATTGATTGATTGATTGACTGAAGATGGAGACTCACCACATGAACAAAGAAGAGACAAAGGGGGGAGGTCTTTGAGCCCACGTGCTACGAAGGCGACCTTTAAAATGTAGGTGCTCACTGGATGGCACCTTAAATTTCTGCGTGGTGTGAGGAAGATATATGTGTGTATTAGGGAAACAAGAGCGAAAGAGAGAGACCCCAGGAAGATTGTCACCTACAGTTGAGAATTAGAGTATCCCTACAGAATAACAGAGGCAGTAAACCGATGTCTACCTGGTCCGATATTGGTCCTTCAACCTATTTATGAACGGATCATGGGTGGACAACCGAAATTAAAAGATGCAGCACAAATTGAAATGGGTCTCACAAGAACAAAGATAAAACACATGCTAAACTAATCTGTCTCTGCCCAGACATAGACCTGATACTTTTAGTTGCTTTTAGTTGCTCCTTTGGGGATTGCGTGGAGCATTGGATGCGCTCTTGTTTAAAAAACTTTATAAAAGCATTGGGGATCCCTGCGGGGTTGGCCTGGCAAGGGCCAATGTCCATGCAGACATTGGGTTTGAATAAAAGTCACACCTAGGGGGGGAAAACAGCGGGTGGTAGAGCCATCCTAACGGTCATGAAAGACTCTCGGTCCGGCTTTAAAAGTTGCATGTAGACCTCTCCTTTGTCCTCAGGCCCACACGGAGTACAGATCCTAACATACCCAAAAGAGGCTTCAGACAGAAAATGTAACTTTTGATATTGTTAACATATCAAAAACATTCCCCCTGTAAGGAGCTGGTTGCCAGACACCCCAGCACCTGTATACACACAAGGATGGTGGAGCACTACCCTTGGAAATCTAAATCAGTTAATTAGCCAGTCATCATAATGGGCCAGGAAATTTTGATGGTCCCCAAAGACTCTCTCCATCCTGATGCTACCATTTCTTCCAGCAGTTAAAGAGCATTGACTGTACAGCATTATGCACAAGTGTCACTGCACTATTTACATGATTACTCAGCAATTATATTGTTTGTCACTCACCTTGTCATAGCTAATACTACACATCAGTGCTATCCACTGCTCTGTATCATTTGAAGATGAAGTGTGATACATGAACATTGCATACAGTAGTATGTGAACATGTCCATAACACTGCAGCTCAATATGTGATGATATTACATGTAGTAAATTAATTTGGTTTTACCCCCTCATCATCTGTACCACCAGATTCCCACATCTCCAAAATGTTCCTTTGTCAGTATCAACATTGACGTACAGGTGCGCACATTCTCCCACCAAGTTTTATTTTTTTACTTTGCGTCGGAAGTGACCAATGCCACTTTCAAGCCCCGTTTTGTGTGTAGGCAAGTTATAAATGAGGCTTCAGCACAGGAAAATAAACAGAGGCAAAACCCCCTCACCATAACCAGCTCTTAATGTTCTTTTTTCAATGTGTTTGCTTCTTCTAGTAGAAGTAGGCTTCAAGTTAAATATTATGCACTTGAATACAAGATTTTTTATACTTTTTATCTTGTTAATAAGTTTTAGTTAAAATCATATTGATTCCACCTTTGAATCAGGTGATAAAAAAGCTAATAGGGACGTCCCTATCATCCACATGTAACAATACAAACACGGCATCTGGTGTTATGTAAGCCCACCTGTTGTCTACTATTGAATTATGTAATCAGAAGATCAAAACAACCATATCAATACAAGGCTCAAACACATTAGAGTTCAGTCAAAGGCTGCCAGATGATCAAAGACTATTATCTCTCTGTCTCTAACACACAATTACAGGGGTCTGCTGCTCTTTCCTCTCACATGAGACCAGACTGCACTCATTCATGCAGTGTTGGGCCTCACTGCTATTATTAGAACTGAGATGATATCAAATGCTTTCAAGCATGTATGTGAACAGCCAAAAGGTGAATGCGGACACACTGACACAGGTCATTGTTTCTCAGTTGTCTGAGCTGTGCTAGAGCTGTATTATGATTAATTAGAGAGGAGGGACAGGCCCATGGGCAATACCATACAGTCCAGCTAACTTTGTGTTTGAGATTAGATTCAGATCCTAATCAGAATTTTATTATTATTTTATTATTATTATTATTTTTGTAGATGCATTTTATACTTTATTAATCTGCAAAATTGTTTAGAATTATTTAGCTAGTAAGAATGGAAGGTCCAGACTAATACCTTTAATTAAAGCTGTGTGTGAGAGTTGCTGCGTGCAAGCCTTATTTTGTTCTGTTGCTCTCTGAGGGATGATAATGACTATAAAGCTGGGCAATTTATTGAGCTTTGGAGATAATCAATATATTTCTTAAAAGATGTAGGCCTAGTGTAAGCCAAAATGTTTGTACCTGTTTACCTCTGTGTTTCATAAATTTTTCTTCTAAATTCATAACTATTTGTCTGAGCGAACATTCTTACTGTTGAAGCAATAAAAGTAAAATTCTTACACCTTGTTGCTTGATGAAAATCTTTTATGCACCATCTCAGGGAGACACTTTGCAAATGCATTAATATGCATGTTTCAGAGGCACTTGGGCACTTGGAAGATGGCTGGTAACTGGTTGGAAACTGGCTAGAACTTGACATGCCACTAGCAGGGAGGAGAAAATTTCTCTTGACTGATTTCTCTTGAGACCTTGACTACAAGCAGACATTGCTGCAAGTTTCCTTTTAATGTTGGCCTACCCACCCACAGTGTGAGAAGCCCTGATGCATTCACTGTCATGCTTATAATGCCGTCCAAAACAGCTGGCAGTATTATGCTGAAGGACGGCTGTGATATCCACACTATTTTATTTTAGAGCATGCTGTTAAATCCATGCAGACAGTTGGTTTGGCACTGTCTTGATGCAAATCCTGCACCTCCCATTATTAATGTTGCCACAGAAGAGCAAGTGGTGGTGCAAGTTACCCACATTTTTTAGTTTTGGATTGATAACAGTCCAAGCAGTTTTCCTCTTCGTTTGCCTTCAGGACTCTAGAGCCATCATTTAAATATCTCATGCCAATAATTATACAGTCTTGGTCATGGCCATAAAAGGCAAGACCTAAAAGCCATTGGCAGATTTACATCAATCACACAAAGAAGAAATGGTAGGAAAAAAATTGTGCAATTTAAATTTGCATAACAAAGCCTGTTTATCACTTTAAAATTAATCAGTTGATGTAGCATTGATGGAGCATCATTTGATTTTTCTCCTCCCAAATACCCTCATTTATATTTATCCCCAGATCTTCCACCCGGTCACTTATCAGGAGAAATGTGACAACATTTCTTGTTCAGAGAATAGTATTAATAAGCCTGAGACTAAATATTTGACCAGGCTGGCCCAACTCATGCTTGAAAGTCCTCTGTCTGAACAGAAGGAACTCTGTTTCCTATTTGAAGAATATAAGGGAAGAGAAAAAAATCATAGAAAAAAAAAAAAAATCATTTGTGGTGTTTTGGTGGATTTCCTAAAAATGTTTGCTCGCATTGTGTGATAGGGTAATTATCCACATATTTGCTAATATTTGCTCAAAAATTTTTTCAGAGTTTTTGAAAGGCTCAGGTAACATAGCTCGGCAGGCAGTTCTGTCAATATTTTTGATATTAGCCCCACAAACATGCTTTTTGATCAACATGTTGTATAGCAGGCGATTGATTCAATCAATCAACCAATCTTTATATGCATAGCACCAATTCATAAAAAGTGTTATCTCAAGACACTTTACAATAGAGCATATAACTCTTCATTTTATGGATACATAAATGCATCGATACATATTTACATATAATATATATATATCTTAGTGCTGTCAGACGGTTAAAATAATTTATCTAATTAATTACCGGATTTATAATTAATTAATCTAATTAATCGCATTTTAATCTCATATTTTAAAGTACCCAAATAAAGAATTTGAATTCTAGGATATTATAAAATTGTAGTGCATGATTAATCAAATGAATACACTAAGAAGTGAAGATTTGTAAATCCACATTTTTATTGGTGACTAAATAAAACCAAAGTCAGGGCAACTTGTCCTGAAAATTCTAAGCTCAATCAGGCAACTCAAATTACACTTTAAGTGTGTTTCATAAGTCAAATTCAAAATAAGAAAAAGGTCGAGGACATCCAGCAAACCAATTAGGCCTGATGCATTATTAAAGAATGTAGTACAAATATAGATAAATAAATTCAAAAATAAAATAAGACTAAGTCTTAAATATGCCATTCCTGTTGTCACCTGGGCTTTGTTTGGTTTGACTAGAGACGCATGTGTGAAGTGACATGCCACTGTCATGTACGGGTCCTCCAGCTGGCCAATATCAAAATGTTTGTGTGCTATGATTAATTTTGCAATTAATTTTTGTAACACATTAATTTGTGGTGTAATTAATCTAATTAATGCACTAAAGTGACAGCCCTAAGATATATATATATATATATATATATATATATATATATATATATATATATATATATATATATATATATATATATATATATATATATATATATATATACATAGAGAGAGAGAGAGAGAGAGAGATATAGATATAGATATATATAAATATATATATACACACACAAATATATACATCCAACACCCAACATGAATCCATATGAGATTAGTTAAGAAGAAAAAAAATATTACATACATGTTAAGTGTTTACTGTTTTCTGAATGTTTCATCATTTATATGTTAATTTTTACCAGCACACTTTGTTTAAGTACAAATGTTTTTTTTTTTTTTTTTATTAACTAAGTACAAATGTTGATATACATTGTGTAAAGTACACATCAGGCGATGTTCCCCTTTTTACCCAGCAGGCTGTGCCCTTGTCCAGGTCTTACTATTCCACAGCTTTCTTTGAAAAGAAATCTGGCTTTGTTAGTGTGTATTTTGATGTGCTTGTTATGCATTATATTTGTTCATTAATAGATCATGATGATCCTAAATTCCTTTCCAGAACCATTCTCAAAGTAGTATGTGCTAATGTATGACAGAAAGCACCATAAAGCTAACTGATACTAACACTAATCTAACACGAACACACAGAGGCCCATTTCTCTGTTTGTCATCATCTCCTGCCTTTGACAGCATGCTGTCTTGTAATACCAAACCCTCATTGTTCTTCCAAAATAAACTTCTCTATCCTCCCATTTGCAAAAGTTTCTGTCCAAAAAGTAAATGGACAGAAGCAGTGGTAAATTGTAGCATTTTTTGAAGACAATTTAATCCAGACACATAAAAGAGACAATGCATAAAAAGGACTTATTTGTGCATCCGTTCATCAGAGCATATGCCATTACTGTAAAACCTGTAAATGGACTTCATGCAGTCTTTTCTGGCAAACTGAAAATCAGTCTGGAGTAGGGTTTTACTTTAAAGGTTAATTAGATCCTAAATAAATTCAACCCCATGCCCTGATATCTGTTTGCTGAGTGGTACACTATAGCAGTCAAGGTTCACACGCATGTTCAAATCCAATCTGCTGCACAGTTGGGTAGAACTGACGTGCTGTTTACACAGAAGGGAGATTCCTGCTCTGTTGGACCGGAGTGGGGAGGCTTTGATGCTCAATAGGAGCTACTGAAGGAGAGCAGGGAGAGACTTGGGTCGGAGAGGAAAAGAGATTGAAGTGATGATGACCCTCTTAGAGTAACCTTGGATTGCTCTTCTTGGACGGTTCACAAAATATGGGTAACAGATGTTGTATGTTTTTGTCTGCTGGCTTACTGTGCCCACGAGGCAGACGCATTGTGATCTCTACTGCTTCTTGAGAACTTGTGTGTAAATTTAAGATAAAACAGACATTTAGTCGAGACTTTGCATCATCCAAATCCCTGTGGTTGGCTTTTTCTGCCATTCAATCATTCATTTAAGACGTATACCAAACTTAGAAATATGTTTACTTATCAGGCGTAAGCCTAATACAAAAACCCCCCAGAAAATAATTGGCACTTCTAACATACATTTTAATAAAATATAGACAGAGACATCAAGTTACAGGCTGCTATTGTTATGTATCTATTTAAACTGCATCAAAACAGTAAGCTTCAGTGCAAACAAACTCTTTTTAGCCCCTCTCTTGCCCCAGGCTGTTGTATTTTCTCTGAGCCAGAGATCAGGGAGAGCTCCGCAGTTCTGCGGCTGCTGGCCAGCTGGCTGATACAGGCATATCAACTGGTGGCTATCTGACTTCCCCTCCCACATCCTCCCTTTACCCCCTTTTCTCTCTCCATCTGACTATCACATCAAGACAAAAGCACATGATACACACACGCAGAAAACAATGAAGTGTGCCTGAGAATTTGAAAAATATAGTTATAACCTCCAAGTTCAGCCAAAAATTATTAATATTGAATTAAATTTGATTTCATATGTATGTTATTTCAAGAGATTAATTTGTTTGGAGAAGAAAACGATGAATGACAGGTGAACTCATGACAGTCCGTGAGAACAAATCTTTTGAGAGAAAAAGATGATAAAAGGTGAATTTTTGGAGCCAAGGCTGTTTCTGTAAGAGGAGGAGGGAGACTCAAGGACAGGAACAGAAGCCAACAGTCTGAGGGACTGCATCACTTATAAGTACCCTGAGAATACTTAGGATCTTCAAGTAATTAAGATAAGGGGAGAATGACAGCTAATATAATGTGCTAATAAGTAGATTGGAAGAATACTTGGATCCCTTACTTATGGAAAAGTACCGAACAGAAAATGATGTAATTATACTGTAGAACATTTTAACCTTTGGTGCACAAAAAATGGCTTCAGTAAAATTACAAAAGCTTGATCATCAGCATATGTTGTGAAATTTGCACTCTGACAATGGCATAGATGTAGACATTTCAAATCAGTTATTAAATATTAGTTATAATGATACATATTAGAAATGTGTTTGCTATACTTAGATCGACTCCTATGCATCTATCTCTATGTTACTGCTGACATGTACAGACTAATATTTTAAGGGTCTTTTTACAAATGACCCTCATTTCAGCATAAATATTACTTTAAGTTGGGGTTTTGCTTTGAATAAAACTTGTGTTAATATCTTAATCGGGTAAATTTGCAATTGGTAATCATTTTAAGAGAGCATCTAACAATCCCCAACTTGATGTCATGCAACCCCCTTGTCCATATGAAACCCACTTGAGATTCACTGACTTAAAGGGAAACTCCGGTATTTTGACACCTGGACCTTATTTTTAGGTTTGTGCATGCTCATATACTCACTCAGACAAACATCGTGCAGCTCGGAGTCCTTCAGAAGTTATTTAGATCCAACCGATGTAGCCGCACTTAGCGGGGCCCGCAACAGCGAACTTCAGCGGGACGTAATCTCTGCAAAATCGCTCGTCTCTACCACAGCCCGGCTTGTCATTGCAGAGAAATCCTCCAGAGTAGTCAGACATATATTCCTGGATAGATCCATACGCGTGTCAGCCGGTTTCAAGTCCCACTCTGAGCAGTAAACACACTCCTCTTCTGTTGCTATAGGTGAACACTGTCCACAAGTGCACGCCAGTTAGCATTAGTCGTGGGCGTGCTCCTGTTTGTTGTTCACGAGCCAGCTGTTCGTCTCTCTCCTCTCCATTCTTCTCTCATGGAGCTCCTCGTCCGTGTACTCAGACTCAAACAGGTAAATGCGTAGGCTGACTCTTGACATCAGATAAATATTCTGCCATGTTGCTCAGCACTGCCGGCTAAAAGTAGGTAAGCTGTACCTTTGTGTCGCTATGGCGTCATCAAAAGTTTGTTTACCAGGTCAGCTGACCCACCTGAAGAGGGTAGATGAGCTGACTTTATGATAACACTGGCGATAGATGAAAAAATACAGCCGAAATGAGCGATTTTGCAGAGATTATGTTCCGCGCTGAAGCTCCTTATAGGGCAAAATCGCTCATTTCGGCTATATTTTTTCATCCATCACCAGTGTTATCATAAAGTCAGCTCATCTACCTACAAGAAACTGTAATGTCAATGCTGCGCTAGTTTTGATAAACACATTTTGCATGGATTAAGCAGTGCTTTCTCACTCTGCACATGTACCTTTTAGCTTAAAGTCTGGTGGTCTGTGAGTTACAACTCTGCACTTGTGCATTTAAAAGAAAACTGTTATACTCGTTTTCAGGCCTTTGCATTTGATTTTGTACTCCCATAGAGCAGAAAGCTTTGTAGAGCTTTGGGATGCTGTACTTCTCGTACTCCGCTTCCTTAAATTTCCTGCATCTCATGGAAACGGTCTGTGTACTTCACTCCACCCCCTGGCCCTACTACATGTAGGCCTCACGGCGAGCCCACTCCGCTGTGATTGGCAACCCTTTGAGCATCACCTCCTGAATCTGATCAAGAGGTTGAAACTGGACAGCCTAAAAAACAATGGTGGTAAGTAACATCAGCCATAGCTTGTTATTGTCATTACAGGCTTACCTGGGCAGCCTACAGATGGATTTTGTTTTTCTAATTGAAAGCCATTCCTACAAATTACCGACATACTTTCCTGTCACTTAAGTATTTCCATTTTACTAGGTGCACATACAGAGCCTCCCCTCTCCATATGCATAACATGCGCTGTGCTTAGTGCCCCACCATCCACAGGGGCCTCATTTTGCGCATTCTCCGCTGCTCTAGCCGATGGCTCAATGGGACTGAACTGTTAAAAAAAGACTGTGTCCAGAGCCATCCAAAACAGCTTGCAGGGCTCACTTCCAAATGCATGAACCTAATTATTTGATGCTTTGACACTGTTTAACATGAATATCTGACATTGTAACAACATTTATAGATCGAAAGAGGAAAAGCGTTATAGTTCCCCCATTATTGCAGACTGGTGAAACTTGTGCTTCTTTTGGTTTAGTTCGGTAGGACATACACATTTTTTAAACTGCTGCAGTTAGGCATTTGCGGAATCTTCTAAAGTATGTTTGTCACATATTATGTCCTTGTTGCAATGTTATACAATAGCAGAGGTGTGGACTCGAGTCATGTGACTTAGACTCGAGTCAGACTCAAGTCACAATTTTGATGACTTTGGACTCGACTTGACAATATCATCAAAGACTTGCAACTCGACTTGGACTTTGACATCAGTGACTCGGGACTTGACTCTGACTTAAGTCTGATGACTTGAAAATACTTGAAATTTTCAGTAGACCGTTGAATAAAATGTGCTCCCATTCAAAGTATCACTAAGTGACTGATTTTTGTCATTTCCAGCAAGACAATATTTTTTCCCACAGGACCTGAACCATTGAATGCATCTATTAACATCCAATCAGGGTTTAGAAGAATAAACAAAGAGGGTGTGGATTACACAGTTATTTCCCTGAGCGCAAGACTGCAGGAGTGTGGGAACAACCCAGAGATGCTGAACCATGCTACCGAGGATAATTTCATTTGCATTCACAAACTACGATGTCATAAACAAAAAACAAATTGCCATTTGCAAAACCTGCAGCGTGAGAATAACAGACGCAACGTCAATCCTTTTTGGTAACTTTAGCTTAGCATCCGTTATATGTAACAACAGTATATGTTTGCTCATAAACTCGCCGTGGCTAAAAACTGAGACTGACGTTAGCTGAAATAATCGTAAAGTTAAGGCCCAGTGTGACCAAGTGTCCTGTTTTCCCATGACATGTCCTGTTTTCTTTTTATCAAGTGACGAAGCTGTCCTGTTTTTTATTGTTTTTTTATTTGGTCAGCGGTGCTTATGACTTGGAAGGTCTTGAAAATTTTAAGCCTATGACTTCAGACTTAACCTAACATGTCTCATGTTTACTTGAGATTCGACTTGGACTTGTACGTCTTTACTTGAGACTTGACTTGAGACTTGGGTTTAAAGACTTGAGACTTACTTGAGACTTGCAAAACAGTGACGTTCTCCCACCTCTGTACAATAGTATTGCACATCATGTTTCTCACATTTCAGACCTAAGATAGATCAAAACTCTGGTGGAAAATAATTGAATCATTACTGCATAATTAAATGACTGGCTTAAAACATATGTTTTAATAAATTCATTGCATTTATGAATGTGATCTTCATAATATTATGAACTCTATTGTTTTTTTCATCATTCAGATTTATATTGTAAAAAGAAAAGGTTTTGTCATACCATTATTTCCAGAAATAGGTGGTGGTGGGGTTTTAATACAAGATACAAGAACGTTTATTTGTCATTGTACAACCACTTGCACAATGAAATTAAATTGTAGCTCCAAGGCGTAAACAAAATACAAAACCATTAGACATGGAAGAGTGCAGATGGTGCATTAAGTAATCTCACAGCCTGAGGGAAGAAGCAGTTCTGCATACTGGTGATACTGCAGCGGATATCTCTACCTTTTGCCTCATGGCAGCAGGGTGAACAGGCTGTGGTTTGAGCTTGTGCTGTCCTCCAGTATCCTCTGGGTTCTGCATAGTTACCTCACCTCCCTTATATCAACAATGCTCGGTAGATGGGTACCAATGATATTTTGGGCAGTTAATTCCATAGTTTTGGCTAAACAAATACAAGATTTACTACTCTTTTGATTTTTTTATCCTGTCATTATACTTTGGTTATCTGTTCAATTATTAGATGATTATACCTTTATATATAGTAAGTGATACTGAAAAAAATAATAATAAAAATTAAGAAAAACTATCTGTCATGCAAGAACTAGCAGTAAGGTTACAATCCATGTACAGAGGCTGTATGCTACAAGTTTCTGGCTTTACTACTATATCCTATATCCCATCAAACAAAGCCATAAATCATAAAAAACAACAAAAAACACATTCATGCAGGTCATTCAAAAGTCTCAGATTTTTTTCCTATTTTTATTTAACCTTTATTTAACCAGGAAGGTCCCATTGAGATTAAGAACCTCTTTTTCAAGGCGTCCTGGCCAAGAGGCAGCAAAGTTACTCAGTAAAATTACATCAATTTACAGTCAACAATCTATATTACAAAAAACAGTTACAGTTTGAGGAAGCTGTCCCCCAGTCTGGATTTAAATACATTAGAAAGAAATAAGCTCAGTTAATTTCCCGTCTTTTTGCAACGTGTTCCATGCAGAAGGAGCAGAGTATACAAATGCCCTTTTCCAAGTTCTGTGTGAGCAAATGTAAGTGAAAGCAACAAGTGATCATTTGAAAGCAAAACCATAAAAATCAACACTATAATATGTAATATATATATATGTGTGAGATATTTTACTACACACACCCTCACACAGACAAGGCACAATATAATTTATCTTTCAGGAGTCCAGGAGTCCTTAGTTTAAGTCTATTAAAGGGTGTGGCACCTGAAGAATAGTTGTAGAAATAGAGGAAAAAAGGAATAACAATGTTTTTCTTATTGAATAATCTTGTGGTTGTTCATGCCATTTAGTGAACAATGTTACTTTTCTTTCACTTCAAACAGTGGAAATTTGTCACCTTCCCTTTTCCAGTTTTTGTTTTTCAAGAACAAAGAGTATTTTCTCCGCCTATAAGAACTCAAATCAAAAAGTAATCCCACAGTTTAAGAGTATGCTACGTATGAGTGTTTTTAAGTGCATGAACCTTTCGGAAATATAAAGTTTATCTGAACCTAGCTAATTTACGTCATGTATTCTTTCTTGCAGCGCTGCTGTGAGCTGCTGAATCACTCTGCCTCCCTCTGAGCTGTTGTAAACATTGCAAGCTAGTGGCTTCAGATACAGGTTGTAGCCTCATGTAACTTTTATCAAGTATTGTTATTTTTCTGTTTTACTCTAAGTGGTGTGAGGAAGAGACAATGCAGAAAATTAAAAAAGGAGTGCTTATAAGAGCACTGATGAAGTTCCATTCACTCTGGAGTCAAGAGGATACCTGTATGAATAGGAGTTCACAGAGGAAGTGCTGCTACAGATGGACACCGAACAGACCAAAAGGAATACAGAAGAAACATCCAGAAAGAGTCGGAAATACACAGTGGTGCGAATGTAAGAACTTGTCAGAGGAAACAGGTGATACGGACGGTGATATTACTCATCAAACAGACTTTCTTGCTCTTCTGAACCCTGGACTTTTGCAGCCATACTTCAATTTCCTGAAGATAAACTGGAAAAACGTCCCAAACCTGAAGGTCTTAGTGACAGTTTCTCCTCAAAGTCAGTAATAATGATATTTAAGAAACAAACAAGCAGAGTAGATCGAATCAAATCAAATCAAATCAAATCAAATCAAATTTGCCTGAATCTGTTTCTGCCTGAAACAAACAAGCAGAGTAGATGAGGCTGTTTATCAAAAAAGTGCAGACTGCTTGTGTCTGTCTTTCTCTCAGACACTTGTGCACAACCACGTACAATGATTACTGTGTATTAGCCTCTAATATATGGATATGTATAGACATGTACAAAAGTACATATCTATACATATCTATACAAACACAATCTGTCAGTAACAGGTAAAGAGAGATGCATTCGCTATACAATGTAACCGCATGCCCTTGTTACGCAGAGGAACACGGTGAAAGTTCTCCATGATGCACATCTGTTTCTGCATCAAGGGAAGCATCACAACAAACCCATCTTAGAAATAGTTGTCATATAATGTGCTTTCAATCAGTCTACAACCAGCGTCTGAAGCTGCTAGCTTGTTATGTTTACAACAGCTCTGAGGGAGGCGGAGTGACTTAGTGGCGGGATACATGACACGAGTTGGCTAGGTCCTGATAAACTTTATATTTCCGAAAGGTTCATGCACTTGAAAACACTCATACATAGCATACTCTTAAACCGTAGTATTACTTTTTGATTTGAGTTCCTGTAGGCAGAGAAAATACCCTTTGTTCTTGGTACAGCACTTTCCTGTTAGCGGCTATTACTTCGTCCCAGACTCTCACAGTCTGTGGCTTACTGAGGGAGAAGAACTTTCTACTTCATCTAATGTACTTAGTGGTCATATGGAGCTCATACAACCCCATTTCAAAAATACTGAATTATCCCTTTAAGGTAAGGGAGTTGTATTTAATCTAAAAAAGAAAAAGCTTGACTCTGCCTAGAGGTTAGACTGCTCCCTCCGGGAGAGGGCAGCACTGCATCCCAGTCCTCCGTGTTTGTGTCTGTCTTCAGCTCCTAAAGCTGGAACACATGACAGCCACCCCGGCATTCTCCCATGTGAATTACCAGAGTCCTCACCCAGGGGTAAAGAGTCATCCAAGGAAAACAAACCAAAGCAGCCAAACAGCTCTATTACTGGAATGTGGGTTTGTTACACCCACAGTGATCCACCATCTCCTCAACAGGTGCTTAAAATATGTGCACAGTTTTTATTGGTATAACTTTACACTTCCACTTTTTAATTTAGCTTTAGTGGATTTTTATTGACCATCACCACAAATGACACATGCGAGGAAACTCATGAGCAATCGCTGAGTAAAATTTGTACCTATAGTAGTGACTGTGTACTTCCTATGTGGTTTAGTTTGTGACTCTCCTTTTTTAAGCACCCAGTGCCTTTAAGCCCCTCATATACACCTCATTAGATGGACTCTAATCTCAATCTTTTCCTGTGCAATCATACAGAAAAGCCTCAAACAGCAGCCTCAGTCTTGACCTGAAAGGTTATTTACCACATCTGTCGAATAGACTTATGAATTACATCCAAGATGCTCAATTTTCCAAACACATTCAAAAATCATCTGTTCTGTCATGTTAGATTTGCTGCTTTTTGTAATAGCATCACATATCACACGGTATGCAGCCTCTCATGGCAGACAGATCACACGGCTACTGCTTATGTGGATCCTGTTATTGCAAGGGCACCCAGAGGAGTATTTAGCCCCACAGTGGGCCTCTCTCGCTCGGCTGCTATCGTCCCACATCAGGCATGGCCCTCTTGATGTGGTTTGGGAAGACATGACAAGGCCGAGCGAGGGCCCAAAGTGATCAGTCGAGCAGTAACATCTGAAACCCATTTCCCCACAATTAAAGAGAGAGAGAACCTATCAGGACCAAACATCGCCCGTTTCCACAGCGTTGAGTCAAACATTTTCATGTGTGTATTTGTGTATGTGTGTGAGCTGTATCTGCCTGCCACAATCACTCACAGACAGACTCACACACATTTCTTTCCCACCCTAAACAGTGACAGAGCATTTCCAAATGTGTTTACTTACAAAGAAAACCACTTGCCACCAGAAAAGGAGATATATTAAGACTGATACAGATAGACACAAAGAGAATTTAGAGCAAGGGAAAAGATGGAGGACCGTGTAGATTCAGAGGAAGTGAGCAGGCATATTAAGAAACCTTTTTTTTTAACCTTCTCACTTTCTTCATTGAGAAAAAAAATAGACAAGGACATGGAAAATGTGCCTTTGGTGGCAACTATATATATACTGCTTTTCTGAAGTGCTATTTGTGTAATACCAAATTATAACAAATGTTATCTCAAGACACCTTCCAAAAGGATAGGTCAGTGCCATACTCGTCTCCTTTTTATATGTATGTATTTTTATTTATTTGATTATTATTCTAGACCCAACAAAAATTTCCCCATGAGTGCAGCACTTTGCCACAATTGGCAACAGTTACAGTGGCAAGAAAAAAAAAATCTATTTGGGAAAAAAAGAAATCTTCGGCAGAACTAGACTCAAGCACTGAATCTGTGTTAGGGGGGTTTGTGTGAGTAGAGAGAGATGCAGAAAGAAAGAGAGGCGGGCAGGGACAAAGGGACCAAAATGAGAATTCATGATAGCAATTAAATTTATGACTGTCTGAACCATAAATTTACCCTTATCATATTTCTTCCTGTTGACATTTTCTACAGTGTAGCCCCTTGAGATGCGGAAAGAGGGTCCTCCTCTCTATGTGGTTATAAAGATAGTGATTATGCTGGCATTCACAACACCCATGGAAAGAGAGATTGTTCCAAAATTATCGTAACCCAATTTAATGAGTATGTAAAGAAGTGGAGTGACATTGGTTAATGTAGCATTTAGTAAATCTGCAGTTAATTAGGGTCATTCATTTCCATATATGTATGTATATATAAAAGACATATATACATATATATATATATATATATATATATATATATATATATATATATATATATATATATATATATATATTTATATATATATATATATATATATATATATATATATATATATATATATATATATATATATATATATATTCGCATCCAGATTCTAATTTGAATAACTTCTGCTTGTGCTATGACTATTATATATATATATATATATATATATATATATATATATATATATATATATATATATATATATATATATATGGACGGACAGACAGATGAACAGACTGAAAAGCAGACACAGACAAAACATAACCTTCTTAGCAGAGGTATTAATAAGTCAATTCACCATGCTTGTTTTATGCTTCATGCATCAATGGGATAGCAAGTGTCCTCACAATAAGTGTAATGTCACACAACCAGACACGTCCTCACTTATTGTTGTTGTAACTAAGTTATTCTCTTTGACAACTTAACTGCTGAAGGTATGCCTGTGTTTTAAAGACACAGATCTTTACAGTTTGTGAGACTGCTGGTTTGTAGAGAGAAACTGTAATCTTTCAATAGATAAGATTGTCAAACAATGTTTGACAATAGCATGTCTGTTCTTAAGTAGCATGAGTTGCATTGCACCGTCAACAAATGCTATTAGGACATTTATATTTGTGTTTGCAATGGGATTCTGGAAGTGTGGAAACGACCCCTGCGTCCATCCCAGGATTATACTGGGGCACGTGCCCCAGTAAAGGGGGTCTGGCAATGCCCATGGAGCCAATACTGGAAACCAGTACACTAATTAACATGCATTGACACAGGTTAATACCTGTTTTGGACATCTCACTTCGAAGACCATGCGTTTTGTGTTTTATCCTGTCCAGCCTCCACTTATTACTATCCTGGTATACTTTGTGTGGTAAAGTGAAATAAATGTGAGCAAAATGCTCACAAACTAGAGGGCTAGTAGAGCTATCGTACAGCTTTTCTACATGATTTTGTCTCCAAAAAAGGATTCATTGACATAAAAAACCTCATCATTAAACAAAATTACAGATAAAATTGAAACAGATGCCTTAAATTTTATAATTTTAATTGGGGCAGAAAAAACACCAGAAAACAGGCTTTAGGCCCCCCTTTTGGGTGACGTGATGAAGGACACATTGACCTGTGACAGCTGCCAGAGCTGGTTAAATCCTTAACTTTCTGATTGTTGTTTGAGCAAAAATAAGCCACTCATGCTTATGCCTACATATTCACTGGTTCAGCCAGAGTAACATAACCTGACATGCCAGATGGACAGTTCCATATTGGAAATAGTTGACTAATCCATCCGGGAAGGAGCCCTGCAAAATGTTTTCAGGGGCAGAACCTTCAAAAACAACAGCATTTTGTGATTGGATGATTGGTTGGCTCGCCATACTCGTCACAGACCAATCCATATCATCAGTGCTGTGATGACATAGCAAATGTAGCAGCTAAACATAGGTGCTAAGGCTAACGGCTTATGGCTTACCAGGGCAAACAATAGTTAATGGCTGTTAGCCGTGGTGGCTAACTGTTCAAAGCGGCTACTGTTGTAAGCGGCTAACTATCAATCAATTATTTATAGAGCACTTTAAAATACAAACAGTTTGAGCCAAAGTGCTGTACAGCAGGGAAGCCCGAGAAGAGCCAAGAACATATAGAGTACACCAAATGATAAGATAAAAACACTGTGAAAAAAAATGAAGAGAGATGAACAAAGTAGAACACAATTGTGTTAGGGCAGCACAAGCACATTACACACAGACTTCCACAGCCATTATTAGATGGAGTCATGGCTGGAAACTCAAACAACCACAGATAGCAGCATGAAGCTGCCGCAACAGCCATCAGCATACACTCGGACAAACAGACACAGATGCATACATACACAAGTTCTTCCACAAATGACACATGAGCAAGAAAAGAAAAACAAAAACTTCATTCAGATAAGAATGAGCTCATGAGAAGGCAAGAGAATAAAAGTGAGTTTTAAGGTGTTTTGTGAAACAGCCTAGGGAATGGGCAGATCTAACATGTAATGGGAGGTCGTTCCACAGCCTTGGTGCAGCGACTGCAAAGGCCCTGTCTCCAAGAGTTTTCCTGTGGGACCTTGGTACAGTAAGGAGTCCTTGATGTGATGATCTGAGGGGTCTTGCAGTGCTGTATGGTGATATAAGTTCAGTGATGTAGCTGGAAGCAGTGTTGTGATAGGCTTTAAATACAAACAAAAGAATTTTGTCGGGTATTCTAAACTGAACAGGGAGCCAATGAAGTGATGCTAGTATGGGTGTAATATGATCCCTTTTTTATGCCTGCAATGCAGTCATGCTGCAGCATTTTGAACTAGCTGTAGTCGCTGTATTGATGCCTGGTTTATTCCAAAATACGGGGAATTACAGTAGTCAAGCCTGGAAGATATCAGGGCATGGATGACTTTCTCCAAATCTTTATGTGACAGAAATGGTCTGATTTTTGATATGATCCTGAGCTGGAAGAAACTGGATTTGATTACAGAGCTAATTTGTTTGTCAAACTTTAAGTTACTATCAAATACTACTCCAAGGTTCTTTGCATGAGGTGTTATGTATTCTGGTAGGTGACTGAGAGAGTGCAGGACGGTGTAGGGGAGTATGTGGGATGGAAAACTATGATCTCAGTTTTGCTATCATTTAATTGCAGGAAGTTATTTGCCATCCATACCCTAATATCCTCCAGACATTTATCAATGTCTGAGGGACCAGAGTGGAAATGGGGGTGAATGGGCAGATAAAGTTGTGTGTCATCTGCATAACAATGAAATGAGATGTTGTAATGCTGAATAATTTTTCCTAAAGGAAGCATGTATATGGAAAACAACAGGGGCCAAGGACAGAGCCTTGGGGAGTAACTATTGTTAGTTGCTACAGCTAATGGTTAACTGTTGTTTGCAATTGTTGGCTGTTGGGGCGTCGGTGGCGCAGTTGGATCGTGCGCTTGGTCAGTGATCGGGAGGTTGCAGGTTCAAGCCCAGCTCCGGGCGACACATGGCGATGTGTCCTTGGGCAAGACACTTAACCCCAAGTTGCTCCCAGTGGCGTGTAAATGGGCATGAAAGCACGTGAATGTGTTAGAAATACTGATGGATAACTAACATAGATAATCTGAACCATCAGTGAGTGAATGTGAGTGCGAATGGGTGCGAATGGGTGTGAATGGGTAAGTGTGACCTGCGGTGTAAAGCAGCTTTGAGTAGTCAAAGACTAGAAAAGCGCTATATAAGCTCAAGTCCATTTACCATTTGCCGTTAGTTGCTACAGCTAACAAGCCGATAGCTTAACTACGTTAAGGCTATCGTTTCCGGTAGCTTTGGGTCCCGTGGGGCGGGTCTCGGGTGTCCTGGTGGCCCGGGGGGATGTCCGCGGCTGTGGTTTCACACACACACACTATCAAGTCCCCTTACCTCTGGTGTCCCTGGTTTCTTACAGCCTTTACTTCCTGTATGGACTTAGATCAGCAGAGCACTTGGACTACTATCTATTATTTACAGTACCTGTTTGTCCTCCTCTCCATTTGTCTTGTCTTGTCCTGTCCTGTCTGTCACTATTTCCCCTTCTTCGCACCGTGGTGTGGCACGGCCCTCCCCTTCAGCTCACATTAGGGGTTAAATAAAGTCTGATTTGGTGGAGTGGCCTACAGGGAGTGCTGGTGATGGTCACTATGGCAGTGAATCATATTGACATATCTCTGACTGCTAGAAAAAAAATGCATTGGTCTTTTCAAAGCTGACATCCGACACAGTGCTCAGAGTAAAAGATAATGCAGACAAGGGAAAAAAAGACTATCATTCCACATTAAATTACACCACACAGATGTATAACTTACTACTTTTATGTGACATGAACCTCGTCAAAGACAATCCCTATGAAGTAAACTTATGAGGAGAGCATATTTCGCCAAGTATAACTGAGTAACGATCATGACCACAGACCATTATTTGTGACTTCACTTCCTGTCAAGTTACTTCCTGTTGTCGTAACGCCCACAGCTCCTACTGCTCCCGCCTCTCTTCCGAGCCAAGTGAAACCATTGGACAAAGGAGGCTGGCAAGATGGAGATGCATGATTTCAGAATCAGGCCGGTCCATCTGCTCTGCAAGGCTAAGAGTAACAGATTGGGGAGAAAAAAGGGGCCATAGCTTCAATTATAACCTGAAAAACTTTAAAACAAGGCATGCATTTATTGCACTATCACTGCAGTTCTGTAAGAAAATAACGCATCACTTTGCTAGATCTATATTTTTTTTACTTAACATCATCCAATAGAAAGGTGATATTTAAGTGGATGATTTTCAAAATGACTTCTGATACAAATGTTTGGCTTACAGAAAGGAAATTCAAGATTTTTTAAAGTTCTTTCCCTATTTGTGCCCCAGTGACTTTGTGTTTTTGTCTCTAAGAACATTAGCAGGCTATGCGTGTTGAGTTGCTCCGTCTGGATGCTCATTGGACATCAAACACAATAAAGCAGTGAGTGGAATGGAGCTGATTGCTATCTCCAAATGTAATCAAACCAATTCAACCCACTAAAATGCAGGCACAGTCTACTCCCCTTTACTCACAAACACACACACACAGACACAGTTGTGCGCACATGTCCTCACATCCGCTCCTACTCCAAACCCAGTGAAACATCTACCCTCTTCCACTGCTCTCTCAGTGCTTCCTCTCTGGTTCAGATCATTGGTCATGATGTGCTCCCC
This sequence comes from Scarus forsteni, assembly GCA_036419115.1. Classification (NCBI taxonomy): domain Eukaryota; kingdom Metazoa; phylum Chordata; class Actinopteri; order Labriformes; family Labridae; genus Scarus; species Scarus forsteni. The sequence goes on from JAZDUH010000098.1 coordinate 42,434,263, forward strand.
ATGTCCTTGGCCCAGGATGTATTCACAGTGTGCTGCTCTTTGCTGTGGTATCAGTGGTCGGCTATTTTACAAACATTCTCCAAAGTGAACCTGTCACTGAAGTTCCTATCCAGTTGTGCCAAGAGCTTCAGCTTCCCATGACCCTCAGCTTTCATGGGCTAGGTTGACCTACGGTGAACCCGAAGATGACCTTCTGGAACAACTCTAGGTTTTTGATCAGCTTGTCTGTTATGAATGAGGCATGCGTATGATAATATCAGGGCATGTAAAAGGCTACTTATCATGCTCTTTGGGGTTTTTGGGTTAAGTTCCCTTGTATTCTCAGACTTAGGCTCAGTGGCTCTCTATAATCACCTTGGTGTTCTGAGGGTAAGAGAAATGGAGAGGGAGGGAGTGACAGAAGCGGGAAGAAGGTTGTGCGTGTGGCAGAGATTAGCTTCAGGGTAAATTGAACAATGTAATCTGTGAAATGCAGATGATACCAGAGGTTACACACCCATCTATGGGGAAGGTATGTAACAAATTTGAAGGGAAAAAGGGTTAGAAAAGAAAATCACTCTCTGTCTCCAAATGTAAATACAACCAAAATAATATCGAAATTTCCACAATTTATTTACAAAAACAAGCCAAAAGGCAAAAAGGTATATACAAGAACAGAATAAAAAGCCGAGATCATAACAAAAGGGTACAAAATCAAAAGGCAGCAGAGGCTGGCACTCAAAATAAGGAATTACCCAAAACTATGAACAAACTTGGTCTTCCTCGGCCAGTCACGCCGGGCCACCTGAGTGCTGCTGCTCCAAAGATCCTCCCTGCAGCAAGAGCACTCCCTGCTCGAGCACGCACTCATACACACACATACAGCATACCAAAGGAGAGAGCAGCTCCTCAAATGACAGCAAATAAATATTATTGCAAATACGGCCAGGGTCGTAACATCAAACAACAAGTTAGGAATCAGTTTAAGGAAGAAAAGAGCCACCGCTTGTCCTTCAGTTCAGGAGAAAAACTCTGGGAGTCATAGGTTTGGTTATTAGTACAGTTTTTTAGTAAGCCTTCCACTAAAGCTATGATCAGACCAAAGAGATGTGTGAGATGGTAAAAACCTGCACCTGCTTGCAAGAGGCCTTTCCAATGTCCTGAAAGTTTGTCAGTTCAAAAAGCTACATGCACTTCAATCAGCACACTTCCAAAAAATGGAAGTGCGCTGATTGATCAGGAGCCCAATTGTATTAAACAATTTTCATGTAAATACATGATTTGTTGATCAGAAGTAATGCTTAAAGATACCAATAACCCATGACATTGGCCCAATAACCTGTAGAAAACATGACTGTCTCTGCAACAAAGTTAAATCAAATGCAACACCCACAGATGCTGCTCATCAATTTGTCTCCTTTAGCTGCTGCAGTTCAGTCATGCTCATGAAGAAGCAGCAGTAAACTCTCCACTTTTTTTACTCCCATTTTAAACAGTAATCTAGTGTTAACATCTATGTTGACATCTGTGCTGAAGACAGCAGCAGTGAAAGCCAGTGAGTTTACTAAGTAAGCTGCCTATTGATGCATACAGTCCTGTCAGTAAAATTGCATTAAAACTGTGAAACACACAGTTATGGTGCAATGTTTACAACAGTTAGACTGCCAACCAAAGCAGTGGTGATGAGTTAGTGGAGGGTTTAATCTCATGCTCCATTTGCCTCAATCAAGGTAGGCTCTCCTTCAGTAAAGCAACTCTCCCTGCACATATTAAAAATATATAAACAAATGAAAACATATATGAAATGTATTTTTTGGTTTTGTTTTGCCTTTGGCTTTTGCTTAATTAACTGTTGAGTATTGTGGGCAACAGCGGATTTGTTTCAGTGATTGGTTTTAGCTGACCTCATTTAGAGACCATCAAAATTTCAGTGGCCAAAACACGAGTGGGCAAACTGTTACATATGTTACATACATATTACTGTTACAAGATAATCCATACCCAGGAGTCATCAGTAGATGTTTAAATAAAATGCCAGTGTCCGTGTGTCAATCTATAATGTGAGTTTGAGGTTGGAGATACACTAAATATGACATTTTATCCTATAGTTAATCCAATAGTAGCTGACAATTTGCAAATTTACCAAAACAACAGATCAGCCAACTATCTTTCAGGACTTGACGTGCTCTTTTGTTGTTGAAGCAAATGACATGCCTCATATTCTAAAACCAGCTGTTTGGGATTTGAAACTTAATTAAAAACTTTGAAAATGAATCTCAGGGAACAGTGTAGTCTGTCTGATTTGAGCTGCAGTGACTCAGGTCACACAGCTGCTCTGACCCCTCCAGTCTTACACCATCATTTTTTTTAGATTTGAAAAAAAAAAAAGAGAGAATATCAGATCTGGTAAGATTTTTCTTGTTCTCATTGTTATTGAAACCAGAAGTATGACTGATCAAACTTGGAACAATAAGGGGAAAGGCACAAGCTAACAAAAAAAAAAAAAAAAAAAAAAAAAAAAACAGAGTAAGAAAGAATGAGGCTGCAAAACAGAAGTAAACAAGAAAGCACTCTGAGAGCGCAGACCTCTGCCAAGCAGCTCATTTTTTTATTTTATCAATCAATCTTTATTTGTATAGCGCCTGTTCATAACAAGTGTTATCAGAAGACACTTTACAATAGAGCACAAAACTCTTCATTTTACGGATACACATATATGCATAGATACATATAAATATACATATACATACTGTATCTATACAAATATATACATCCAACACCCAACATGAATCCTTATAGCCAATCACGAATCCCTCCATCATGGCAGCAAGAAAAAAACTTCTGTTAAACAGCAGGAAATCTTGAATGTGGATCCCAGTCTCATGATGAACAGCGAATCCATATGATGTTGGGTATGTGTTTGAAGGGAGGAAGGTAAGAGGAGACAAGTGGACTAAAGTAAGAACTAAAGTTACTGACAGATCCATGAACCATAGACCTGTCGTTTGATTTATTTGAGGTTAGCCTCTTGAGATACATCTTGACATCTTGTTTTCAGGAAGGTCCTCATGTCTAAATGGTTGTGGTGATAGTTTTATAGGATTTTAATTGATGATATTTTTACTGAAAATAAGCATTTATGACAGTGACGAACTCATGGGTGCCTGGACCATAAGTGCATCCCTACCGTATTTGTCTCCGTTTAGTATAAAGGTATTTCAGGTAGACCTCTTGAGATTTGACATCCCACTTTCAAGAGGGACCTCATGCCTATGAGGTGCTAAAATTAGTTAACATATTATATATATTATATATTATATTATATGCACATTGTGGAACAAAATATCAATTTGCAAGAAGTGTGATTACTGTTGAAATAAATATCCAACAGAGAGACCCAGTTAGTAGTGGGTCTTGTAACTTGTTGACTGAATCAATTTGCTGCTGCTTGTACAAATGTTGGTGTTGTGTGTGCTGCAGCACTTCCAGTGGCCGATGTCACCAGCCTGTTGGTCCATCGGAGCATTACCACAGCTCTGAGGTGTGTGGCACGTTCACTCTGTGAGGTTTTTGCAATCACAGACTTTTGCTAGGCCCTAATATTTCTGTATTGACATTATCTGAAACCTTGTTTGAGTGATTAGCAGGCACGTATGGGGGCACTGCAAGCAAGCAGAGCTGCAGCGTATGTTTCTTTAACATTACTTGAGTCACAGTAAAGTTACTAGCAGTTGTGAGCGGTAGAGGACTGGGATGTTTATTACAATTTCAGGACAGTCTGCTGCCTTAATTTATCTTAGAAACCAAGGCTCCAGGAACAGCCCCAGTTAAGTTCAATGTTCTTCAATAAAATTCAACCTACGGGCCATCGTGGATGATAAAAATGATTTGTAGCATACTGTTTTGGTTAAATTATGCCATCCCCAGGCAAAAATGTGTGTCAGCCTACCTGGCATTGCCTGGTATGTGAAATGGCCTGTCCATGCCTGCCTCTCACCTCTTGTAAGACAACTATAACCAGCCATCATCTCCAATCTGGCAAATTATGTGAGCAAAGACAGAGCCCTTAAAACAAGGAATGGGAATTGTATTGTATGTAATGTATTGAGTTAACATTAGGCTTGCGTGAAGTAATAAATGTATACTGGTCAGATGTTATGTGAATGATGCAGATGTACTTTATCCAGAAAATAAAGCAGAGGGATTCAGGCACTTACTCACTGTTGGATCCTAAATCTTTTAAACATAAGATCATACAGAATGACCAAAGAAGAGGACATATTTCTAAGATTACACATTGAGGGCATGTGTGTTATCAAGAAAAGCTGGAAAATTAAAACATTTTGATTTTAAAAGCTGTTTATGTTTTGAAGATTTTTTTTTTTACTTCTACTTCATGGTCAAATTGACCTAAATAGTGGATATATTATATTATTTTGATGAAACAACTAAATAATCTATCATTTGTGTGGTATTATTATGTTAAGATGAATGAAAAATTTGAACAACTTTGTGCCCAACTGGGTCTGGGCGGGGGGATGCCTGATGGTCTTTGCATGGATTTCAAGACTCTGTGAGCTTTGAGGTGGTCAAAATTTTGTTTACATACATTATCAAATAATAATGATAATAATAATAATAATAATAATAATAATAATAATAATAAATAATAATAATAGTAAGTAAGTAAATATAATAAGAATAATAATCACAATAATAACAACAACAACAACATAATAACAATAACAATAATAATAATAGTTATAACAACAATAATAACAATAATAATAATAAATATCTCATCTCACATCATCCACCTGATCCATAGTTTTCAGAGCAATAGACCACAGGCTGCGAGGATAGGAGCTGCCATCTCTGACACCACCATCATCAACACTGGAGCCCCTCAGGGCTGTGTCCTCAGTCCCTTCCTCTACACCCTGTACACCAATGACTCCGATGGCACGGCGATCATGGCACTTCTTAATAATCAGCACTCCATTACCGTTTATCAGAGCTCAGTCATCCACTTCACTCAATGGTGCATGAGCAACCATCTTTACATTAACTCTGACAAAACAAAGGAAATGGTCTTCAACCCACCTACTCCCAGTCTGAAGCTTATTTCCATCAACAATAACACAATAGAGCAGGTAGACTCATTTAAATATCTTGGAATCACTTTGGACAATAACTTCACCTTTGAGCACCATGTCATGGACATTCACAAACACTCACAACAAAGGCTTCATGTTCTCCGGACGCTCACTTCTCTCCATTTCGCTCCAAATCTTCTGCTGCTGTTGTACACGGGTATCATTCAGTCCATTCTGTTGTATTGTTCATCCTGTTTTTACACCATGCTGTCAGTCTCTAGTAGAAATAAATTCCTCAAAATCACCCACACAGCATCCAAAATCATCCGTTTGCCCACACCTAATATCTCAGAACTCAATGACAGAGCAACAGCCTGGCTTGCCAAGTCAATAGTCTCGGACACTGATCATCCTCTCCATCTCTTCTTCCAGCTCCTTCCCTCTGGACGCAGGTATAGGACTCTTAAATACAGAAGGGCCCGTTTTAAGAGGAGTTTTGTTCCATCTGCTCTGGCTATACTGAACAATCTACCTCCATGACTTAACCTACTTGCCAGACAATGACGATGTTAAGTGCTGTCTTGCTCTTTATTTGTTTGTGATAGTCCATTGTTCTGTTTGTGTTCTATGTGATGGTGTGCTTTGGCAACATGATATGGAAGCTGTGGAAACAAATTTCCCTTTTCTGGGACAATAAAGGTTCATCTATCTGTCTGTCTGTCTATCTATCTATCTATCTATCTATCTATCTATCTATCTATCTATCTATCTATCTATCTATCTATCTATCTATCTATCTATCTATCTATCTATCTATCTATCTATCTATCTATCTATCTATCTATCTACCTACCTACCTAGCCATCCATCCATCCATCCATCCATCCATCCATCCATCCATCCATCCATCCATCTATCTATCTATCTCTCTATCTATCTATCTATCTATCTATCTATCTATCTATCTATCTATCTATCTATCTATCTATATTATTATTTTATTATTATTAATATTATTATTATTATTATTATTATTATTATTAGTAGTAGTAGTAGTAGTAGTAGTAGTAGCAGTAGTAGTACTAGTAGTAGTAGTGGATTACAATAAGACTCAAGTGATGCTTTATTCTGAGATTTAGGAATATGTATGTTAGCCCATCTTGTTTTTTCCCCCCTGAAAAAAAATGATGCTATTTTTCACAGCAATGCGTTATTTTTTATGGATCCCAAGAGGATCCATAAATCCGTTGAGGAGTGAAAACTATACAAAGCAGGAGTCCAATGTAATGTAAATACTTTCACCATTGAAAAAAAATGATTTGAATCCAAAATTACATTAATTCAGTGTCGTAGTCACATGGGCTTTGCATTTTGCAATGTGCTTGTCATGCTATATAATACAGACCGGATGCTAACATGCTTCTGAAACTAATTATATCTCAGTCATAAGAGATTGTAAGCTTATTTAGCAGTTAGGCACAACATTATACCAGTATGAGGAACCTACAATAGTGCACAATTTGTTTTTATCTGTCTTTCAGGTGTAATCTCATTTTATCATTGGATCATTTGTGCACAACCCCAGAGTTAATGTGTATTTACAAATAGTATAAAGAAGGTATGATGCTCTTGTTTCTGAGCCCAAAATGTTAGAGCTGTTTGTTCCATTTTTAAAATTTCTTTTTTATCAAATATTTTTTACAAATGATAAGTTGCAGAAGGCTTTTTTTTACCTTTTTCTGGAGCAAAAAATGCCCTTTATGTAAACTTATGTTGAGGGTCCCTTTGCAGAGTCATATGAAGCAAATTTACCTGACTGGAAGTAAGGGAGTAAAACTGCAGAGAAAGGAGCAGTAGGAGCAAGAACACTAAAATAGGAAGAAGGAGGGAGAAAGAGAAGAGGTTAGAGAATATCCTCTGAGGGCAGCAGCAGCTCTGGTTTCATCCAACCGCTGATGCTGACTGGCAGCCATGTCAAAAACTAAGAAGTCAAACGATGATGATTCTTCAGTTCATCTTAAGGGCATGTCAAAGTAAAGCTTATTATTCATGGGTTTGGAGGGAAAGGAATGTGCAAAAACACTAATTGACATACAGAAATGCACACATGAAGCGACACACTCATTATACCGGAACATAAAGTCATATTCCACAATAAAAAAAAAAACATGAAATACCCTAAAGTGTTTTTCTGGTCTGTGCTTTTATGTGCAGACACACTCTCTGAAATACACATGCACACACACTCACTGTGCTTTGACATAATGTCTTGACTGTCAGGCTTAATACTCACACTGAAGGAAGGATTAAACATAATTACTGATAAGACGTCTTCATCTGGAGATTATCTCGGTGATGTACAGAGAGAAAGTCAGGCTTAGACCTCTGCTAGGACACTTGGCTCATAGATTACTGATCATAACACGGGAAGGATAATCACATGTCTCTTTTTTCTGTATGTGAGGTCTAACATCATTAAAACATGAGTAAAAGTAGGCTTTTAATCAGTCATCATACATTGTACAATATTTGTCAAAAGATAGACATTTTAAACAAACCAGAATTCTTATATTAAGTCGTGACTGAAAAGGCATAGGCAGAAGCAAAATGCTTATCTGAGCCTAGCCCACATATTAACAAAATAAAGCTACCAAGAAAAAAAGATAAAGAAATCAACAACAATAACAACATCATTCCATGATCAACACTTATTTTCAAAAATAACTTTAGAGACCATTTTTCTGAATTAATAACATAAATTACAGGTTTAACATTTATATTCGCATCATTCCATAGTTTAAACCCAACAACAGAAACACATCTCCTTTTTATACCTTTTCTAGCATTCTGAACAGAAATCTTGCAAGCATCTCTTAAATCATATTGAGTTTCCAAATTGAGAAGACCTTTTGCACAGCACTAGGAAAGGAGTTTAGTTTTGCAGTAAACATTATTAACATTATTTTATAATAAACAAGTCAGAACATTTTATAATGTGTGAATTTAAAAACAATGGATCAGTGTGAGCAAAGTCTCGATATGTACAAGGTGATATGATACTTTGTTTGGTAGCTTAGATTTTATTTTATCACTTTGTTAAGAGAAGCACTTTACTACCCATGTTCCATATAAATAATAATAATAATAAGTACCTCCACACATTTATTTATAACCTAATGCGTGCTTTACTTAAACCAAAATGGAATGCTATGAATTGCTGGATTTTTCCCATCTCATTATTTTTGCCCATCTTTTTTGTAGATCTTTCCACTTTCAGCAACAGTGGCTTCGGGTCAACCTGAATTAAAGTGTTTTAAAGGTCTCATATGCTCCTTTGTGCATATTGATCCTTTCCTACAGTTAACATGAATCCTTTATGTCTTCTTGAAACAATAGTCAATCAATCAATCTTTTTTTGTAGCTGCAATTCATAACAACTGTTATCTCAAGACACTTTACAAAAGAGCTGCAAGCTCATTTTATGAATACACATATATGCAAAGATACATACATATATAAAATACATATATACATTTATTTACATACATATCGATATCCAACACCCAACACAAATCCATATAGCAATCATGAATCCCTCAAACATTGCGGCAAGACTAAACTTCTGTTAAGCAGCAGGAAATCTTGAATGTGGACCCCAGTCTCATGATGAACAACAAATCCACACGATGCTGTGTTGGGTGTGTGGGTGAAGGAAATCAGGTAGGCAGAGACAAGTGGACAAAGTAAGAACTAAAATGAGTGACAGATCCATGGACCAATAGACCTGTTGTTGCCCAATTTGTGCTGAAAACAAATTCATTAGAGGTTATCCCCTTGAGAGCAACATCTCATTTTCAGGAGAGTCCTCATGTCTGTATGATTGTGGGGATAGTTTTATAGAAGTATAATCAATAATGGTCATACTGTAAATAAGCATTTATGGTTATTTAAGCTTAGCTCATGGGTGCCTGTACCACAAATGCGTTCCTACCAAATTTGTCCCCATTAAGTATTAATGTATTAAAGGTAGACTTCTTGAGATGTCACTTCCTATTTTCAAGAGGGACCTCATGCCGATATGGTGCTAAAAATAGTAACTATAGATGTATCAACCTTGGATAGAAAGATCGCGTTAATGTCTACATTAACTACATTCAAGATGGTTATGAACTGGAATAGGGGTAATGAAAAAGGCAAAATATGTGTTATGTCTGTAAGTTATTGAAGCTCTATGACTCCACAGCAGCAGGCAGTCTACACCAAGGATCCCAGGCCACCTACAGGACAAGAGCCAGAGACGAGTACAGGAGCAAACAAAAAGGGGCAACAGCATATATGGAGAGAGTGTGTGTGAGAGAGGAATAGAGCCTATTGTGCCCGATCCCCCCAGGAGTCCAAGCCTATTGCATCTTAACTATGTGTCTCAACTATGGACTATGAGGTCCCTATATATGGTCCCTAACTTAAAGCTTTACCAAAGATTAATGTTTTAAGCCTAACCTTACAGGTAGAGAGAGTGTCTGCCTCCTCGGTATATGGTTGCCGAGAAGAGGAGCCTGATAACTGAAGGCTCTACCTCCCATACTATTTCTGGGGATTGATGGTACCAAAAGCAGGCCAGCATTTTGGGAGCGTAATTTTCTAGAGGGGTTGTACAGCACTACAAGCTCTTGAAGATAAATTGGTGCATGTCCACTGAGAGCTTTATAGGTGAGAAGAAGAATCCCGAATTCTGTTCTATTCTTTATGGGAAGCCAATGCAGAGAAGCTAATACAGGATTAATGTGGTCTCTTCTTCGAGTTCTAGTCAGCATATGTGCTGCAGCATTTTGGACAAGTTGAAGTGTCTTAAGCAGCAGGACGTTAAGTGATGGTTCACACAGATACAGGTTTTAGCAGACTGTAGCTCGCTCATTCTCTTCAAAAGTAAAAATTAATCTAGAAGATATATGTGGCTATTTACAGTCAACAACCGAGCAGTGACAAGTTTTGGCTTATTGTGGTGTACGCCAATGTCTCACTCAGACTGTAAACAATATGGCACCACTTCTAACAGAAATTTCTCAAGTGGGAGGTTAGGTACTCAGGTTGACATAGATTTATGCAAATAAAATGTTTTTTAAGTAACAGAATATCCACAGACTCAACAGCAAATACCATGAGTTTGCATTCATGCAGCCTTCTAAATACAGGTTTTGTTGTCTACTCTAACATGGGACTGGGAGGCGGGCCAAACACACCAAAATGTGTTCCAAAGCCTTCAAAAAGGGATTTTTGCATAATATGTCCCCTTTTAAGCTCATTTAAGAGTACAATCATGAGGTATTTTAAATATTTGCCCCTAAAGTTCAGTTCTGTTGTGTGTGTCCCCTGTAGGCCTATTGTACACCCTGGCAAGGATAATGTAGATGTGTTCAGGCATGGTACACTTGGACATAAAGAAGCACAGGCACATTTGAACTTTACATATCTGTATTTTTAAACTATGGCAAAAATTTAGAGGACTATCTCACAAAAAACAAGTCACAAAATCCACTAAGTCTCTCACTGCATTGCTTTTCATTGTGCTTCCTCAGTGACGTGCCTTGGATAATGCATGAGTTGCTTTGAATAATGCACATAATAACTTCTGAAATGTAAAAATGATACAGCATCTTCGAAATATCTTTTTCCTTCCTCAAAAGTCATGAGATTTTGAAGCAGGTTTTTACTTTGATGCCTAAAAAAGGTCATAGGTTTACATAGTTTTAAGTAATTTTTAAGGTTTGTCTCCTACAATATAGAGTTAAGTTAAAATTACCCCACTTTTGTGTTGAATTTAAAATAGCTACTGCATCCTACATATGATGGATGCCAACCATAGACCGCGGAAGCGGGGGGGCCAGGCGGGCGTGGCCCGGGTAACTTTTTGGGTCGAAATACGCACTTATCGATGAGTTTTATAGCATCTAAATAGGTTATCTATAAATGCTATTCTTTAGCCTCCTGGTCGGGTTGTACAGGGCTGGACTGGCCTGGATACTCAACTTCAGGAACAAGACAATTAAACTAGAGCAAATTTATATTATTTTATTATTTATATTGCACGTCTGAGAGCGCCGGGCTGTAAGTAACGATACATAGCCGTCTACAACTACGATAATAACTTTTCCCCGCATTGCTTGTCTTCACACATCAAAAACTACCGCTACGTAACTAGAAAGAGATACATTACCTCGTGGCTTTGCATCCTGTAAGTTGTTGAAAAAGAAGTTGTAAAGCAATGTAGAGTTCCGACAAAGATCCATGCAGCAGCCATTCACCACAACAAACAAACACATTTGGCTTCACGTCTCCGGTGCGTTCAAGTTGTAGTCAGAAGAAGGAATTTTGAGCTCCGAGTGGGAAACTAAAACTGGAACGTCCCCCGAAGTCTGAATTTCCTACTGGGAACACGGTGAAACCTCGCCACCCCGAGGTGTCAATCAAAGATGGATGCCCCCAGTGTGAACAGTTATTTAGCTCCTGTAATAATCAATTTATTTGCACTTCTGACTGGGGTGTGTCGCTCTAGATCAGATGTATACATAGTATTGTTAGATTTATATTTACAAAAATGCTGCCATAGTGATAATCACATTCTTCATACAACAACGCAGACACAGCGTGCTAACAACAGCTAACAATAGCCTGGTAGATGATGGCATTACGTGTGTGTCCGTGTATAGTGTAGTCTATAGCCTCGGCTACGCATCATGTCTGACCGAAAATTTCGGTGACCCCCCCTTGCGATTGTGGCCCCTCCTTGTTCAAACACGTTCCGGGGTCTATGAAGCCAACAACTTGCTATCTAGCAAGTTTGTTGGTGACTTAAGAGTAATCTTTTTCATTCTTTTTTAAAATTATGTCAGACACAGGGTGCTGGTTTGGCGGAGTGGTTAACAACCAGGCACGTCCCACATACATACTTCTGCCAGTACAGGTTTGAATCCAGCCTGTGACCAGTTTGCAGAGTGTCTTCCCCTACTCTCTCACCCCCTTTCACAAGCCTTTCCACTGTCATTCCCTCTCCTATCAATAAAGGCACCAAAAATACATTTAAAAAATTACATGACACAATCTACACATTCATGACCACAAGTTTGGTCACAACAGATGAATTAGAAAGTCTTAAATAGAGGAGGCAAGAGTGTGAAATAAAAGCTGGAAGCCCAGTGGTTAGCCAGGTTGTTGTTCCATAACAGCCTGACATGAGCTTCCTAGTTTTGCCAAGTACGTTGCTGTTTCATAAATTTTGAAGAATTACTGTTTATTTGTTATGATAGTCTTGATGAATAAACCTTGTAAGGCTCATACTGTTCTTTTCTGCCATAACGCTTTTTGTTAGAGGAATCAATGTGATTTTAGGTCGGCCTTCTGAACCCCACTGCTATGATCTGATGATCTGATCATGCTCAGGCCTGGTTGGAGCAAGAGGAGTGTGAGCGAAGGCCAGCAGGAAACTGTGGAGAGGGTTAATCATATTTTAGCATGGCACGTTGCCACTGAACTGAGTGAGAATGCACATAGAGGCAAGAAAACGTAAAAATAAAATCAAGCTCAACCTCAGGAGACAAAAACCTTGTTTCTTCATCATACTGAAAATTTTAATTTATGGAAATACTCAAAAACTCATTTTCTCTTTCTCAGTGAATCATTATTATTCAAAATAGTTTTCCCTAAAATGTGCTCATGGCAGATACACAAGACAACATTTACTAAAATGTTACATTGGCCCATGATTTCTCTTGATGTGCTCAAATTCTTTGAATAAACTTGGGTTAAACATTTAAAAATAATACACAAAAGCACAAAGAATCTTTACAGGATACCAAGAGCATGTTGTATCATGCTGAGACAGTTTTTCACTCTGACTTTAATGTGAATTGCTGATGTCTCAGCACAGCTGCCAGGGCAACAAGACATGTTCATTAAAAAGGAAACAGGGGGAAATGTGAAAGAGAGAATTTAAGTGATTTGGCAGGATCCAACATGGTAAGTCTCGTTCATTAATGACTTAGCTTTTAATTGAGACAATATATGATCTTTAAGCAATGAAATGCAGCTTTTGCACAAATGGTGCCAATCCCATTCCAACAAAGGCTATGTATGTACATATATATATGTATATATATATATATACACATATATATATATATATATATATATATATATATATATATATATATATATATATATATATATATATATATATATATATACACACATATATATATATATATATATATATATATATATATACATATATATATAAATATATACATATATAAATATATATGTATATATGTATATATATACATATATATGTAGTGTGTGTGTGTGTGTGTGTGTGTGAACAAGACAGAGTGATAGATTTTTCATAAGATACTGTTGAGGAGAGTAGGGAGAAAGCCGCTGGGAAATGGGCCACAGACTGGAAGTGAACCTAAGCCACTGGATAGCTGAGGGCCGAATGTAATGGATAGTGTTTAGACAGAGCCACCTCAGCAAAATAAACAATATTAATTAAAGGTTTGAACTAAAAGAACAGTTTCCTTACACTGAAATTGCATTTGAAGAAGGGATGCACAATATTATGGGACCAACATCGGTACTGACAGATATTTTCCTATAAAGCTGGATTTTGGCATTTGCAGATATGAAAATCTATGTGGATATGTACAGCCAACATTTTGTTCACACAATTGGTCCATAAATATCACATACAATGTTTGTAATATCTGCAAAATATACAACGTACCATTATTTTTTACTTCATTATCATTTAATTTCCACTTTTATAAATCCAAAGTATCATTTATTAAAGAACAAAACATTGTTGTCTTGCTTCCGATCTGTATGTAATAAAATAGGCCGTAACTGTGAAAGGAATTAGTCAATTTAAGTAGAGACTTTGGGATCTTGAAATTGGTAGGCCTATTGATATTAGTATTGACTAACAGCTGGGGCACCTTGACTCTAGTGTACATTTTAACATTGTACCACATCATTTGACTAATTTTCTTCTGGTAAGAACAGATAAAGGACACAGCCACGCCAGGTAATAAAAAATTAACAAAATGACCCGAAAGCTAGTTGGCGTTCAGTTCATGTTTTAGTTGAGGTCTATTTAACACTTGTCTCTATTTGTGTAGAGGGGAATTTAGTCCTTGAATTTTATTGTCCCTGCCCGGGCAAGTTTCTATCACTCATCAGGCCTGTAATGCTTCTTAGTGGCCTGTAGAGGGAACAGTTCCCTATGCTGTTACATGGTCTCACCACAGCTGGCTCTGACACCTGCTCTCCACATGTCCACTGCTGCTCGAGGAGAAATGAGCTCTACTTTCAAACTGTGCTTTTCTTTTCTTCCTCAGCCTCTCTCTTCCTCTCCATATCTGACAATCTGTAAAATTAAATGCCCTTCACAGTGACCTCCTTCATGAACCTTCTCCCTTCTCAGTTTCTACTTTCTGTCTCCATTGGCACTTTTTCTGTTCAGCAGTTGTCTACACAAATCTTTATGCTATGCTGCTGAAAGAGAAGGTGAAAACACAGAATGGAAACATCACACAGGTTCAAAATACAGGAGAGTCAAGGGAGCCTCTTCACATCACTCCATTACGCCACTCCTTCCTATATGCATTCTCCACGCTCAATATGGCCCCTTCAACTGACAATGACGAGGTATTTGACTTTAAGACCTCTTTAAAACACCTCACCTCCTTAGGGAACTCTGACTAAATTGTGTAATTAGTATATTTTCTTTGGAAATGAAGTGAAGGAGCTGCCACACGCAATGTTGTATGAGTCACATAATGATTCAGAATGAATCTAGAATTCGTCTTAACTCGAACAATGATTGAGCTATCCTCTGGTTTCTGTCAAGACAGCAAAAGGTCACCGTAAAAGTTAAACAGCAGTCAGTGAAGTGTCCTGTGATGCTAGGTTGTTGGAGTGTAAATCCTCTGCCCTCCGTGCAATTACCTGCCATGTGTTTGTAGTAAATCTGCCGGCATACAGGCCTGCCTTTGAAGACAAAGCTACTAATCCACTAACCCTGTCAAAAAGGAGAGGGAAGGTTGGGAAACAGGTAACAAAGCAAGCTGAGGACTAACTTACAGAAGCAGGCAGATAATTGAAGTATTTGCACTGAAGTCAGATATATTTTTCTCCTCAAGAAACAGAGCACACCAAGTCCTTTGTATCAAATTATTGCACTTCAACAAAATTCAGTTGTCAAGCTGCAAATCAGGAAAAAATAATGCAAATGACCGTGCTATGTGCATGTGCCTGGCAGCAGCTGTGTGTGTTGTATCGCAAGTAATAGGTTTATAAGTGTACCTTATATGTGAGATCACAATACTGTATCTATATTTTATAGTTTAGTATTACCGTATTATTACTTGATAATTTACACAAGCTTGAACATTTGTTTTTGTAAAGTGGGCCAGGCAACAGCTCCTAGTCTGCATCAGGCTTCTGACCATTTGACTTGTGTCTCTCTTTTGAATTTAAAATTGTTATTTTTGCCAATAGGACATAAATGAAGTATATCAATAATGCATGAACAATATTATGTATATAATTAATACTCATCAGAAACTGTATTTTTAAAGTTATGATGTGGGTCTTAGTCTTTAGTCTAAGAAAAAAGCTGACTATGTACTTAAAACAAACATCGCTCATATGTAACTGTGCTTTAAGTGTGATGAAATGTGATATACTGTATCATCAGCCCTGTGTCACAGTACTGTCCATCCTTGCCAACACACACCCTACTGACCATCTACTTATGTCTACAAGTGAGACGATTAAATCTGAAGTGTTTCAAGTCATTGATGCTTCAGTGTTATAGTCTTCTTATGTTTATGTTATTCCATAGATTCTTCACATTCAAAAAATGAACAGCAGGATATATTTTTTCTTTTCTGTATACTGCCACTAAATGGCACGCAAATAATGGACAGCTGAAATGGCTAGAGGGGAAGGCCAGGTCTTTAATATTTGTTAGGAGAGGGAAGCCACAGGGAGGGTGTTTTCCCTCTGGCCCAGGGGCCGCTGCTGTGGTGACTCCTAACTGCCTGCCGGGGGCCGCCTGTTAGCAACGATGTTTGATCCCGGGAGCCCAAGATCCCTGGAAAAGCTGAACTCCATTTGCCTCGGTTGGTTGACTTTTGGAAGAAGAACAGTCAAGTCAGCAGTGGACTGGCCCCGATTCTTTGCAGCTGCTCAGAGAGTGAACACCACGAGAACCGCGCAAGGGACCACTCAGGGAACCGCCATGGGACCGCGCGGGGAACCTCGACATGTGTCATAGCCACAATTTACTGAGTTGTGTGTTGCAAAACAGATACATGATACCACGACACTTAACAATGTTATTTTGAAAACAGTATATAAGTCCTACCAACTACAAGCTTGGCTGCAGTAAAGTGAAGTTTCTCATTAAAGCATGGATTGTTTTTCTTCACATACAGTTAAAGAAAACGTCAATTTATTTTACTCACATCATACTGTCACACAGTATGTGCTGAGACATGAAGCTTTATTCAAACTGCTCTGTGCTGGTCTTCAACTGTGCTTTGAGTAAATGTGGGAGTTGTGGGGCAGGAGCACATCCAAAATGTAGTACTGTAAGTTTTGTTTTACAACCTGGCATTCTGAAAGTGACTAATATTAGGCCTCTTTCAACAAAATATGAATAATGTTTAACAATTTTGGTATACCACTGTTCTGTGGTACATTAATCACACTACAAGCACAGAAATGACAACTGTGAATGAGACTCTTTCCTTTCAAAAATTCTGGATATTTAGATTTTCCTCTCGATTTTAGACCTTAGGGAGAGTGCTTCAGAGTGTTTTCAACCAGCAACTTGATTTAAATTTAGGTAACATTGGTTTGATAAAGATCTATGTAAAGAAAAATTGCAGTGTTTATTTTTTAGTACAAAAAAATCTAACCTGATGGATTTTCAGTCTACAAAGCAATCATTTAGGGATTAAAACTGATTATGGTGGAGCCATCTCCATTACAGTAGAGGCAAGAGGTCCTAAGTTATTTTCTGTTGGCTAGTATTTTGCCTCATAAACAAGCTAATTTTAATGAACTCAAATAATTTTACTAATGTTTAGTGATATATGAAGCCAGTTCTCAGATCTGATTCTAAAGCAAGCTACACACAACACAGCAATTGGACAGACTTACGGCTCAGATCCCCAACTCTGGGCCAGTCATCTGGAGGTCCTAAATATTGTCTTACCTGATTATGCTGTAGTGTGAAGTGTGTTAAGAGTACTTTTAATCACTTGGAAAATGATCTAGGATGCCTTGGCGTCAGTGGCACAGTTAGATAGTGTGCTTGGTCAATGATCGGTAGGTTGCAGGTTGAAACCCAGCTCCGGGCAACATATGGCAATGTGTCCTTGAGCAAGACACTTAACCACGAGTTGCTCCCATTGCTGTTTCAGAGGTGTGTAAATGGGCATGGAAAAAGTGTGCATTTGTTAGTAATACTGATGAATAACTAACATAGATACTCTGAACCATCAGTGAGTGAATGGATATGAATGGGTAGGTGTGACCTGCAGTGTGATGCAGCTTTGAGTAGTCAAAGAGTGGAAAAGCAATATAAAATCTTCAGTCCATTTACCATTTTACCACTTGTAAATTCATAACTTCATGCCTCAATCCATATTCAGTGAATGCCCACAGTATGTCTTTATGCTGTTTAGCTGGAAATAAATTACCTCCAACGAGTGAGGATATGCGTTGTTGGTCAGCTCAAAGCTGAGGCTTGGGCAGGATGATTCACAGACTGCCGATGAGGACATTCAGGATCAGAAGACAAATATCAATATATATAGAAGTTTTTTATACCCTTCCTCATGTGATAAAGAGTAAATTTTTATTGTTTGCTCGAGATTTCAAAAAATTTTCCTGTAATCTTGGGATGACAATGCTGGTTTTCTTAAAATAATATTTTGATCTCTAGAATAATAACAAAACAAACATCTAAATAATCCTGGAAAACATGTTGAAACTAGAAAAGAGGACTGTGGAGCAGACTTCCGCCAGCGCAGTCCTCACCCATATTGTGATTTTCACCATAAATACTAGTCCTACCTTTATTTCATCGAAATATTTAGATTCCTTGACCATGAAAACATACCATTAGCAATTGGTTTCATAATGATATCTATTTTAGTTCAGTAGTTATTCACAACAATCACATTTTTCATCATGGCGGCCAGACGCTGATCCGGATCAACACCAAAATTTAATCAGTTCTTCCTTTTCCCATGCTGAACATTTCCTGAAAATGTCATCAAAATCCATTCATTACTTTTTGAGTTATTTTGTTCACAGACAGACGGACGGACAGACAGACAAACAAACTCTCCCGAAAACATTACCTCCTTAGCGGAGGTAAAAAATTGTATGCAGTGAAAGGCTTTTTAAACATGTTTGTTTATCATGTTTTCATGTTTACTTTGTTCCATTTAAGGTCCAAACTGCAACATTTTACATTAGCAACATTCGAGCAGTTTACATTTTTCATAACTTTTGCTGACATTCTTTCATTCAGGTGGTGGCAGTCTTGAAACTAGAACAGTTGAGAGCTCCCGTACTTCCACAGAGGCAGTGTGGATGCATTGTGCCCATACATATGATTGCATTCAAAGTCTAATAAAATACTGTGCTTTCTTACCAGAATAAAGGGCACAGCTGAATTAAATTCTGTCTTAATTTCACATGAGGTGGAATCCATATGTGAAAAAGAGCCACTTTCCCAGAGGGATTGATAGTGATGGCGGTTTACCATTTGGGATTAGCAAGGCAGCTGTTCAGAGTTTTGGAGCAAATATTCCCCAGCCATTGACATGACACTAAAATACATACTGATTAGTACAGCCACATTGACCCATCCAAAATCATATTGTACACACTTGCACAAATGCGCATTTACACACACGGAAGGTTCCCAGACATTCTTGGTGAAGTGTGGAGCGTCAAGCCCCCGTCACCATGTGTTGAAGTAGCACAGAGTTGACCACATCAGGGTCCTCTGCCACACCCTGTTTACCCACAGCATGAAGAGTGCACACACACACATACACACACAAACACACGGTAACCTCTGGGTTTGTGTAACTTAGATCTGTAATGAAAAAACTGATAATTTAGGCACAACACACATACATAACAATTTAAGAGGTTTTGAAAAACACCCCCAAAACACCAAAACTTACATAAACAGATGTATGCTCCGGGTCACCAGAAACATATGGAACCATGTAGGAGTTTAAACCAATAATAATTTAATTTGGAAGTTTTCTGGTTCAATCTGCTAAATGTTAGTGTGGATTTGGTTTAAGAAATTTTTGGAAATCTAAAAAAGTACTGTGGGAGAGGAATGCAACAAGAACATGATTGATCATCATTAAATGTATAAGGCATGTTTTTAATTTTGTTTTTAGTTTGCATGTGTTTTCTGCAGCTGCTTGTGCTTTGTGGTGTAATTTTTTTTAAAACTCAATGTGGGGAAAACTTTTAAAGTCGTCCTGTCTCAAGAATACAAACATTAAAAGTTTGTTGGACATGCTTTTTTAACATAGTGATAGTGACATCAGCATCCATAGTGTTGCAGTGCATGGACTGATTAAGTTTCTGAATCACAATATTTCTCCATATGTCTCATTCTGTAATTCCAAAATTAGTTTACAAGATGTCATCTTTTTATCAGTGTTTGTTGAAACAAATGGAAAGTTACCAATTTTGCAAAGGCAACCAAATATCTTGACTTTCATTGCTCACATTCTGACATTATAAGTTAAAGTAAGAAGAAAGAAACATATTCACATCTTATCTTAGATGTTTAAAGATACTCAAACTCAAAGCTCTGGAGCCCAGGACTTCACCCTACAGTAGGTTCCCAGGCCCTGAACTCATTTTGCAGAGAGTGATGGTGACCCTCTTTGACCCTGTCCAGGACCTGCAGGGGTCATACCTATTAGAGTGGTTATAAACTCTTTCGGGTATTCTCTCTGTCTGTAATTAAAGCAATAAATTACCTATTGATGGTGGCAGGGTGTTAATGCTTACTTTATGGGGCCAATAACATGTGGGAGTTGCCCCTGGGAAGATGTAGGTGTATGGACAAAGGACTTTTTTTTAAATTGTGGATTAATTCTGATTTTTTAAAAAACTTTTGCTGTCTTCATGAAGTTAGTAAATCAAGATCATTTTGCTAAAAATAAAGAAATACAAAGGACTTATTGAATGGGCACTGATAAGCATATCACTTTAAAACCAACTGGTATAGGCTTTAAAAGATTATTTTGGGCAAATATTTGAATAACCCTTTAACTCCCAAATGAAGAAAAAAGCCAGGATTTATTAATTGTCATCCAGGGGCACTCATAGCAAAAAATTAACAAATCAAATATTTGAAAATGTCCAGTGCCTAATGTCATTTTATCTCTGGTCTTGTCTCCTAAAAAGTGGGTCAGGACTTTACTCTTCTATCAGTTTTAGCAAACCCAATATTTTATATCTGTGACTTCAACTAAACAGATAACCAGGGGACTTCACTGTAAAAGAAATGAAACAACTTGAACATCCATAGAGAACGTGAATTCAAGTTAACTGCTATTTAAAAAAAACATAAACACACACCATTTTTCAACATTTTGGTCATTAGACACATCATTAATTCCATTCTTTGTTTTATTTTGTTCTGATCCCAGCATTAGTATATCTGCCACTCTGACTAATTAGTCATTTTCTTTAGAAAACACCATTCTCGTAATTCTTTGTAAGATGTTTATGCTGGAATAACATTTTTATTGTATTATTTATTTTAATTTTTTTTTTTTTTGTGTGTGTCATTTTAGCTTTGTAGACTTAGCATTAACACCCAGTCACACTATTTGCTAGTTTTTTTTTCTTTAATTCTTGTTTAAACTTAAGGAACCAAGACACATAGTCCAGTTGAGGCATGTCTCAGCTTCTATGCAGAATTAGTTGTTTCACATTTAGAATGCTCAATTTAGCCAAACTGTAAAAGCATTTTCCTTACTGTCTCTGATAATCTTGTTGGGGGAGCTTATCTCAGGTTCATATTAAAGGACCTCTTTCACAATACATGTAATTTTGCCCACAGCCCAATTTTTTGTTTATTGTGTGGTATTTGTAGTACACCCAGAGACTCCCAAGAATATACCTTTAGAAAATCCAAAAGTCATCCAGGGCCTGTACTATGACCTATTTTATGATCATTGCCATAGGTGTGAGCCAGGGTGCACACTTTACCCCAAAACTTACTCAAACACAAATAATAAATCATCAAATTGGGTCAAATCACCTTCACTGAAGTCTGGTGCATCTTTTGAAATCAAATGTAAAGCTAAGTATTACAATTGAAAGAAGTTATTGAATTTTAACTGAAAAAAAATAGTTTTTTTTATGATTTTTTCAACAAATTCAATTCTTTAGAGATGTGTCTGACCAACTTACAGTTGCTGTACAACTAAAATACTTACAAATTATTTGGCCACATATATATTCTCAAAGTGGGAAAAAAATCATCAAATTCTGAGACTGGTAAAGTTGTTCAATTAACAGGTTGGGTTACTGTGGTAGAATCAGGATACTGTTCCATGTCTTGTATATCAGGGAACCTTTAAAGATTTGTTCAGAATTCATCCTTTAAGTATGATTTCTTTTAGAATTTGAATGCTAGATTCAAAACAAACATTTCACATGAAATGCATGTCTCAGTGCCTTCAGAGGACCAATATATGTTTCAGATCCAGATCGAGAGGAACGAGATACTAAGATGGCTCAGCGTATGCTTTCACTTTTAAAAAAAGACAAATATAATAAATAAATAAATAAATAAATAAAATAAAATATGTCACGTAGAGCTCGTAGTGAATGGCAGAAGCTTGAAGCATCTGATATCTCGTTCCCTCATGTGGATCTGGAATACCTTGAGACCATAACATGCGGTACATACCAAATCAAACAGTCCCCTGGCTACATTGCTGAGCATCAAAAAAATGATGGTGACTATGAGATTTGCGTTTACCAGCATGATGCTGATCTCATTAGGGGACAGATTCATTCTCGTCACAGATCTCAAATAAAATACAATGTTTGGATTCAATTTGACAAGAATGCATCAGATGATCCTGTGAAGGCATATTATTGTCTCTGTCCTGCTGGAAAGAGAACCTCTGGCATGTGTGCACATGTTGCATCTGTAATCTATTATTTGGGATATTATAAACATTTTCAAAATCAGAAACCCCTCCAACCATACACAAGCAAATTCAAAGACTCCATTCTATGAAATAACCAGCCAATCATACATCTTATGGATTTCTCAGATCCCCTTTCCTTCACTATAGTTCCAGTCTACAAATTAAAATTGTCCAAGCCGTTGCTATGCAAAAAGACACGAAGGCCATAAAACAGATTACATGTATATATAAGTACTAGAAACAGAAATTGACAGAAGTAATGTTTATGTATTGCTGTCATTGTAGATATATACAATCTGATTACAACAATCCAAAACTGCATCGGTTTTTACTTGTATCAATGGCTCATTATTATCTCATCACAAAGGCATAACATACAGGCCCTTTGTGGCTGTTCAATATTAAAATGAATAACATTTCATGTAAAATGTTTGTTTTGAATCTAGCATTCAAATTCTAAAAGAAATCATACTTAAAGGATGAATTCTGAACAAATCTTTAAAGGTTCCCTGATATACAAGACATGGAACAGTATCCTAATTCTACCACAGTAACCCAACCTGTTAATTGAACAACTTTACCGGTCTCAGAATTTGATGATTTTTTTCCCACTTTGAGAATATGTATGTGGCCAAATAATTTGTAAGTATTTTAGTTGTACAGCAACTGTAAGTTGGTCAGACACATCTCTAAAGAATTGAATTTGTTGAAAAAATCATAAAAAAAACTATTTTTTTCCCAGTTAAAATTCAATAACTTCTTTCAATTGTAATACTTAGCTTTACATTTGATTTCAAAAGATGCACCAGACTTCAGTGAAGGTGATTTGACCCAATATGATGATTTATTATTTGTGTTTGAGTAAGTTTTGGGGTAAAGTGTGCACCCTGGCTCACACCTATGGCAATGATCATAAAATAGGTCATAGTACAGGCCCTGGATGACTTTTGGATTTTCTAAAGGTATATTCTTGGGAGTCTCTGGGTGTACTACAAATACCACACAATAAACAAAAAATTGGGCTGTGGGCAAAATTACATGTATTGTGAAAGAGGTCCTTTTAATGACTGCCAGATTTTTTACAGTCTGAAGTTCATTAAGCCTTCTAGTTTTCACTGTGTACAGCTAACCAACCTCTTTTCTGTCGCAGAAACTCATCGTCTGTTCTGATCAATAACTCTGACAGCTTGGTGGAGAACTGGATATATAAATATGTAATGGTGCAAGTAGGGGGTGGTAATTTTGAGATCTATGATGTTATGTGGGAGTTGTCTACCTTAAGTGTGAGGATGAAGGATTTATTCCAGTTTATTGTGTAGTCAGAGACATTAGAGTATGTGCTGATGGTTGTAATAAGTTCTTTGATAGATTTATTTGGGTTCTGTGTGAGTAAGGGACATCATCTGCATATAGACTGATTTTATGTGTTATATTATTATTGCTAATACCTGTTACTTTGTCGAATCGCTGCTGCTAATGGTTTGATGAAAAGTGCAAATAGTGAAGGTGAGAGAGGACATCCTTGTTTTGTTCCTCTGTGAAGTTTGGGAAGATTAGGTTGTTGGTAATGACTGATGCTCTTGGTTTGTAAGGATGTAACAATCCATCGATCTGGATCAGTACATCAATTGGTTAAGCAATGATCCAATCACATCGATGGAAACTCAACACATCGATCAAAATTGTCATCTTTAATGTACGCCTTTATTTTGAAATCCAGACCGGACATGTGTCAGTGTCAGTTTCCGCCCAACCGTGCGTCGTTCTGAAGTTTCCAGGGTTCTCAAGTCTCTCGCACTCAGCGTATGAGACACACATTTGAACCTTTTCACTCTCTCACACACCTGCTTTAAAATGTATTGTGTTGAGGAGTAACACCGCTGTATGTGAGCAAGACGCCGTTAGCATCACAGAGCTAAACGGGAGCCAGACATATGGGCCAATTATAAAGTAGCTCTGATGTATGTGATTTCTCCTTATTGCGTTTTAGTTGATTTGCTAAGTATTTCCAGAATTTGCTTTGTGTTCAAAACGGTTATATCGTAGGCTTTGTAGCATGAATTGTGTCTTTTTGTTGAGAATACTGGCGAGTTGGAGTTTGATTTCTCTGATTTCTTTGAGTGTTTGTTCTGTAGGATTGGTTGCATAGGAGTTGTGTAGTTCTTTGATTTTTATCCTCTAGTTAGTTTTACACTAGTTGTTCCTCCTCTGTTTTTGGTTGAAAAAAAAAAACAGGTATGAAATAATTTTCCTCATGCAAGACACATAACAAGACAGGTTACATAGCATAAATGCACACTGATTTTACCAGTTGACAAAACAGAATGGGAAAAGGAAAAAACAAAAAAAACAAACAAAAAATAAAATTGGAAAATAAAAAATCAACAAAGGAGTGAGCTGTTTTTGTGTGTATGATATGTGTCCGTGCGTGTGTGTAAGTGGTGTGTGTGCGTGTGTGTGTGTTTTGTTTTGTATCAGAAAAACATTGTATGCCATCACTTTTTTTTCTCCCCTTCCCCTTAACAATCACCTTATTTATTGAAACCACCTACACCCGTAGCTCAACGATGGCACCCCACCAAAGGACTGCCAACCGCCCCAACCCCGGGAACAAGGCCACCCCCAAGCACATCCACGAATCTGCCACTCCAGCACCACAAAAGACAAACATGCCTTCCCATATTTTTTCTCTTTCTTTTGATTTTGTTTTTCTTATTTGCTATGATGCTCACTAACTGCCAAGAGTATAGCCTGAGCCCAAACAATCAGCCCCTAGTTTATTTATCAATTTTCAGATTTTGACAAATCCTTTTTAAAATTTAGCTGGAGTTTAGTCTCTTTGAACAAAACAAATAGAAACAACAACAACAACAACAATAATAATAATAATAATAATAATAATAATAAGAAGAAGAAGAAGAAGAAGAAGAAGAAGAAGAAGAAGAAGAAGAAGAAGAATAGTAATAATAATAATCATCATCATCATCATAAGGACACTGTAAACACACACAAACACAAAAAAGACTGGGGTACATTGATCAAAGACAAGTGGATATAAACTCAATTGTGGTTTGAATTTTAGCAGCTATTGTTGAGAAAAAAAAGAGAGAAAGTAATATTAAGGATAACAATAAAATATTATGAATATGTAAACCTTTATTCATAATATTGAGGATAACATTAAAAAAGTATATACATAATATGTTCCCTTGGGCTATCATAGATGTTGACTAGCAAATGTGTACATTTGTGATCAGAGCGGAGAGATTTAAATTCTATTTCTTGTCTTTTTTTCATTTTTTATCATTTATTTATTTTTGGATTTCACACCCAAATACACATCCACACACAAAAGTTCTAACTCATTCCCTCGAAGCTGAGTTTATTCTATTTTCAGATTTTGACAAATCCTTTTTAAAATTTAGCTGGAGTTTAGTCTCTTTTGAGCAAAAACAAATAGAAAAACAAATAACAACTATTGTGAAATATATCATTTTTATTTTTCTCTCCTTTTTTATCATCATCATTCTTTTTGTGTTAAGTTTGATCTTTGTTTTCATAATAACATTATAACAGTAACATAAAATCACATTTAAATACCAGACCTAAACAAAGAGAGCGGACTTGTTTGATCATTTAGCATGTCTTTATTTTCATTATAACAGTCTAAGTGAATAGTTCTAGTAATTCAGCTGTGACAAAGTAATCTAGTGTACCCCTGTCTGTTAGGTGGTGGCCCTCCTACAGTCACACCACATTTAAGGAAGCTAAACATGAGGTCTGTGTGAAGTGAAGTATCCATTTGACTAAATGGAAATATTGACCAACTTGTCAAGCCCTCACTCCTCAGTCTGGACCTCTGTCTGCTCAATAAAACCTTCCCATGATGCCACATGTGCACACAGTTATACACAGCCATGAGCCCATTTTCATCATTGTGCCTGTCTTGTATGGATGGCCCTGATACTGAACATGAGTAATTTTACAAAGATCCAAAAACATATCATGATAACCAGTACACACAGCCATGGCCTGTGTGTAAGCATCTAAAGAAAAGACATACTGTATATACATACACATTTCATACAGAGAGGACGCTTCACCTGTTTTGATGCATTTTAACAGAGCATCATTTAGCTTTAATTTTGGCCTCACAACAGCTATATTTGTGTTCATAGTTTTCATTGTAACAGAAAATAGCACACAGAGCTCAATACACACTCAGCGGGACATGCACACTGTGTTACAGTTGCTAATTATGCTAATCCAGTCCTCACCTTTGTAACACCTCAGTTTGTGACTTCCAAAACCTACACAGTGGAGTCAAATCACCCCACTGTTAAGCCCTTATGATGTTAATAATGAAGGCAAAATATCATTGGGGAACAAATATTTAACCCTGATGTGGCACTGTGAACAAGCCTGCTCAGAAACCCAGAAACATTCTGAGGGAGGGTTGAAACTTTCAGAGGTACATTTGTGAACCCAGCAGTGCCATTTGATGATCAGTCTGTCTACATTCTACATGTAAAATTAGAAGGCCATTTTCACCCTGTCATTCTGAAGGTTCCATTTAGGGAAACTGAAAACTATGATTTAAGAAGTTATTAGACTTACATTATAAATGGAGGTATGGGATGGGGGATGCAAATAATTGTCTTCCTTGTGATGTTTGCAGAAAAATACATGGCTTTCATAGTCATTTGGAAAACTGGTATTTGGCATCCAATTTGTCCACCTCACATACAGTAACTGTTGACCACAATGCAAAGCACCAAGTGTTCATGGACAGCAATAGTGTGGCAGTAGAAATGACATTTCAGTCATTTTGTTTTTGTTAGCACTGTACTGGTTTTCTCTACTGGTAGCTTATTCTTTGTGTTGTTGAATCGTGTCTTATAATAAGCACTATCACAAACCTAATATTTGATACTTAAATGCCCTATCATCATAATAATTGTCATGAATGACCCTACACCATCATGTTTTCTAAAGCTTAAATAGGGTCAAATAAGATAAGAAAAGGTAAGCCTTTATACAATTCACAGTTTATCTCGGAGTTCCTGTAGTCTTCCTCAGACCTAGTTAATTAAAAAAGGTAAGTGAGTGACATAGTACAGGAAAGGTAATGCACTAAATTGGTATTTAGCTCTCAGTTTTCACAATACCTTTGGTATCTCCATGCAACAGACATTTTCAGGCTCTAGGCATTTTCGCACAATTGCCCAAGGAGCACCTATGTAGGACAGGAGTGAAAACAGGATGTTCAGTAGAATTTTTATATAAAGGAAATGTACTAGATAAGCAATCAAGTTTTGTTATTTAAGAATATACACAGGGCTGTGTCATAATAATAAACAATATTGCAAGTAAAGAGGTTTTTAAGACAGCTACTATGTGGCATATAGAAAAGAAAATAACCTTTTAAAATAAGGTTGACAGAAAACTGCTGGCTGCTTAGAATTACAGGTAATAAGCATGTTCTTAGTGGCAGCACGTTACTGTCATGCACGAAAGGCTATGGCTCTATTAAATGCTATATTCTGGTGGGTCAGACACATTACTAATGTTATTTCTGTAAAACAGACTGTTGCTCTGATTATTCCTGAAGAGCCCAGACATTATTTACATATCACAACAAAAGAGAAGACCCCCTCTCTCTGTCTTATTTCACTGTCAGTAGCAACGGCCTGTTCAGTGTTACTTAGAAGTGAAAGTTAAATCACGTCGGGGTTTAATCTCATCCTGTCGGGGTTTATGTCTCTGTAGTAACCTGCTCACTCTACATTACCCCTTACTAAACTCTATTTAACGCCAGTCCAAGTTTTGGTAACTACTTCACATCGGCATCAACAAATGGAGGGGGTGGGGGAGAGGAACGGCAGAACAACTTTGATTTGTCTACATGTTGGAATAGAAGAAACCAACTTTATTCCAGACCACTGAGAAAAATCCTGGTTTATCCTTGGTCCTCGACTCTCTCCTGGTTTCTCTTCATATTTGGGGTCTGACTCGGACTCAAACGTGAACTGCAGCCGTTCTCGTGCAGCCATGTTTCTCTCAGGGCTCAGTCATCATGGTTACGCGCTGCCGTCCTCGCCGTCACGGAAGAGCTGGGCGGTATCAGCGGTGGCTCATTAACATATTAAGGTCACACCCACTAAATCAGACCTTTTTAAACGGAGGGGCTATAAGAGCCTGGAAACAATGCTGCTGTGCTTGTTTTATTGGGTTTTTAGACCAAAGAATGTTACTAACATTTCATGAAGACATCAAGGATCCATATTAAACTGCAGAAAAGGAGCATAATATGACACCTTTAAGCTTAATTAGTTACATTTATGTGTTGCCCTCGGTCTCTGCTCTGCCATCTTGACAGCAGGTGTGGTGTATTACGGGAAATTTCTCATTCCCCATCCTTTCAGATAGGTCCCGATTTGCCTTTGTTTCAAGGGCTTTGTAGTATTGGGATACCCCTACACTAGACGTGAACGTGAAAAACCAGGCGCTAAGGGGTAAAACAAGTGCTAAGGAGAATGATTGGGATTGACCCTAAGATTAGCACTTTATGTAATTTTCAAAAGAAATACATGCAAAACTAAATCACAGGGCACATGTGAAAACAACCATGGATGTGCTTTGATTGTGCTAAAAACACAACAAAGCAAAAAATGTTGCCTTTTTCCATTAAAAATAAACAACAGAAATAGTATTAATCAGCTAAACCTAGCCTAGCACATGAGATATTAAAAGCGGACTGGAAGTCATAGTACAAGAAAAGTACCAAACCAACTATACAGGACACATTAGTAGGTACTTCACAGGAGTTGGCTTTGATGACAGCCTTTACATATAATTAAGCTGTTTACAGTCCATGTAACAGTTAATTATTCTGTACTTCTTATCAGCTCAGCTCATAAAGTTGTATTTTACTGTTGTTGTGTAAAACAAGTGATTACAAATATTGGCCACTGTCAGTCTTTCCTCTAGAGCAGGTTATCTTCAATTTGAGACGTCTGTTTTGCTTATTGAAATCGTTGCACAGAGATATTGCACTGGTGGCGGGGAATGCATAAATCACACATTAAATCACAATACTAACTGAACTTGAGCCTCTTGTATGACTGCTGTAAAGGTTAAATGTGGATAATAATTCAGGCTATTCGACATCTCTATTGATAGGATAGGTCAACTTTATTTGATCAACAAGTTATTAAAGCCTATTTAGAATTTGTATGTGGATCAGAAGGTCACTGCTCATTAGTCAAGTCTCAGTGTGCATTTGTACTGAGAAGTCAAAAAGATCTTTTCTCCAATACCATCATCTGGAGACAATTGTGTCATTACAGCCAATCCTGTCTACAAGTTGGGGTGCTTTAAACAGCCTAATGATAGGAAATAAAAATAAACTTTTGTTTTCACAGTCCAATCCCTGGTTGGCTCCCTATCTGTTTCTGTATTCAGCCTCGAAAGCCACACAAGAAGCAGGTCAATGAAGGAAATAAGGTCACTCCATTTGAGAAAAGTAATACCTTACTGACCTTTGACCTTGTGACTACCTAAACTGTGGTGACTCAGCATAGACGCACAACAACTTACTGAAACTCATGGGTCCTGTTCCCGTAACATTTTAAATAAGTGAAACAGCTTGCATCTGTGTATAGCTGCTATAAGTTGTCTATGTTAAAGAGCAGCTGCAGAACTTTTACTGGAAGAACTAATGAAAACAGTGGTTTGGTTTGTGTAGGCCATCTGGTTTCAAATATGTTGTCATGTCAAGCATGATTTTTCCCATTGTAAAGCATTGTTTGAGAAAAGCTTTTTAAAAGTAGTTCAATGTTCACTGAAATGTCTGTAATTTTCCCTGCAGTAAAGAGAGAGTGGGTGTTATCTATCTTTCTTCAAGATTGGTAATTTCAGGAGAAAAATGACTCAATTAGCCTGACTATATAGATTTTCTCATTTTCCCTCAGCATGTTATGTCTGTGTTTTTAAAGTGTTGACCATGTGGACACATCTGTCTAAGTGTGGGTCATTTAACAAATAATCTTCCCTTGATCGTCAAGTGGCAACCACTCATTCACCTGATCTGAGGGACTACCTCACCCTATTATTTAGCAGCAGCAAATAGCCTCCCCCCTTAAAGTGGGTCAGTTCAAACTTATTCATCTAATGACTTCAAAGTCATTACTTAGCCTACCCAGAGAATCAAAGCCTGCAGCCCACATGGAGAGCAATTTGAGGGTATTTTGGACATCCAAGATTTATTCACATTAAGATGTAGGTTTGTTTTCCAGGAAAAATATGATAACTGGTCAGTCCACCATTTTTTTTTATTTAGTCTTGCACTTATATTTAGACATTTTTGACCCACCTTTGGATCCATGTCTGATCACATGATTCATGTGGTAACCGACCAGACAAAAAATTGGAAAATCTTGATGGCCAGTACGGGTGTGCATTACAAAAAACTTTCTCTGGAGTCAATGGATTTTTAAAAGAAATGTTAAAATTCTGACAGCTCCCTTGCAGCTCTGTTTTAAGGCTTGATTTATACTCCTGCAAAGTTTTGCCTTTACTTTCTGTGTCCCAGATTTGTAATGAGGTGAACTGATCCCTCATCTGTGCCGGTTTTAGGGGTCATAACAGAAGCTTTGAAGACAAATAAAATAGGATTAGTGCAACCTTTGGGGAGCATGATGTCCTTTGTGTATGTGCATGTCTGCCTATTTCTGTTTGGAACCATTACTGTTCTCTCTTTTACTATTATAATGCCACAGGAAGCTGTGGGTTTTTGCTGATTTAAGTATAGCATAGCATAGTATAGTGACTGGTTTTCCATAATGACAACATGAAACAAATTTTCACCAGCTTCAGTTAAAGCTCAGGTCTACGATCTGAAAACCAGTTTGGCTGTTGAGACAGATTTGAAAAACGCAGCCTGCCCCCCCTTTACTCACCCCTCTCCTGTTCCAAGATCCTGCCCCCCAGCTTGTGTCGCCTCCTAACAACACGCCCCCTCCGATAGAGCAAGAAGCCGGCCGGCAAAATATTCATTGGTGTTGAAGATGCCAATAAATGCCACTGTCTGAACAGAGCAGAGACGATTGTAGGTGAGGATTTACATTTCTTGGCATGTCTTCACCAGCTCAGTTTACAATGCTAACGATGAGTGACTAACTTATGCTAAAATCTATTGACAGAGCCTACCCGTTCTGTCCAACAACATTCAGTCTTTGGCCAGTATAGGCACAGACTAACCAGAGTTATTCAGCAGACATCCCCCACTGTAGTAAACAAAGTTATTACCTAATCAACAGAAATTCGGCTGTCTCAGCATCAGTTTTCAGTCCCAAATCATTCTGCAGCTTTTTCCACCAGTCATACGATTCTCCAATGTTGAGTCTCCGTTGGGACCTGTATTGCTCATATTTCTTCCTTACTTCAGCCTTTTCCTCAAAACTTCCACGTTTCCTTCCCTTCGATGTGGAGGGTAACAGAGGCGGCCTCCCGGTTTCGGTGCTGGTCTTCTCCGGCTCCATGATGCTTCAGTAGCTGTGCAGCTCGCTGCTCACCGGTATGGGGGAGGTAGTGGGGAGGAGGCGAGACAATGCGGAGCGGGGGAGACAGGGGATTGGATGGATTCACGCCCAATCTGAACCGCCGTTCCTGGTTACGCCCAAAAGCTCACTCTAAAGGTACTCGCAGACTCAAGCATACTGTAAGCAGAGCGGACTCAGCGCGGACTGCCTGCAGTCATCAGTGCTTCCATAGTCAAGCGCACTGTTGCATAGTAGTTTTGTGAAATCACTGTGAATCCCTACATTTCCCACAAGCTTTGCGCGTTGTTTACATTTATCTGTCATTGCGTCCTACACTGACGATGAGGAGTGGCTCTGCTTGCTGGCTTTGCAAAGCACTAAAATTAAGTGATGGAGTATCTCCAGCCATTAAGTGCCGCAAGAGACGAGGGAGGGGACTGTGAAATGTTGATCTGAACATGTGAAATTTTGATGATGAAAAACATCTTTAATTCTTCTGAATGTCAAGTGAAAAGTTCAGTGATCTAGTTGGGTGCCTAGCCCCCTCTTTTCTGCGCTCTGAGAGCAACTGCTCATCCGTCAATGCTGCTCAGAAGACAACTGTTGCGACAGGGTGCCACATTTAATGTGGGTCGATGTGAAAATACATGCTGAGCAGTGTTTTGTGTGACACCAGAACACAGAGTGGATTCATATGGTCGTAAAATTTGAGCTTTATGTGTACAGGCCATGGGGATGTCTGCTTTGAGTCGACGCAGACCTCCACGGAGTCCACTCCACGAATGTTTTGCCCAAGTATGTTTGGGCCTAAGTTGTAATTTTATCCAGATTTTAGAATTGAGAGGAGAAAACACACTTACCTCATTGTTGTGCAGCAATTTAATTATACCATAAAACACACACAGCACTTTGACGCAACAAGTCAGTGCTGCTTGGTCTGTGTTTGTTTGAGTGTGTAATGACTTTGCTCTTTTAGCGTAACGTCACAGACTGAGGAACTTAGCTTAGAGGCTGAGGTTTTGGTGGTGATGGTTTTACCTTGTATTGACCTTGCTCTGCAACTTACCATGTGTTTGAACTGACAGTGTGTCCAAAACAGAATCCCTGATAGGCTTACAGATTTTGAGCTGCTTTATGCAAAGACCCATGTCTGCCAAAAATAATTTAAAACAATGTTTAACAGAACGTAAAATACAGCAGGGGGAGTTAAGGGTTTCCTGGAATTCTACAGATCATCTATTTGTGTATCTATAGGCTGAATCCAAATGAAGGAAGAGAGAAATGCAGGTAATCAGAAGGTTGCAGAGCTGGCTGTCACATGGCAATATGTCCTTGGGCAAGACATTTAGCCCCAATTTTCTTCGATGCTTTGTCAGTGGCATGTAAATGGGCATGAAAGGGTGCAGATGTGTAAGTTGATACTGATGGACAACTGACATAGAGGGCTCTAATTTTGTGGCGCAGCGCAGGGGGCGCAAGCCTGGCACACCCCGCGCAGTGTTAATTTCGTCCGGCGCACCACCGTGTGCTGCCAGTTTGACAATTTGGTAGACCATCTGCGCATAGGTGGGTGTGACGGCGCACCAGGGGGAGGTAATCCCACTCACGTCTATTCTCCTCCTATTCTGACATTTGCGCGGAGAGGCAGAGACGTGGGCGTTGACGCGCAACCTCTGCGCCCCTGTGCGCCATGAGTGCGCCTCTCTTGGCACTGCAGGAAACTTGCAAAGTGAGCAGGTCACACCCAGTCCGCGCGGCGAAGGCCAGCGCAGGCAGGTGCGCCTGCGCTTGTGCCTGGTCTACGAAATTAGAGCCCAGAAACTCTAGCCATGAGTGAGTCAATGTGAGAGCAGATGGGTACAAATGTGACCCGTGGTGTAAAACTGATTTGATTAGTCAAAGAAACTAGAAAAACGTTATTAAAACGTAAAACTGTCTATTTTCTGCTGATAACTTGTGGCCAAAGAAAAAATATACAAAAAATAAAGTATCAGTAGGCTTTTGTACAACAAAGTACCCTGCAACAAATGCAATTGAAGAATATATAATTCTGCCCAGAATCACTTATGTACAGTCGATTTCTGTATTGCCTTTATGTAAAAGAGTCTCATAGATTATTTAGAAACATTTTACTATGACATTATTTATTACTGGTTAACATTCAAAATTAAGGCCATCATTGTTGATTTTTTTAGAAGATTTTTGTTTTGAATAAGGTTACAATTTTAGGCTGTGTATTTGTTTTAAAAAAAAAAAATTCTGGGTAAAAATAAACAATGTGGATACTTGATGACCTTCATGCTTAACAGAACAGTCATCACATGAAAACAAAACTTTTTTTTTCATTGTTCTTTCTTCCTCTTCCAAGTATAGCTCCTACTGCTACTGATTAACAACATCCTGAAACTGTGTGTGCGCGTGTGTGTGTGCGCATGTATGTATGTGGTTGACAAGATGGCTGCTTTGATCATACCATCACCTCCTCTTAACTGACACAGCTGCTCATATTGTGAGTTAAGGATGTGTGTGCATTGTGTTTCATACAAAACACTTGTGAAGGGGAACTTAAAAATACACATGACATGGATATTTGTGACAAAAACGTTTTTCTTTTTGTTTTTGAACCAATTTTTTTTTTTTCGCAGAGCTTAAAATGTGAATTTCTGTGAGAAATTTGAATTTCTGCTCAAATTCCCTTTTACAGATCAACAGGCAAAACAATTTAGAACCAAAGGTAACAGTCAAACTTTGAAAGTGACTATCAGCAAAAAACTGTTAGATCCTGTCAGCATCTTTTCATTCCCAATAGCTGCAATAAACATTTATCCCTTTTTTTTTTCAACCTCTGTTTGTATTAATAAATTCCTAGTAGCCACTCTGGGGTCAACATCAATTTTAATAATCAGATGGTAATTTAAAAGCTTAATTTTCAGTTTCACATCTTATGGTGCTTTTGTCATTATGTACAGCCAATTTAATAGCCATACATATCA
This sequence comes from Scarus forsteni, assembly GCA_036419115.1. Lineage (NCBI taxonomy): Eukaryota > Metazoa > Chordata > Actinopteri > Labriformes > Labridae > Scarus > Scarus forsteni. The sequence goes on from JAZDUH010000098.1 coordinate 42,469,158, forward strand.
GCCACACTGAAATGGTTGGCTGTAAGGCTTCACCTTATTGTCACGGATCATCTGCGATCAACAACATTATTAACGAAATGTTGTTTTCTGTTTCTTACACACATCAATCACTTATATAGGGGAAAGAGGTCACCTCTATCTATCTATCTATCTATCTATCTATCTATCTATCTATCTATCTATCTATCTATCTATCTATCTATCTATCTATCTATCTATCTATCTATCTATCTTGAGTTTGTCTGTCTAAGATGGATTTTTTTTTTTAAATGTTGCAATGTAATCTGTTTTTTTCCATTTGTACCACATACATACAGAATAAAGTTATATTAAAAGGATAATTCAACACTGTACAAAGCTGAGCTTCCTTTTGTCAGTGTGTTGACGGTTCGAATTGTTGAAAAAAAAACTTTTTAAACATAATTTATAAACATGAATGCATGAGAAAATGGAAGCCTTTTTCAAAAGTTGGGCCCCTTTGCTTTCCTGTGAAAGTTGCCTTCTGAGTATGTATGCTGACAGAGTCCCTGTGGATTTCCTCATGCTTCCACAGTTTCAGGAAAGCATTGAAGCATAGAGAAATTGCACCCCAGTCCTTCTCCAGTAGAGCTGGTGGAAAGCTTGCACGTTCAACACTACCTCTAACCCAGCTGGCTGACCTCCAGTAAACTCCAAGCACATATGAGAGATCAGGCTAGGAATGAGAGTCTATACAGTAAAAGTTTTCTTTCTCTTGGTTTTTCATGAATGTGGTCAGTGGTCACCATGCTGAAATCCAGCACCTTTCTGATCTGGTATGTATAACACTACAGTTCACCCAGACAGCTAACAGTTATTAGTTGATTTTACTTGTACCAGGGGGATGAAAATTTCCTCATAGCTTTAGTCATGCTTCCCTGTCAAAAAAAGTGAAATATCTGATAAAGGTCACTATGTTTCTTTTAGCTTAATGCTACATATCTGTTGACCTCCCATAGGTAAGATTTTATAAGTGTCATGTATTACATGGAAATTATTTAGAGTTTGACTTGTTGGTTAAACTACAATTTGGGCACTGAGAAATGTGGTCATACCTTTGTTTTGGTGGGGGGAGGGTTTGGTGGCCTAACCATATGATCTTCAAGCTTTTAATCAAAAAGTGGATAATTAAGTTTTAACCTATAAATATTTAGACCATAGATATAAGACTTCTGTTCGAAATGTTTTTGATATTTTTGCAAATCTCACCTAATGTAGAACTCAGGATAGGTCATATTTTCTTGTACTGTGTTTAGATCTTAATTTTACTTCAGATAATTTATTTTGGACATCTGCATCACAAGTGGTAGTCCTAAGGACTTAAAGATTTCCCACCAAAATTGCAATGTTTGCATGGTTAATCACTCTGAAACATCATCATCTGACCTGAGCTACTCATTAAGTGTTTTTTATCAATTAAAAATGATAGCCTGTCTTTTCCAGCCTCTGCAGTCAAATACCTCATCATGTGTGTTCTCCTGTAAATATCAGGCTGCAGGTGGGCTGTGATCACAAATATGCCACTATGACTTTTGAGGCAGACTCTTAGTTAGGCAGAGCAGATTTTCAATGAGTGTTTGACCCCATTGTTCATATCTTGCCCTGCAATTTCTCATATGTTGGGTCAGATAAACTGTTAATGGGTTAATGCCCCTGTGATTATTTATTTTAAAGCTGTAGGTGCACTGGTGTCTGTGTGGGAGTCACAGGTAGCTTAATGCAGTCCGCTTTTATTTAAACATCCTTGTAGCTGTTTATAGTTTAATCAGTGTAGTATTAAGAGGCCCTCATTGGGCTCTTCATTTGATAATATGTCAAGACCTTTTATACATCAAAGCAGCAATACATGTGAAAAAAAGGTTTTCCTAAACAAGAGCTGGCTCCTAGAACTGCTTTGGTCATGAACATAACATACCTATTCACTTTCTACATGTTGTCTTGGGTGTAATAGCCATATAAATCTACCCCCAGTTCTCAAAAAGAAAAAAAAAAGCTCGGCTGGCTGTCTGTCACTCTCTGTTTGCTGTGTGCATACTGATTTACCTAGTTTGTCAAGAGGTATCATCTCCTCTCACCTACGATTGCCAGACTCTGCTTAAGATTGGGGGCTTCTTCAATCATCTCAAACATGATAAACTGGTGAGCTCTCCTCCATATCTCGAGGGAATCCTGGTGTTTCTAAGGCATCCTCCCATCTTCCCTGCACCCCAGAGACGCCAGGTTCGCCTGAGGTCTGTCTGTGTGTGCGATCGCTGCAGTGACCTGCAGTTTTCTGTCATAGAGACTGATGGATATGACAGGTGTTCACAGACATGCTGGATCCCGATCAGCTGGTGCTGCCTCTGTCTAGCTGGCATGCTCGAACCAGGGGATGCGGTGTGGTCTGTCAAAATCTCTGCTTACTTAAAGGAAACAAATCATGCTTGTTTCTCCTTTTCACTATGCCAGACTAGGATGCCTGGAAAGCATTTCTGCCCTCATTACAAGTCATTAGTTCCTTCATTGCACCACAGTAGCATTCTCAAAATCCTCGTTTTAGGCCATTATGAAGCTCTCGTTGAAACGCTCGGTTCTCAGACTGACCTACAGTTACCTCGCAACGTCACAGCCCTTTGTGCTCTGATTAGTCAGTTCTGCCAGAGCTGCCGAGAGGGTAGAGCCAGCCTGTCCTTCTTCTTCTATTGTATTTTCCGGCAAGCTCAAAGCAGCGACCGCGTATTAAGTCCCCCTACAGGCCAGAGCTGGTAATGAGTGACTGTGAGCTAGGGAGCCTTATACTGCTGCTGGGTGGATGTGTTCCTGTATGATGGTTGTGGGGCTAACGGACATCACAGAGGAGGAAGTGTTTTATCAGATTACTCCAATAAAAAGAAATGTACCTCGTGTCGTCATGACAATTTAAATCTTGCGGTCATCTCTCAATGACCTATTTCAGAGGCATCAAATTTCGTTCTAGGATATCAGAAAAAATACAATATCTCATTTTTTTAAAATTAAGGGGGTGTAAGGTCTTGTTTTCAAATTTATTATATTATATGTAAGTATTAAATCATGCATCAGCATGACATGTCTCCTTTAAGGTACATCAGCCCTCCAGAGCAATTTGGTCAGGAAATCAGATGGTATTGGACGTTCCTTGATCCTTTTTAAACACGAGAGGAGATCGAGCCTTTGCAGTTGCAGCTCCCACTCCGTGGAACACATTACCTTTAAATGTGCAGACTGCAAATAGCTCCATTTTTAAAACACAGCTTAAGATGCACTTGTTCACCATGGCCTTTGGCAGAGCATAGTCACTTAATCATCACTGTGTCCTTTTGTTGCGTTTGTGTCAAAACGAGGGTCGATAGTGTTGGAAAGATACTGGTCCCCTAGCTGAAGGCTATTTGGCCCCATTTACAAATTGCATTTAGGAATACCTTCCTCAGGTACCCAGCCAACAAGGCTAGGCTGACATAAATAATCCATAGAAAGCCTGAGAGTCACAGACATTGTAATGTGGCTGTCATATGCATAAAAGGCTGGCAAGCGAGTCCAATTACTGGTCTTCAGAACTAATATTGTTGTGGATGCACATACTTAAATCATCTTGGTATCACATTGCCCAGAACAGAGGTTAGTGTGAAGTTTAAACAAACTCTTAATACACAGCTGATATTAGCAGGCTGAGCACTGAACTCTCCTCATGGTCCCAAAAAAAGAAAGATAGAGGAGGGAGTCACAAACAGGAAGAGAAATGCTGTAGTAGATGGTGACTAATAAATGAGAATGACATGGCTGCTAAAGACGGCAAGCAGGAAGATAACAGAAGGAGAGATCAGAGGGCTGAGTGAGTCTGGATGAGAGCTCTAAAGAGGAGGAAACCACAGAGTAAACCTCTGTGGCCAATGCATCCATCATCCTCATGTTACCACGATGGGAAGAGATTGCTGACCTCACCAACAGATGTGAAGCCTGCTGGGCTGGGCTGCTCAGGATGGGAGTCGAGTTGGATTTAATTGATTTACAGAGATATTCTCTTCCAAGTTCTCCTATGGACGTTTAGCTGCATAAATGTAACTGAACCGTAATGTTGCTTTAAAGCTGGGGTTGGCGATCTGATTTAGATACACTTTTTGTAATACTGGTTAAAATGGTCTTTATGACCCAATGGTAATCAACTCATAATGTGTTCTGAAAACAGAGCGAAAAATATCCGCTATCTACAGCAGGAGTAAAACAGGGAAAACCCCAACCAATAATCTTGCTGGGATACCTTTTTATACACCAATCAAATCCCGTCGCCATTCTGCGTGCCTGCTGCGCGTGCATTTTCCCGGCGGGCACAGACAGTGCGTGTAGCATGTAGCATGTAGAGTGTAGGGAACAGACTCCACTGGAGAATGCTTACCTTTCAAGTTTTGTCTTTGAAAATAAGGGAAGTCCACTGTGAGCTGTCCCACAACACCAACCAAGCTCCAGTATCCCTCACATTTTAAGACAGATTTACAAAAAATCTAAAATAAACTATTTATTTTTCTAAGTTTGTTCCGCTGTTGGCTCTAATCTCGCGAGAACTGCCATCCATGCTACTGCAGGTGGCAGTTCTCGCAAGACTTCTTTTTCTTCGGTGGTTGGCATCCATCATTTTGGAGCATTACCGCCCCATTCAGGCTAGAGACGGAGCTCAGTTTGGAGAGGCAGAGGAATGTTTTTATTATTATATCATCACACGGGAGATTTACAGGAGAATACTGATACAGGAGGACGGCGGGAAAGAGGATAAAATACGGAATATACGGTAGTTTCATGGCCAAAACGGGAGATTTGACAGCTATGTGGAGAATGTCAGAGGAACTATACCCCGATCAACATCGGCTGTGAGTACTAACTGACTTTACATGTTTGTTTGGTGTTTTCTTCGTGCTGACTGAGACATGACTTGGTGTAGTGTAAAACAAACACGTTGTGCTGAGGGTCTGGAGTTGAATCAGTCTTCTTGATATAGCGGCTGCGCGCGTGCATGTGAGCAGGGGGTGGGGCTAGGCGGAGCCCTGAGGAGATGCTACTTTCAAATTCATGCTAGTTTTCCAAAATCGCCAACCCCAGCTTTAACACTGAATAATAGTTTAACAGTCATTTGTGCAGCATAGTTATCTGCCTCTATATTCACACTAAGAGAAGAGAATGTAAAGGTTGTTATGGAAAACAACTGAAGGTGCTGGTTATAGATTATTAGAACTTCAGGCTAATACGCTTAAGGAAACGGAATTTTATGTAAGACAACTTTTAGAACTTTGACGACACAATTTTGATTTGTAGAACAATATGTGACAATATGATCTTTTAAATTCACATTTAGCTTTTCAGAACCAAGAATATAGAGAAACCTGATGTTGTCAATTAAAGCTCCAGAACTCAGATGCTGATCAAGACAAGAGTAGCAGCAATATAAACTTCATTTGCAGCTATAGGTATAACCTGTTTTTTTTAAAGATATACAGCGAAAGGAGGTTAAAAGCACGAGCAGCTGTTCTAGAATTGGGATCAAAATTAATTTAACACAAAGTCATTCCTGATCTCAATGTTTACCTTTACAAAGGTTTGTAGCTATACGTGCAGTCACAAGATGACAAACGATACCCTTAAAACACATTTTCAAATTCTAATATTACTCTAAGGGTCTAATGTGGCACTTGTGGTGCCACATAATGGTCAACTGTCAAGGATAAGTCATGGCTGGTTGTATGAAAGGAAGATATCAAAATTTTAATAGTAAAGGTAAATGCTTTGTAAAAAATAAAAAATAAAAAATCGAAGTTGAGACTTAAGTAGGAGTGGACCTTAGTGCAAATACTTGAGCAAATCTCACCAACACAAGAGCTCAGCATTAAACTGTGAAAACTTTATCTTTTACTTGCGATTAGGGATGCACAATATAATCCGCACAGTGATGGTACTGGAAGATACTGACCTAAGGAATTGAATATCAGTATTTATTTATGCCAATTTTAGAGCTGATAAAACTGCCGTACATATTGACCGTACATATCGACTCTATATATGGAGGTATACAGTATCCTTTATATCAGCTGTATGATGTCAGAATAGATCAGTTTATCATTATCACTTCATTATTCTGCATGGGTTTATTATTATTTATTTATTATTTTTTCAAGAGAGAAATGTTCTTTGTTTCTTTGTTTTAAATCTTTTTCCAAAACAAGTGAAATTGCACATTGAAAGCAACAGGTCAATTTTCATAAAGGAATGCCTTTGTGCTCTTGATAGAGCAATGTGGAGGGAATTCTTTATGTTCATTAGACAACAGAAGAGACAAACATCCTGACATAGTTATAGATTACAAACAAACCCTATGAAGAAATCCAACAAATCCAAAAACAAAACTCTCAACACATATCTTTCACCAATAACTGGATGGAAAGATAAACAAACCTCACAAACTCAACAAAGGTCAACGTTGGGCACACCATTCATGCAGATGGAAGAAAGGAAATAAACAAGGAAGGAGAGTGAGACAAGGACAACATGCACATTAGGCAGGAGAGTGAAATGTGGAGAGACTGCATCTCCTGCAGTATCAAGATCCAGATGCAAAACATCTGGAATAAGACAGGGGATTCAGGAGAATGTCAAAATCTTTTGGTTTGTACTGAATACAGATCAATGCAATGTAAGCTCTGGTATTGTCCTTTCAAAGCCTTTGAGCATGGCTGCATATGGATAAGAGTTGGGAGCAAGAACTAGTTTTAATTTAATCCAGTACCATCTTCTTAGATTTGTCTTATATATCTGTGTTGAAAATTGCATGATTTGCCTCATAGCTTCCTTGATGCTTAATGAAGGAAGTTATTGTAACTGTGTTGTGAAATATATTCTCCATAAGAAATTATTTCTAAAACTTGCACAGCACATGAACTAGTTATTTCTTTCTGATTCCTAATATTTGACAATAGGTATTCTGATATTTTATATTAAGGCATGTTACAAATTACAAACTTTCCTTGACTGTATTTACATCCAAAAATAAAAAAGACAGAACTATAAAATTAAATAAGAAACATATCTAAGGGCACTGATGTAACTTCAGTCAGGTTTTTTAAAGACAAAAGTAAAACTCAGACAGATGTCCACTCATAGCTCGTTAATTCAACCTACTATGTTGTACTCAGCCTCTTCAACTTTAGCTTCACTGCTCTGTAGATCTTTCGTACAGCTGTGTCGGTGAAAATACCAAGATGGAGGCCCATACCTGCGCTCCATGCAGCATGCTGCAACACCCTTGTTTTCCAAAATATGAGTCTTTAAAGTAACAATATGTAACTTTAACACCTTATCTTAACTGTTTTCAAGCCCATCTAACAGTGGAGAGTCAGTAAATACTGCGAATAGTCCCTCCCTCTCTCCCTCTGTGCAGCCGTGAGAGCTACGCTGGCACTCTGTAACTCTTCGGCGCAAGCCGCGGTCGAGCAACGACCTGCTTTACGGCACAAATCTGAGCTCAGCTTATGGCCGATATAAACAGCGGATCACAGATGCGTGTGTTCGGTTTTTATGAAAGCTGAGGCTATGATATGAAAGAGGACTGTGACGGATGAGGATTGGGAAAGAAAGAGGAGGAAAAAACGAGTAAAAAGCCGGACCAGAGAGAAGATTGGACAGGCTTTTAGCGATGTTTTGAACTAAGTGACTCAACAGGCTGAAGTCAGACTGTGAGCTCTTCTGCTGCTGTGACAGGGTTAGTAAAGAAGTCTTTAAAAGTTTTTAACTTGATTTGAGCTGCTGGGGTTTTATTCTCACTTTACTGTTGATCAAAGAAATAAGAAAGAAATACGCCCTTACTGTACCGAGGCTCGGTCGTCACTGTTAGCATGTGTGTTAGCCTCACATGCTATTGTTATGAGTTATGATCGATTAGATTTATAATCTGATAATATTATTATGATCAGTACAGCGGTGATGTTGAGTGTTGAACACTTCAGAGGCTGTCAACCAACAATCAGATGATCTGAAGTTAGCTCATGTCCTATTATTCTGTAATATTGGAGATGATTACATAGAAAACGTATTGTCCAGGTGCATGAGATGATGATTATATGTTCTGTCCAGTTCACTGCGGCACTGACCTCAGTATTTATTTCAGGAATCAGCTCAGGTGATCAGCATCAGCTTTAGACAGGAGACACTAACACCACCACAGGAGTCAGAAAACAGGAGGTGTGTTTTCTGAAATGTCTGCAGGACTCAAAGTTTCTGATAGTTTTACTATTTACTGTCATTAATGGACCTTGGTGTGCTTGATCTATCCAAATAGTTAAAAAAAGAACTGTATGAAGATTATAGTCTGTATTAAATGATTATTAGGTACAATGCAGTTTGCTTCTGTAAACCTATTAATCAAATAGTGTAATAAATACTGTATATTATTTCTGATCTCTCTTCTATTCCTGCCATATTTACAGTAACAATGTGCACGACTTTTTTGGGGGGTGAATTCATAATGATTTTATTCTTTCATGGTGAAATAACAAACAGGCTTACTGATTACAATCCATCTAATCGTCATACACCACAAAATGTACTCGACATACTTGGTATTTGACAACATTTTATGTGCAGGACTCACTCATTTTACTGAAGGAATGACTCAAAGCTGTTTTTCTTGGGTAAATATGGCCATCGTTTCCCTTCTTCTCACTGTATATTAGAATTTGCTTCATTAACTGCCCTTCAATGAGACAGACTGTCACAACTACAAACTAAACAGATGTGAAATTAAAAACTGTAAAATAAATTGCTTTTCTCTTTCAAGGTATCAACAGAACTACAGTCAAAAATATCCCAGAGCTGGAGTTTATAGGATTTTAAAGACACAGAAGAACACAGTTACATCAAGACCTTCAGAAAGCCATTATTCAGATGAGGATTAAAAATGGACCGAGCCTTCAGTGATCCCAGAAACCTGCTGCCAGTTCTTTCATTTCCACTTCAGCTCTTTCTCTGTATAATACAGTAAATAAGGGGGAGATTTGGGGCAGCTTTATTTTGGAAGTTAGCAAACACTGAAGTATTGACACATGAGAATATTCTTCAGTCATGTCTGATATCCTGCATATTTATTCTGAATAAAAACATTTCTACATGCTTCTATAAGTTGATATTCTGTGTCGTAACACTTTTTGTCTTGCCTTTCAGGCATTTTTATATTTTTCAATTTCGATTTTCATCTCTGTTGTATTATTTTAGCCTTACACTCAGATTTATTACCTCCCAAATTTTTCTGTATTTGTTCTAATTTTACAATGGTAAGTAGTTTTATTTTGCACTACAGCAAACACCACGACATAACCCAGAACATTTTGCTTTACATCATGTGAGTAAATATCCAGAATATCTCTACTAAATTGGACTATTTATCTGTGCTCAAATTAACAACTAGCACTGAATACTCCAGTGCCAAGTTTTCTATTTGCATTTCAGTGTAGTTATCCTATTTCCTAATAACTCCATATTCAACGTCCTGAACCAACTTGCTCCCAAAATTTGAACTGCCTTTTGTGAACAAATAAAAGTTTTTTGTTATTGAAATGAGTAGGTCTGCAGTTTATGTTAAATATACTTTAATAATGTTAATAAAATGAGTTACACAGTATTATATCTGTGAGTTTTTCACATCATAACATAAAACACATTCGAAGGTCTCCTCTGGTCAGCTGGATCTCTCTGCTGCTCCTCCAGACCTCAACATCTCTGATTCTTCTTCTCTTCTCAGGGGTCTGAAGTGGAGGCTCAGTCCTGTGTCTAACATACACATGGAAGCAGAAAATGACACAAATGAACAGACGTAACATTACAGCGTAACTTTTTGCCTAATGCCCGCTGTCTAACTCGTACGTGTTAAAGTTTTTTCACAGCTGGTGGAGTTTATTCTTTACGTGTTTCATAAACTGTAGATGATGGTCTAGCTTGGCTGTGTCAGCACTCTGCTCCGTCATTATCAGCGTTTTCTTTGTCTCATATTTAGCAGCTTTGCAGAGAGCATAGAGTCATCCCACCGCAATCATGTCTCAGAGGGCCTCAACTTAGTGTACAAAGTTTGTAACACGTAAAGTTTTCTCTATTAGCGGGTAACAAATGAGTCCCTCCTGGGTAGCCATTATACATCAGCCACTCGCCCCAGGCTAAAAGCTACAGTCAAAGTTACAGAATACACATGCAAACGCTGAGCTAACTACTGACTGCTGATGCTTGAAAAACGATATTTTAGGAAAGAAACATGCTCAGACTGTACCTTATCAGTCCACATTGTTTATATGTCTCTCTGGAGGTCCTTTCGGCTCGCTGCTCCTTCCTCTTTATGTAAACAAATGCACGCTTGTGCGGCGCTCGGTTTTACGACGGTGCGGTTACCCTCAACGACCACAGAGGGAGCTCGAGAGCAGAATAAATGGAATCCTACATATTGGGCCTTTAAGTCTTTGTACATAAAGTAGATAATGGATTGCATTATTTTCCTATATTGCTAGGAACTAAGAGGCAAGAAGTATTGGCTAGATTATCAGCAAGGTCAGCAAGGCTAGCAGAGTGCATCGAAATAAGGAAATGGGGCTTAAAGTGACAAATCCTTCAGTAGAGTGTTTTCCAGAATCAGAATGAAGGTGGATCAGGGGTACTCACTGTATGAAAACTGGTTTGTTTTTAACATTAGCAATTGTGAGCATACCCTAGAAAACCATCAGAACTGGATATATGAATCTGAGTGAAGACAACATGACCTCTTCAAGAGTTTACCCTTTTCCTCAGTATTATCCTTTTTTGTGATTTTATTACATCTTTGTTGTTTCTGTCTTCAGTTGTCTAAAAGGCACCTTGTACCACCAGAAACGACTTCCCTTGCTTTATCTCTGGCATCTCTTGATCCCACTCCACTCCTCTTCTCCTACTTTGCTGGAAAGTCCCCAGAGTTTAGCAGTGGCAGCAGGAGCTGCAGCAGCACTGTTTGGGTCACACTGGAGAAGGGAAGGCATGCCACTGGCAACTTGCCTACCACATTAGAGGACTTTGGGAGATGTATGCGTGTTCATGTGTGTTAGCATGTGTGTGTTTGTGTGTATGTGCAATAATAAGAGCCCTGCTGCCTGTCAGCCACAAGGCAGCAGCTGCTCAGGCCCACAGATTAGAGGCTTGCTCTGCACTGGATGTCCTGGGTGAGTAGTTGGATGAATGGGGGAAAGAACAGATGGATAGATGTATGGCTGGATGGGTGAATTCATGGATGGACTCACAGATGGATTTATGGATGGATTGAAGGAATGACAGATGGATGAATGGATAGGTGGATAGATGATGAAAAGTTGGATGAACTGATGACTGATGGATTGTTAAATTGATTAAAAAATGAAGAGAAGATGTTTGGTTCTGAAAATATTTTTAATGTCAAATTTCTTAACAATTAAAGTGAACTTGGGTGGGATGTCCAATTTCCAGACTCTCAGTATGCATCTCTTTGCTATGATCATACCATAGGCAACCACTATCATAACATTCCGATTTATGTTAGCCAAGGTGTTGTGAGTACCAAATAAAGCAGTTTCAGGATCAGGTTCCAAGTTTACTTCAAGTGCACGAGATTACCACCTGCAAATTGCACACCAGTTGGCCTTGGTGATGAGAAGATGATTGCTCTGAGAGAGGTTTTTTGAGGTAGACTTTGCTCTGTTGCTAACCAGGTCAGTATGCCATTATACCATTGCTCTGCAATTAGCGGCTCAGTAAAAATGTAAGGAACATGGTAGGCCAAGGCCTCCTAACTCCTTTCGCTTTTGGAGATATTGTTCAAAATTCTGTGCGCCTTATAACCCCAGATAAATGGTAAAATCACCCTATCTATTCTTCTATTCTCTCTTCAAACAGTTGAAGTAAATGCCTGAAGCACGTATTGTGTAAACAACCGGAACAACATAGGACTTATAACTACCTGACCAAGTAAACATAGTTCACAGTTTATGAAACAGCCACACGAGCAGTCTTGCTGGGGCTTGAATAGAGGGTACTGGATTTACCCATATTGACCAGCACTCACAGTCACTCCTGGTTTATCCTTACGTGGCCAGACTTGAGTCTCCTCCTTGTGTCTTCAAAGAGTTGACGTTGTTTCATACTCTCGGGAGGAATATCCGGGAAGATATGAATGCGCTGGCCTTGACACATCAGAGGGGATTGTTGTGCCGCAAGTCTCATGATGAACTCTTTGACACGGTAGTTGTGTATCCTGGCCCTTAAAACATGGGGTCGTTAGTATTGTTAGCCGTCTGTCTACCCAGCCAGTGTACGCGATCAACATCTTTGTGTTTTGGAAAATGTTCTGTCCCAAGCAGACTTTCAATAAAGCTGGCCACAAATTGAACCAGGTTACCAGATTCAGCGTTTTCAGGCAGGCCTATTATCTTTATGTTTTGACGCCTGGAGCGTGCTTAAAGGTCCACAACTTTGTCTTGTAAGGTCTTGTTAGCATCCCCCCGGCGTTTAGCCTGTAGCTCGTGCTTCCAGCGAATTGGATCACTTCCTCATCCTGTTGATGGCAGAAAGTATAGCTGCACTTTTCTAGCCTAGGGTTAGCTGTTAGCTCAGGTAGCAGCAGGTCGCCCTCAGAAAATTCTGAAGATTCTTTCCTGGGTTTATTTGTCACTTGCTTCTTCGGTGGCATCTTTGTTTTACGTGGCATGCAAGCTTGCAAGCTTTCTTATATACAGTCTCGAGTCAAGGGATGGTGTTTATTAATAAAAACTTGATTTACTGGAGCGGAACCTCTCTCAAACACGTCTAGTCTGTCATACGCGCTCTATTCTAAAAAAATTCTAAAGAGCCACATTCTGTTGTAGCAGCTGTGCCACTGTGCAACAGTGAAACTGTGCAATGTGTAACAACTACTGAGAGAAATATAAACCTAAAATTCTCAACTTTTGTAAAGTTTGGGTCTAATTACAAATCTATTTTGAATTTGATTCCTTGCCGTGTCAATGGAACAGCCCTTCCCTCCCCCACACAAAACCAAAGCGACAGACTCAGTTGAGAAACCTAAAAAAACATCAATATGGATGCCCTGGCCCTGGACGTTCAACTTCCCTCCTCCCACTTTACTGACTTCCTCTATGTTGCTGACTCAGTTTCTTTCTACAACCAATCCCTGAGCAGTCTCCTGGATCTCCATTCCCCTTAACATCCCAGTCAGTCTCTTTCTTATGCTAAGCACCCTGGTACACCTGTAAGCTACAAAAATTGAAGCCGGCTGAGCGTGCCCTTGAGTGTTGGCTCAAGGCCTATGGACTGACTGTACACAAACAGGCATACAGGGAACACAAGGGAAGAACGTCTGATGAATGCACAGTCCGGGTTCTATTCCACCATCATCAACAACAGCCCCGGTAACTCCAAAAACCTTTTCTCAACAATAATCACTTTCTCAAACCTCCCTCACCCTCCCATATGAGGCCACCAAAGAGAGGTGCAACATGCATATCACTTTTTACAGAGAAGTTAATGGCATCTTTCACACCTTTCTACCACCTTGGATCCATAAGTCCTCTCTAACTATACTGGCCCATCTCCAATCTTCCATTTCTATCAAAGGTTCTGTAAGAAACAGTTGCAGCACAACTTCAGGATCACCTCAAGCACAATAACCTGTTTGAGAAATTTCAGTCAAGTTTCTGCCCTGGCCATAGCACAAAGACAGCCTTGGTTAGGGTCACAAACAACCTCCTTATAGCAGCAGACACCATTTCACCTTCTCTACTCATCCTCCTGGACCCAACAGCTGCTTTTGACACAGTTGACCACAATGTCCTTCAGAACAAGGCATGTTGCCCTGGGCAAAGCCAAATCTAGCACCCACAGAGTCACCTGCAGTGTCCTTCAAGGCTCAGGCTTTATACCTCACTAGGCAATGTCATTAGCAGACACAGAATATAATTCCATTGTTATTCTGAGGATATACAGATCTTTCTCAGGACTACCTCTATTTCTTCAGCTCCCTTGCCAACATCCACACTGACCACCTGCCTGGAGGAGATAGAGATGGGGATGAAGCTCAACTTTCTACTGCTAAACAGCTCGAAAGCAGAAGATGTGATGTGCCACCCTCATTGGCACATCACTTCAGCTCTGCTCTTCAATCATCCAGCATTACTTTATCTAGCTAAAACATACCCCTCCCCACACCTGTCACCCACCAGGGTGTTACCTTAGACACCAACATCAAACACCTCTGGAAGACATCATTCTACTGCCTCAAGAACATCGCCAAACTTCGTCCAACACACACCCTGGCAGATGCAGTGAAGCTTGTCTATGCCTTTGTTTCCTCCAGGCTGGACGTTGACCTTGATGGGTATGGACCAATAATAATTATAATTATAATTGTAAATGTAATTATAACTATACTAATACTAATAATAATGATGATGATGATATTATGATTATTATTATTGTTATTATTATTAATAATAATAATAATAATAATAATAATAATAATAATAATAATTTAACCAAGCAATGCACAGAAAACCAAGTTTAGTCAATCCAATATCATCAACTTCATCATTACTATCTTCATCAGTGACATCTCATTAAGCATCAGTGCACTCATTGCCGAGCTGTTCACAGACAACTTGAATACTACAGCCCTACCACACAAGTACCCATCCTTTCTATATTGGTAAATATTTTCCAAAAAAGTCTTTGAGCTCATCTTTACTTATACATACGAATTGCTTTATTTGCTAAAATACAAATATTTCTAACAGCATATAAGGAGAAACAAGTTTAGCTGCAAACACTGTGTTTTGGCTTTTCTACATAAATGTAATCCTGTTTTGGTTTTCTCCAAAATAATACATCTCCAGGGAAGTCATCACAATAAACAGGAGGTAACCATCCACAAAAACCCTCTCTCACTCATTTTCCTGTGATGACAGCGCAGCAGAGTCTTGTGTAAACTCAAACGGGCCAGATGCGCATAATTTAAAGCTGCACCCCAAAGCTTTCTGTTTTTGTTGATGTCTAAAAACGTTATTCACCCCACCCAACAATTAAAACTTTAATTGTGTTACAAATATTTAGACTAGCTGAGGTACAGTGGACTCCCCCAGAATCTTAGTTAAAATTATCACACATCTGCTCCTCTTCAATGACAATTTCACTCATTCAAACTCAGTTTCCTTTGCAGCTGCACAATAGCCACAATTAAAGAATAGGTACATGTCTTATAACCCACCTGCTCACAAAAACTATTTTTGGTGGAATTTCCCTTTAGGCAAGAGCGATCAGTAATGTGTCAGTGAGGTATCCCCCCTGGTCCTCTGTTGTGGTTTCTTTGGGTGAGATGAAGGCTATTGCTGTGACACTGGGAGGTAGGCAAACTCTTAAATGCTCCTTCTCAGTTTCTGATCTCTTTGTTCCCTACATACAGGCACGCGCTGTCATGATTACGTAGGTGTACCTGCAGGAACACACACACACACACGCTGTTGTTGAACCCTGTAACAAAATACCCTTTATGTCATACCTCCAATCAAAGCCCAGCCATCCAGATGGCTGATGTGAGCATCATTGTGTTGGGCCAATCACCTGAGATGAATGTACACGACATCAGACAGAGTTTGCAATTCCTACCGGGAGATGTGATCATGTCAGTTTTGGAAAGGTTGTTAGGTACCAGTTGCCTCACACAAAGAGGAATTCTTCTCATGAGACATCTGGTACATGTAAATATAACATCCTTTACTATTATGTCATCACATTCAGGTGCAAGTGATGTAGGCGAGGGATTGTTGGTACACCTCATGTCTCACATGGCTCAACACAATTACATGTATTGTCTCATTCATCTTTAGTACAGTGATCCAAGAACAAAAGCAGTTCAGCTTTATTTGGTTTTCCATCAGGGTTTGTACCTAGTACCTGGCAGTTTTTTGGATTATCCCCAGAAGTGTTAATTTTGTTGACTTAATACTTTGTCATAGTTTTCGCCAACAACCTTTTTTCCCTGACAAAAAGTAGACAGAAACTAATAAAAATCAGTGCACATGGACAAAAACAAAAGTAAATTAACTGACAACAAATTAAAAATAAGGCAAAACGTTCAACAGAGAATTAGTACAATCAGACATCATTTCGTCATGTAGAAAGTAGGGATAAGTTAGAAATATATACAATCATTTATACCTCACTAGCATTCGATAAAGGGTTATCAGATGTTCCATTTTATCCAAGTGTAAAACAGGACTTCAGGGCCCGTGTTCACAAAGAACTTTATCTTACCACTGGGAGGACTCCTAAATGACACTAAAAGTTCAGAACTAAGAGTTTCTCTTCAAACCCATTCACAAAGCAGCTGAGACTAACTCTTACTAAGTAATTCAGAGAGCTCTTCAGCAGAAAGAAAGGAGTGGAGCTGACCCCATTGCTATGGATGATGTCATGTTTCTGGAACCACTTGACTCACAATGCCGACAGTGGCCTGTTTACATGGGTAGTTTTCCTCAATCTGATTGAAATCAATCAGATTAAGTGAATCTGATTCGATCTGTATACATGAACTTTGAGTAAAGAGATCCATGTTCAATCCGCGTTTGCATGGCCCCAGCTGAATCCGATTGTATTGTTTTTTTTTGACATGCGCAGAAGGTCACTCTGCCACTACCTACAAATGTGTAAGAGAAGAAGAGGTACACTTCCTGCTTCCTGTTTACCTCTAGAAAGATGGATCCACGTTGTGTTTTGTTGGGGATGCTCTGTGTACGTCACTACGTGCCTCTTACGTACTACGGAGCGCCTGCGCAGACCGATCAATCCTCTCTATCAACCCAATCCGCTCCACTCAGCCGTTTACAATGGAGCGCATTATCAATAGGCGTAAACTACCTCTTACAATCCGATCCAAAATACAATCAGATGAATCCGAAGTGTCTACATGAGACATTTCTAATCTGATCGACCTTTCAATCTGATTGTAAATAGGATTTTTTGACCCATGTAAACAGGGCCAGTGATTGGCTGACAGGGAACGTGTCTTTGTGAGAATTTTCTACATAGAAATCCCTCAATTTAGAGAAGGTTGTGATGTTAACATATTTAAGTAAAGACCTTCAAATAAAATAATGTGGGCTACTAATTAAACATTAATTAAAGAGTAGTATACTGACTAGTCAAGTATGTGTTCAGCTAATTTATATATCTGCTAATTGTTTAACCAAATACAGCAGCTGTATTTGGTTAAACAATTTGCAGATATACATATAAGCAGCCTCTTAATGACTGGGACTCTGAAATAACCATATCAGGGAAAAAAACATCAGACGAAAGAATGTGCAAACCTACGACGGAGGATTAGGGCCACGTTGAAAACTAAAAAAAAAGGAAGGTTACAAGAATAAAGTCGTAAAGTTACGAGAATAATCTCATAAATTACAAGAATAAAGTCGTAAAATTATGAGAATAATGTCATAAATTTACGAGAATAAAGTCATAAAGTTACAAGAATAATCTCATAAATTTACGAGAATAAAGTCGAAAAGTTACGAGAATAAAGTCATCTCAGACTAGGAAACATCTGCTTGGCTATATTTAGAAAGATATTCACAGATTCGGACTTTGCGGCTCAATAACTCATCTACAAAAGAACGTAGTTCCAAACCGGACCCTCTTTTTGATCACTGTAATGGAAAATGTGAACTATAAAGTCGTTTTCCTCCAAACGAGCCGTCAATATGCTCCCGCTGATGGCTCGGCGGTTTAGGGACCATCGGCAGATTACCATATCGGAGGAATAGTGTGAAAGAAAATTGAATAACTTCCACATACTGAGAAGTTAAGTCTTCAAAATCACAGCAAATACAAAGGATCCTATGTTATTCATACTACGGGTCATATTTGCTTTAAGACTTATGAATTAAAATATTTTGCAGGACTTTCTGATTGAAAATAAATCAAATGCGTTCAAAGTAATGACATCTACCAACCAAGCCATAGCAAAACATGAATGGTGATCTCTTCTTCTTTAAACTACAGCTCTTACTTCAACAGGAATATTTGATTTGATTTTAATGATGTTTTGTTTATTTAATTGTGTTAATTAATATGCATGGATAATGATAAGAATCCAGTGCAAAATCTTTGTCACCTATCAAAGTTTTGTTTTTTGTTTGATTTGATTTTTATTTGTCTCAAAAAAGCACATACATAAAAACAAACAATATGTGTAATGGGGAAAAAACTAGCACACAATGATAAAGGGCAAGTTCGAGAAGGGGCTGAAGGAAGCAAAGCTTATCAAGTTCAGCCCCCCCCAAATGAGAATCGACAACAACTCAAGTAATCAATACCAGCAGCCTTTCTTTCCTAACAATTCTCTTATCAATTCCTTTCACTTTGTTCTGCATGTCTTGTAAATCATGCTGTCATCTTCTTATTAGAGACAGTCAGCAGAAATGACAACCAGAATATAGTAATGGCAGATAGTTTGCAGAAGTAGTCAAAGCTGCTGCTTGATGTCCAGCATAAACAAGCTCAGTGCACAACATTTAGAGGGTGGAAAAAACAGTAACTTGCCTAAGCATTCATCGGTGCAGCACCACATTAAAAATTTGATGTGACATGTGTTTGACATTGATGACACTAACAACCTTGGCAAGTAAACTTTTTTTTCCTCACAAAGGAATTGATAAAGGTGGAGAAGTGGAACCATAAGGAGAATCAATAATGGCATTTGTATCAATAAAATGTTATCAATTCCTATCCCTACTCTGGATAAAGACTAAATCTGAAGAAAATATTTCCATTTCTCTGCTTAAGTTTAATGATGGTTTTGGTAGCAGCTGAAAGTGGTTCCGCATCCATACTGATTCCAAGTGTCAAGTCTTAGTTCTTTACTTTTCTCCTCATTTCTCATATTCTGTAAATCAAAAGTGACTCTTTCTGTCTCTGTTAAGCTGGCTCTGTCACTCAAGGAGTTTGTATGCAAGACTGACATTTATCTGAAGGCTGAGTAAGGCTTTTTCATATTGCTTGAACGATGTATGCTGATGAAATGCTTGGCCCCTGTATGTAAAATGTGTGTTTTTGGGTTGGATCCATCCCCTCCCAGGTCTTTCACTGCAGAAATATATTATATATGTATGTATATATATGTGTATATATATATTTATATATATATATATATATATATATATATATATATATATATATATATATATATATATATATATATATATATATATATATATATATATATATATATATATATATATATATATGACTGAAAGATTTTGAAAGTTTGTTTCTGAATTTTCTGATACAAGAATACAAAAATACAAAAACTTTTATGATTAGTCCCTCTTTGCTTACATCTCTGACCATCGTTCATAACCATCACCTGTTGCAACTTAAATATAAAATATCAGCTTAAGATTCCAGTGGAAGGTCTCTGGTCTGCAGAAGTGCATATTTGGGAAAGATTGTATAAGTATGTACATGCACATATTAAGGTTCACTCACACACCCGCCTACAGCATGGGGCAGGTTTGAACACTGTGGTAACAGTGAAGCCTTGGCACTCCCTGCTGACATGTTCAAATCTGTCCTGATCACTGATTCCCCACTTAATTTGCACCTGATCACCTCTGTCTGTCACATCAAAAGGAAAAGGGAGGTGTCCTTCAGTAATTCCCTTCTATAATTTAATACCAGAGGTTAATACAGCATTGTAGAGATAAACTGGAGGAGCAGGGAACAGCATTTGCAGGTTTGTATTGGCGGGTGGTGATGGTGTGGTGGGGACATGAAACAGGAGGTCTGAGCTGTAGTCACACCTGTATGATACAGAAGGTGAAAGTTAACTCTGCATTCCTTACACTCTTCCCTTTAGTTAAACATATGGAATGCACTGTATACCCTCTCTGTTCGAAGGGTCGAAACTATTTTTAAGAGTGGCAATTAGTAGAAGGGATATGTATGCAAATAGTTGGTGGGGATTATGTTTGTTTCTGATTGCGCAAAACTTGATTACTCTACGTTTTAATAAAGCACAAGTCTCCTAAACTTTGCACTGATTACCCAGAAAATTCAGATGTGTATTAGTTGGGAGTGTGAGTGTACAAGCATGAGAGGTTTGGGGTAAATAGGGCCAAGTGATCGAGCCTACTCCTGGTACCGCAGTCTGCAGACAGGGTTGCCCTGCGGGATCATGGAGGGGAACAAGGAGGGATGGACAGGAGGGAAAGAAGGAGGGAAGAATGTAAGGAATGACGAGTGAGCTCAGCCCAGCAGGTCTGTGCAGAGACAGCATGCGCAGTGAACTCTAAATAAGGTACTAGAAATGGCCCCAGGGCACATCTTTGCTTCTGCCTCTGCACAAAAAAACTTGCTACTGATTAACCTACATCTAATTAACTTTTCACACCCTTTCTTTGACAAGGTCTCCTTTAATTGTTAAAAAGTAAGGCAAAGAGGGTATCTGCCTCAACAACTAAAATGTACTGGAGGAAAAGTTAAGTAGTAAAGTGGCAGCATTGTACAATTTTCTCTTAAGCAAAGTAATTACAGTGGCTTAAAGGCTCTTTGATTGCCCTGAAAAGAGATGTAGCATTAATTGAACATTGGCAAAGCAGCAGCAGCAGCTTCAGTGCCTCTGTTCACACTTGTAGGTTTTTCTCCTTTGGGCAAAATCAGAGTGTACAGACTTTGACCCCAATATGTCATGGGCAGCCATCATATCATATTTAGCAGGCCTAAATATGAGTGCCTATCATGACTCTGTGGCCTGACATAATCATCATTGTTCAAGATGCCCAGTGGGTATGATCCCACAAAACTGGCACCTTATAAATGTTCTTTCATCATTTGTGTAGCAGGGGTGGGCATTAAAATCTGGTGAAGATGTGGTACGAACACATCTGATGCCTACCAATACAAATTAACTTACAAATTGTAGTTCTTCATTGGTACCAGTTGCTGAATTTCAGGACCAAAGATGCCAAACTCTTTCTGCCTTCTCTACAGAGCGAACAGTGCGATATTGCCCTTCATACCATTTTTTCGGTAACAAAAGGATTATTATATAGACTGTAACCATTAGCATTATACATTTTTTTCATCTTCTTTAGCATTAGTACCATTGTTAAAGTAAGTACCAATCTGGGATTGCGATAGAACAGAACCCAAACATACTGTATTGCACTGTAGGGCACTGGTGATCCCCACCCTTACTGTGTAGAGCGTATAATAGACTGGTCACAAGAATCAGGGGGAAGAATAGAGTGCTTCCATGTACCATGGTCTATTATGGTGCTATCAGTAAGTCAAAGACCTCCCAATTGCCCTTTTTCAGATTTACTCATACAAAAAGATTTTTCACACTAATTCACACATGCAAACACACATTGACTGCCTGTTGCCATCATCATGATGGCTCACACTTAATTTCATAATTCAAAAGCAGCAGCACTACTTCTGTATGACATACAAAAAGAGCTATCTAACTTTAGAGTTTGGCTGGAAACATTATTTTTTCCTGTTTGAATTAAGTTGCAATAATCTTTTGCGCTTTTTGCCACTTAGTAACTGGAGTTTCACATAGTCGGTCCTGCTGTGAGATCACACAGTCTGTAGTTTCTACCACAGTACGATAGTACTATGCCCATTGGGCTGGATTCATTGGAGTAATTTTGCCTCCTCCAAAGATTATGTTTTTGGCAGGATTTGTTAGTTTGTGAACAAGCTAACTCAAAAAGTTATGAACATATTTTAATGAAATCTTCAGGGAATATTACTCACTGCCCTTGGAAGAGGTGATTGGATTTTAATGAGGTATCGGTGTGTCCTCACACAGACAACATTTACCTGGCCACTCTGATGTACTGTATTTACTGCCACTAAGTATATTAACACAATTTATTGATTTATTTTTGTTTTCAACATGTATATTTTCATCAGATTTCAAAGAGAGACATTAGTTAATACATCCCTATTATTACTTGTGGAAAAAAATTGGCAGCAAAGAATTTCACAGGGACAAAATCAAATGATTGGCTGGCGCTTCTTGTGTTGCTACAACATGCGACAAGTATTTTAGTTCCCAGCCTGACTAACCAGATGGACTGTTTCACATATCCATGGGATATCTCAAATGTCCATAAGGGCAACATCCCATAAAATGTGACTAGGAAAGGCAGAACCTTTCAAGAAAACTGAATGATAATTGAACAACAGAAATGGAATCTGGTAGATCCAGCTGCTTTGCAAGGATGACAAAATCCCTTTATAAAAGGCAAAATGTGTAGGCTGATTGGGCCATGACACTATTACTAGGAATGCAGGTAAAATGAATTGGAATTCGTGTCTATTTTGGCATATAGCGTGTCACTCTTACTGCTAATGGTGCCACTATGGAAAGAGCAGTTCAAAAATCCCCCTCCAACCTCTTTCATGTACTGTTTTGGTGCTTCAAGTCTTAAGCACGAGGGACTTAATATCTAAATAACAATGCATGAGAAAAGTGCACCGTTAAATGCTGTTTCAGTCAATCTTGCCCAACTGCCAGTACTACCATCAGTAGTTACCAGAGTTCTTGCTTGGTTGTCATTGATAATGATTCTCTGATGCCTCCACGTCACAAGTGAATGTCTTAGGATTTACAAGACTACAAACGAGAAATGACGACAAATTCATTCAGGTCATTTGGCCCACCAAAAGTTTTCAGATCTATCTCTAGAACCACACACACCCTCTCTCTAAGGCTTACATGGTAGTCTGGTCAAAGACTGTGGGCTGTAGTCTATCATGGATCCCATGATGATGAAAGGAAAGGAGAGGACTGTTGTAAAAAAAAATAAAATAAATGTAACAAAGTGTATTTTAAATATTTTTTTTTTAGTTTTTACAGTTTCTGTTTTGTGGCAACTACAAAGTTCTAGTCAGAATGAATACACCAAGTGAATGCTTCCCATTCTAGAAACTGTTACGATTTTAATATGCCAAGTACAAACCAAAAGTTCTTTTATAATTGGTGAACCATTTCTCTAAATTTTGAAATGCACAGTGGTGCAGTGATTACTGCTGCCTCTCAGGATAAGGTTCCTGGTTTTGGTTTTTTTCTGTGTCCATGTGCGCCTTTTATATGTGTGGTTGTTTCTGTGAGGGACTCCTGCTTCTGCCCATAGACCAAAAATATGCATGCTGGGTTAGCTCAGTATTTCTCAAATAGTGGACCCCATAAGCGACATATCCACTCACTGGGGAGGGGTTGGACTTTGCTGAGCAGTGGGCAAAATTGGGGACAGCAACCTCTGGAAATTTAATTGGTAGCTACAGGTGTATATTTAAATTATGTACAGTGATTGGTTATTTTCAACATTACTGGTTAGATTTAACAACAAAAAATCAATGTAGGCTGAAACCATGGATGTATTATAAGAACTGGATAGCGGGGCTCCGCCTTCTACCATGTAACGGATTTGAAGCCAAAATATCCTCCGTCAGGGCGCCGCCATTGTGCAGCCAGTAGAGAATCTGGACCATATTTCGACGTAGTTCTCGTAAACTGTCACAAAACTCCCCAGCATACGCCGTACACAATCCTTGTGAAACTGCCGTAAACCGCGGTTATTTTTAAACTCTAATAACTGATGAAAAAGAAACTTTTCAGAAAAAAGAGGACTTGGAAAACACGCAGCCCAATAATACTTTCATATAACCACAGCATACGGGTGGGAGAAATATTTGTACGGGGTGTATTAATTTTTTGAAGTTTCACTACGGCCCGTCCGGATGAATGGGGCAGACGGAGATTTGACCTATACTGCAGCCAGTCACCAGGGGGAGCAGTTTTCGTGGAGGCTTCAATTTGAGCCCAGCGACATGGCGTCCATGTTTTTTACAGTCTATGGCTGAAACCAACAGAATTCCACCTTCTGGTGGTCTTTTCTCTGAGTCATTAATAAGTAAGCATGTAGTTGCCACTCCACTCATTTTGTCTTCATAAGATAGAGCAAAGATTTGACGTAAAAAATAATTTCTGTGTGGATATCAGAAGAGAAAATGAATACTAGAAAAGTCTGTTTTCATAGAGTAACATTTATTGGAGAAATTAGTACCCATATGCTTGCATGAATTTAGACAATTCAACTTTGCCCTATAAGTAACAACATGTAACTGATGACTCTGTATGTTAGCCTTTTGATTCATACGTGACTCGTCCAGGGTGAACTGTGCCTCTCTCTCTGTGGGAACAGCTATGCACCCCTTAAACTGTAGTCATCAGCTAGCGTAATGTTTTTAAAGATCCACGAGGCTGAATGATAGAATAATTGTAATTAAACAAATTTGTGATGAACCCATCATAAAGGACACCTAAGAGGTGATAAATATACTTATAAAACAAGACACCAGTAAATATTTTTAATAATAGTATAATAATCAAAGAATAATAATAACAATTGTTCCTGCTGGGTTTCTCCCATTTCTGCAGCAAGCTGCATTTGTGCACTTTGAGGCTATAGCCTCTTTTCAGGGGTCTGCTCTGCTACACCTGTTCCTCAATGAGAGCCTTCTTTCTACCTGGACTTCTTTTTACTTTGTCTTCTTGACAGAAGAGAGGGATGAAACAGGTAGACCTGACTGACCCCAGATCAGATTTTTCAAAGGCAGAGAGATAAGGGGAGGCCAGGCTGTCAAATAGGTTATGACCATGATGTTTTTTTAAAGAAACTTGTATAATATTGTGTTGTTTTAGTATTGGATGTGGTCTGTAATTCGGATGATGCTGTTTATCAGAGTGAACATGTCTCAAAATGACCTTTAAATATTATTTTCTCTCTCCTGACCTGGAGTAGCATTAGCATTTATGCATTGATTATAAATCATTTAAAATAAAGGATTGGATTAAAAAAAAAAATATTCAGTTAGGAAATGATACCATCAGGCTCAAGGAATCAACATCATTTGTCTTTATGCTTAATAATCCCTATTTAAATACTCTTTGCTTCATGCCTCACAAAGTAAGGATGCCTGTCTTTGTTTAAAGGGCTGTTTAGCCCTTTGTCTTAGCCCTTCACCTTAGCATTAAATTCCATATAACGAGAAAGTGCCGCGCCACTGTCTTGAATTGTACTGTAGAGCACTTTGCTCCCACTCTAGTCTATCAGAGCAATTCCACTGCCTGCGTGCTGGCACTGCAGCGCTGGAGATTCGCTTCAGGTGTATTTTTTTCATGGCTGCTTCCAAACCTCGTTAATTCACTGTAGTTGAGAAAGCATCAGAAAGGAAGTCAACATGTAGAGTATCCAGAACTTTCAAAAATAAAACACAATGCATGGACTCTTGAACGTAAATTTCCTCAATAGGTTGTCATTATAAAAGCATCAGGTTAACAGTCGGTCAGAGGGTTTCAGAGGGAGCACAGCACCATAGATGAAGAAAAGTGAATTGTAAAAGTACAGAACTATAGAATATTGTGTACATGGCACCAAACATCCTTTCTACAAAGATATAGGCAGATAGAAGTGAAATACATCTCAAAGCTATATGGTTGGGATCAGCAAGGAGACCTTAGAGAAGCTAAGTGAGGTGTTGTTTATTTCTTTTCTCAGTCTATAACATGTTTTGTTATCGTGTAAAATTGCTGTTCTCCTCAGAGCTAGTGGCCAACCCAGAATCAGCCTTCCTTCTGCGTTGGGGCTGCATACCATTTCCATGGGGGTTAGTTGGTTGGAGCAAGACCACAGCGCTGCACTTTCACATTAGGTGGAATTTGGGGTTAGCCCTACAGAGAATTGGGACACCCCTTCACTAAACGTAAACTCGCAGGTGAGACAAGGGCTAAGGGCTAGAACTGGGATGGACCCTCAGACTGGTCCAGCCAGCAGTGGATTGCAGACATGAATGAAACATAATTGTGAGTTGCAGCAGAATTTGGGGAATGGCTGAATTTACATAAACTGTTATGCTCTTCAGTCAATCAATCAGTCAGTCATTGTTACTTGTACATATCACCAAACCACAACAAATGTTATTTGAAGACACTTTAAAATAGGGCAGCTTAAAGTCACACTCCTCATTTTATAAATCAGTATATATACACATATTTAAATGTACATAAACATGTACACCACAATTACAGAACTGTGCCACAGCTGATGGCTTACAGTTACAGAGACAAAAAGAAATTGCTCTTTAGCAGTAGGAAATCTTGAGCAGAACTAGACTCATCCTAAACAGCTATCCACTGAAGCTGTTTTGGGAGGTGCTCAAGACAATGGGCTCACCAAATGGCAATTTTCTGGAAGGACTGGACAATGGGGAGACGAACATTAAAAGTTGTGATTTGATGGGAAAAGATGATATTGAGTGTTTTAATGTTTTATTTTAAATGTATCAGCATCCCCAGCAAACAATGACTGTATATGGAGAGCTTTGCTTTTGCATTTTTTTTAACAGTGAGAAATTGAAAAGTCAATAAATATCAACCACTAATGGATGTTCATTATATGTTTGATGTCATCCTTTCCTTTCTTAGGTAATCATGCCAGCAGCCTACATCTAATAGATTTAGTTAATAGCACTGATAGTGGGGAGCTTTGCACTTAAAATAGCTTTGCAAGCTAGATCACTACTTTAAAATTCTAACGGTTGAAAGGACAATCGCTGTTGAGCCATGACAAGTTTTTTTTCCTCCCTTGATATTTCCTGTTCATTTGATGTCACAATCCTTAAAAAAGTTATTGTTAGTTCATGTCCTGCAACAACTTCTTTGAGAAGGTCACAGTGCACTTATTCAGCTGTTTCAAGGTGAATCTGCTGAATTGTTTTGAAGTACTGCTGGGTCTGGAGGACTGCTCTTTTTCTGTATATAGTCTCTCTTATGTGGAAATGTTTGACCTTCACTGATCAATATTTTAGGAAATTGCTCTTCATGTCACTCCCCATCTTACAAGCTGATGAGGATGTGATCACAGCATGTGTAAGAGGCTTTAGTTTAAGTGAATCCATCAGCAGGCATATAGCAGAAGGCTTACCATCTTCTGTAAGGCTTCAAGAAAGTAGAACTCAAATCTTGTTGAGCAAATGCCAGCTTAGGTCGAGCGGAACATGTTCCAAATGGTGTTAAAAGCATGTACTCGTTGGCCTCAGCTCTTAATAATTTATAAGAGAAAGCCCACAAAAATGATCCCTCTTTCCTCTTCAATCCTTCCCTGTGGAAGAGTTCATGAATTAGTAACACAGATCAAACTGCAGTGTTAGCGCAGATCAAGTATTTGTAAAGAAGCTGAAAGGACTGTATACAAGAGAGGTCCTATGAGATAATGTGGATGTGCCTTGCATGTTCCCCATTCCTGTCACATTGAATTTTAATGTGCAATGGTGCAATTCTACAAGGTATAAAAAGATGAATTAGTTATTAAAACACAAGACCTATCTTTAGACAGTAATGACTTGAGCAAAAGTTTTGCAAAGCCGCTATCACAAAGTTAAAAACGTCCTCACACAGAAAAGTAGAAAAATGAAGTCATCATTTTGCTGTTGAGTGTTCATTGACATATTTTAAGTCTATGAGCAAATAACTTTATAGCAGATAACTTTCAGCTGGTGTAACCTCAAAAGGTTACTCTGGTTTGACTAATTGGATTTAAATCAACAGTTGTGTGGTCTTCTCTGATCAAGCCTCAAAAGTCCATCCATGCTGACATGGTATGACCAAAATGACAGTAAAGGCAGTGCCTGGTGGTCATGAGAAAACTGTTAGGAGGAGTTCCAATTCACTTCAAAGCAGACCAGATTTTGACTTACTTATGGTGGGTGTGAAAACCATCTAAGCCAAACAAGGAAAGCAGTCCAAAAAGCAATAAAATATGATGTGAATAGGATCAATTACTACAACAGAAAACAAGTAACAATACCAAGCAGAGTGTGGATAACTTTAGCATTATAGCACTTCCAGCCTTCATGGAAGTGCTATAATGCCTGGATGGCAGAAATGAAGACCACAGCTACAGCCCCAACTAGTGATGGGTAGTTATTTTACCCATTAAATATCAAGTTTTGGTCTGCTTGACAAAAGGCAGTGTTAAAGAAAACCAAATGAATATTGAAAGTGCTGCAACTTTCACCCTGAACCAAACCAAATTCACCAATCTATATCAATCAATCAATCAATCTTTATTTGTATAGCGCCAATTCATAACAACTGTTATCTCAAGACACTTTACAATCAAGCATAAAACTCTTCATTTTATGGATACACATATATGCATGGATACAGATATACATATAAAGATACACATATACATACTGTATAAATACAAATATATACATCCAACACCCAACATGAATCCATATAGCCAATCATGAATCCCTCCATCATGGTGGCAAGAAAAAACCCTCTGTTAAGCAGCAGGAAATCTTGAATGTGGATCCCAGTCTCATGATGAACAGCAAATCCACACGATGCTGTGTTGGGTGTGTGGGCGAAGTAAGGGAGGTAAGAGGAGACAAGTGGACTTAAGTTAGAACTAGAAAAGCACTCGGAGAGTGCAGACCTCCACCAAGCAGCACAGTTCCCAGACAGTGATCCGGATCAACACCAAAATTGAATCAGTTCTTCATTTTCCCATGCTGAACATTTCCTGAAAATTTCATCAAAATCCATCCATAACTTTTTGAGCTATTTTGTTCACAGTCAGACAGACAGACAGACTGACTGACAAACAAACTCTCCTGAAAACATAACCTCCTTGGCGGAGGTAACTAAAGTTAGTGACAGATCCATGACCAATAGACCTGTCATCTGATTTATTAGAGGATAGATGCTACATCTTGTTTCCACGAGGGTCCTCATGTATAAATGGTTGTGGTGATTATTTTATAGAATTATACTCAACAAAAATAAAAACGCAACACTTTTGTTTTTGCTCCCATTTTTCATGAGATGGACTTAAAGATCTAAAATTAATTCCAGATACACAATATTACCATTTCTCTCAAACATTGTTCACAAATCTGTCTAAATGTTTGATAGTGAGCACTTCTGCTTTGCTGAGATAATCCATCCCACCTCACAGGTGTGCCACATCAAGATGCTGAACTGACATCATGATTAGTGCACAGGTGTGCCTTAGACTGTCCACAATAAAAGGCCACCCTGAAATGTGCATTTTTTTTGCTTTATTGGGGGTCTGGGGACTCAGAACCAGTCAGTATCTGGTGTGACCACCATTTGCCTCATGCAGTGCAACACATCTTCGCATAGAGTTTATCAGATTGTCAATTGTGGCCTGTGGTCTGTGGTTGTGAGGCCGGTTGGATGTACTGCCATATTCTCTGAAACGCCTTTGGAGACGGCTTATAGTGGAGAAATGAACATTCAATGCACGAGCAACAGATCTGGTTGACATTCCTGCTGTCAGCATGCCAATTGCACGCTCCCTCAATGCTTGCAACATCTGTGGCATTTTGCTGTGAGACAAAACTGCACATTTCAGAGTGGCCTTTTATTGTGGACAGTCTAAGGTACACCTGTGCACTAATCATGGTGTCCGATGAGCATCTTGATGTGGCACACCTGTGAGGTGGGATGGATTATCTCAGCAGTGCAGAAGTGCTCACTATCAAACATTTAGACAGATTTGTGAACAACATCTGAAAGAAATGGTAATATTGTTTATCTGGAATGAATTTTAGATCTTTGAGTCCATCTCGTGAAAAATGGGAGCAAAAACAAAAGTGTTGCGTTTATATTTTTGTTGAGTGTATAATCAATGATATTCTTACTGAAACAAATCTATGGTAGTGATGAACTCATGGGTGCCCAAAACAAGTGCATCCCTCCCATATTTGTCTCCGTTTAGTATAAATGTATTAAAGGCCTCTCTCATTTTCAGAGGGACCTCATGTCTATGTGGTGATAAAAATACTTACTATAGATTTATCAACCATGGATAGGGAGATCATGCTAATACCTACATTAACATTATAATGATAATGGGAATGGAATGTGACTAAAGAAATGGCCGAATATGTGTTATGTCTGTCATTGTAGTTTTTGAGGCTTTGTGACTCCGTAGCAGCAGGCAGTCTCCACCAAGGATCCCAGGCCACCTACAAGACAAGAGCCAGAGACGAGTACAGGGGCAAACAAAAGGGGCAAAGGCAGATGCGGAGAGAGAGAGTGTGAGAGAGAGATAGAGCCCAGTGTGCCAGATCCCCCCAGCAGTCTAGGCCTATTGCATCTTAACTATGTGTCAAAATATGGACAATAAGCTGGTCCCTAACTGAAAACTTTATCAAAGAAGAATGTTTGAAGTCTAATCTTGAAGGTAGAGAGGGTGTCTGCCTGTGGTCGGTAAATGGTTCCAGAGAAAAAGAGCCTGATAGCTGAAGGCTCGACTTCCCATACTACTTCTGGAGATTGATGGTACCACGGGCAGGCCAGCATTTTGGGAGCTTAATGTTGTAGAGGGGTTGTACGGCACTACAAGCTCGATAAGACAAATTAGTGCCTGCCCACTGAGAGCTTTATAGGTGAAAAGAAGTATCTTGAATTATATTCCATATTTAATGGGAAGCCAATGCAGAGAAGCTAATAGGTGTAATCAATCGGCGTTAAAGCAATGTTATACTCCAAGTGCCCTAATGATGCAGTAAGCTTTATTTTTTTACATCTGATTGTACGAAAAGTACCAAATTAAGAGCAAAATAAAGGAATAACTATAGCAAATTTTAGTTAATTAAATATTTCACTGAAATAATACAGTAAGTGGAGAGAGTGAGGCAGTGCCCAGTGATCAATTTACAGAGAAAGCAGTTCTTTTTCAAAATGTGTCACAGCTCAAATGCTTTAAATATCTTAGGCATATTAAACATTCACATGAATGCTTTGCATTCAGTGTGAAATAGGGCTCCTTCCCTCTTGCTCCATCTATGTACCTGCTTTGTGTTACGGCAGAAATTTAGCATCTTAACATGGCAGAAAAAAACAGCAATTCACAATGGTGCCAACTGTAGAAAGATGGTTAGCAGAGGACTAAACATAATGTTTCCTGGTCCCTTAAAGTTCTTTCTAACCAACCTGTAAATGTAAAGGACCCCATTTTTAAGGAGATAGATGTGTCTGAGAGGGTGAATTTATGTTATTGATTTATTTAGATAATGATGCTTTTATTTTGAAGGGAGGGTTTGCTTGCTGCAGGCTTTAGACCAGATGTCGGAAGCTTGGTCAAAAAGTTTGACTGTCGGGGTGCTGGTTTGGCGGAGTGGTTAGCAACCAGGCACCCCATGTATTTGCTCCTGCCGGTCCAGGTTCGAATCCCGCCTGTGACCAGTTTGCAGAGTGTCTTCCCCTACTCTCTCTCCCCCTTCACAAGCCTATCCACTGTCTCTCTCCTATCAATAAAGGCACAAAATGCCCAAAAAATACATTAAAAAAAAAAAAAGTTTGACTGTCATCGTACACGGGTGACGGAGCATCTGTCATGTACTGTCTGCCATTTGCATCCAGCTCGTCAGGGAAACAGGAATTTTTCAAATACTTTTTAGTTTAATGATTTTTGGTGGTTATGAAGTTGATCTTTTATCTTGTTAATATTATGGTACTTGCTGTGAATGTTATCAATTTTGTGATTTTTGTTCTTTTTGTTTCTTTGTTCAGCTCTTACAGTGTGTTTGTCGGAAATTCCTTCCCTTTTTTAAAGAAAGAATAAAAAGGGAAGGACAAACCATCAGTACAAGGAGTCCTCCATTGCTCTAGCTGGGTTAGGCTACAGTAAATGCTTTGTACAAGAAAACTGAATGCAACTCAAAATTCTGTGGTATGGCTTTTATAAATGATGACACTGCACTAATGCACCAATATATCAGTGGTTAGGTCTTTACATACAACCGCTGTAAGTTTCTGGTAAGTCATTCCTTTAGTTTGCTGCTCATTGCTGATTGAATTGCATGCATTTTTGCTTAGGTGTCAGAAAATGATTAGCTTAAAAGCTGAGCAGTACTTTAACTTGAAAGTTTGGTATGTTGGGAAACTTACAGTAGTGCCATAGCCATGCTTCACATGTACCCATCTAACAACACCTGAGTGCCATTCTCTATCTTTTTGGTTCATCAGGCATGAAGTTGATTGAGGTGTTGCTGGGTTTGCTGGGAGGTCAGAAGGTTACAGTCAATATAGACCATACTTGGTGTCACCCATGACCAAACAGACTCAAACATTTTACAGTGCCCCAGAAGACTGCCCCTATCAACTGTAAAATTGCTATGCCATACCAGAATCCAAATATTTTTGTTTTACTTTGAAATCTGTTGACATAGCAGAGCTCTGCTCATGCTTTTATGTTGCCTACATTTATCCAAATTAAACAATATTTTGAGTCAGAGATGGGTATCTATCATGGGACATTATGAGAATTGTGATGCACCCAGAGCCAACATCAAGTGTTCACTTTAATTCCAGGTTTGGCACTTCCACTATGGCCTAATTTTTCAGCTCTTTTGGGTCAAAATTTTCCAAACAAAAAGAGCTATTGATGATTAACTTTGCTGTCACCCACACCATGTTGCTTTTAGCTCACATTTTGATAATTAACACTGATATCCTTATATATATATATATCTATATCTATATCTATCTATATATATACATATATATATATATATATATATATATATATATATATATATATATATATATATATATATATATATATATATATATATATATATATATATATGTTTTATTTATATATGATACGCAAGATTTTTCATTAATTGTTTAAAGGCTGTATTTTCAATGTTCTTTCTGCTTGGATTACTTGTAGGGACTGGTCCCTCACATTTGCTCTTTCCAGTTCACCCCTGAGCAAAAAAGGTGTAGGAATATTAATCCCTCATCAAGCTTGTAGCAGCTAGCTGCCCGGCTGTCTCTTTATCTTCAGTGCACCGCATGTCTTTTCGTCTTCACATCTCCTTGTTTTTGATAACTCATGCTTGCTCAAACTTTTATAGCATCAGCAATCTTAGCCTCTCTAATTTTTCAGACCCTTTACAAAATTTGCTGTATACATGCATATTCCTTCTGTTTGAATCTGTTAACAGTTTAACTTAGTAAGAAATGGAGAGAACTGTTTACTTAAACACGTTACTCATGCCTACAAATGCCATAAAAACACTTACATGCTTATGTCAAAATAAACAGTGTGTCATAAAGACAACATGTCCATGTGCTCCTTTTTGCACTCATACTTTCACACTTCCATGTCCAGCAGCTACAAAAACAATGATTACATTTTGCATGCTATGGTCCTGTTTATAAGAGAATTTGCAGAATTATTTTAATGTATGGATAAATTGTTATATTAAAGTTTTTGCTAGTTGTCTCTGAAAACAACATCAATCAAGCAATTAAGATTAATGATAAAGCCTCTTGACAATTTAATTGCTCCTTGCAGAGATACCAAACAGTCTTAGGAATCCTTTCACTTTAAAACACCACAGATAAATTGGTTTATTTTACATTCAAAAACAAAGAATACCCGCAAGCAGATTTTAATTTACTAGGTTATATATTTGTTTAAAAAGAAACCTTTCTTTGCAAAGTCAAGACACACATGTCACCACGTGAAATTTATGTGCACAGTGAGTGTCCGTTTAGGCATCATGGCAAAACAAGCTGACCTTGCCCTTAAAAAAATATAGAGAATATTTATCAAGTGATGTAGACCTGCTAAGTCATGCCAAGGGTTCATAACATGATAAATCTCATTCACCAGCATAATGTTGTTTCAGCTCAAACTTGCAGTCACTTTGGGACCTGCTCCCTATCAAAATAAAAGCCACTGTTCAAATAAACTCAACACACAAGTCCAGACCTGGTGTTTCTTTACAGGCAAGAGCTATTCTCATGAAGATTAATGTTTTGTTTTATTTTTTTCTCCTTTGAGTAATCTGATATTAAGCAAGCAGTTATCAAGGATTTTGATATCTACTCATCCACTGAATAGTTATTTGATAGTCTGGCATACATTTCTTCCCATGCAAGATGAAATAATTAAAACCGAAATATGAAACCTGACCAATTCAATTGACTTCACTACTATTGCTTTTTATGACATCATAAAGAGGATCAGTGTGATTACATTTGGTGTCCTTTAGGTGTGTGTGAATGTATAGATACTTAACTAAACAACTTCTATTACAGTAATTTACTTTGGACACTTGGGAATACTTATGAACTGGAGTACACGCAGGAACAACACAACTCTGGACTGAAAATGGAAAACACTGCTATGGGAACTGGAGAACCAAGAAACCCACATCACCTGTTGAGACATCATGGTATGTAGTCAAGCTGGATGACTTAAGAATGTGACAACAAGAAATCCCTTTCAGATATTTAGGATCAGAGGATGCCAGTAACTTTTATGCATGCCTCTGCAGTCTGCAGCATTCATCATGCATAGCCTCCCTGTGCTTCGGGAATAATTCTAAAACTGCAACATCAGTTAGCATTTAAGACTTGGAACTGTAATTGTTGGATTTTTTTTGTCTGCAGGCCAACACATGCTCAATTGACCACCTTTGACTTCAAAAAGTGATTAAATTGAGTGTTTAATGTTAGGTATGATCATAATTTGTAATCTAAAGGTTGCAGTCTTCAGTTTGTTGTCCATTTCAGCGAAGGCTTTTTCCATATTTCTATCTGAATTTTGTCCTGCTTAAAAAGACATTGAATCGTTATTTCCTTTCAAAAGGTAAGAGTGAAATCAGTTCTGTGGCATTCCTAGTTTTGCAATTGACTCAGTTTGTTATTTTAAACTAAAATCGAGTCACTAATTTGTGCTTTCACAATGCATTGGCAGCTTTAGTACACAGTATAGTTGACATATGTTGTCTTTTTTTTGTTACATCTTTCCTCCTTCAGCAACAGTGGCTTAGGGTCAACCTGACCTAAATTATTTTAAAGGTCTCATGTTTTACTCCTTTTCTGCAGTCTAACACGGATCCTTGATGTCTTCATGAAAAGCTAGTCAATCCATCAATCTTTATTTGTATAGTGCCAAACAAGTGTTATCCCAAGACACATAAACTCTACATTTTATGAATACACATATATGCATAGATACATACAGTATATGCATAAATAAAATACACCTATACATATGTTTTTGTTCACGTGTCTATGTACAAATGTCCATGTGTATGCATGCTTGTGTCCGTCTGTCTCTGTGTGTGTATGTGTGTATGCATGTGATAGAGAGAGTATATCAACATTTATATCAAACTCCTTGCTGACGTCAGCAGGATGACCTAACAAGACAACTTTAAGAGTCTTAATGAGTCCTATAAAGCAGATGTTAACAGTAATGTTATGATTCTTTCAAAGTCAGCCCAGAAAATAGCAACTACAAGAATAATCAAATATCATTATGACATGTTAAAGACAACACTAGGCTGTGTTAAACCCACTCACGCCTTTTCTCCTCCCTCTCTGGCACTTGTGCGGAGGGGCAGGGACGGAGGCGTGGGTGCACCTTGCTGCGCTTAGAGTGCCCCTCTCTTCGCACTGCAGGAAACTTGCAAAGTGTGCTGGACACACCCTGTCGGCGTGGCGCAGAGGCCTGTTCTGCGAAATTAGAGCCTGCAGTGTCTATTTTTTTTCCAATTAAATCAATGCCCCTCCTTGCCTTTAAATGCGCTGCAGGTGATGCGCTGCAGGCGATGCGCTGCAGGCAATGCGCTGCAGGCAATGCGCAGCGGCTGATTGGTCTGACTGATCCCTGCCACCGGGGTTACAGCCTGCTGGAAAGACCCTGTGCTGCGCCACAAAATTAGGGCCCTGCATGACAACTGATTATAGCAGTTATTCTAAAGGAATTTAATTTTGACTGTAAACTATATGTGTTTAAGATATCTTTTATATTAAGTTACATTTACTATATGAGTTGTGTTTAAGGACAATTTCTACCTATGTTTAAGACATAGGTTCACTTATCTATGTTGAGTGGACCATACCAAACATACTTTAATACTGATCAAAAACAGTTTTTGTGTATATGCAAAATATTGTATGCTTAACACTATGAGAGTTCTTGAAAGATAGACTGCTTAGTTTTAAAAATGTGGATTACCACAGTGCAACATATTATGTCACCTTGCCTGATTCTTGTCATTACACAGACCAAGCTACAGTACATTTTTATGGATGCAAAGATCTTGGCAGGTTCCAGTGGTGACATTAAGGCCGAAGTCTTCACTTAAAAGTAAAAGCATTAAAAACTGCTTGTTATTGAAACACTTGTTATTGATGTGTTAGTACACAGAAACACTCTTTCCTGCATAAACAAACACACATTCAATTCACACAAGGGTTGATACAACAAGAATACTTCCACACATAAAGAATTTAGTGCTTGGAGAGGGAGATGAAGAACATGTTCACTTAAATCAGCACGCTAAAAGATGCACTATGCTTGCTCAGCTTAACATACAGATAAAGCACCAAAGGGAGACCCAGGGGAGTCAAGGGAAGCTTTCTTTTTTTGTCCTGGAGTGTTTGGATAAGAATAGAACTGCATGACTCTGAAATAGCACCTTTTTTTCTCTTACTGCACATCTGTTTACTTTGAAAGTGTATCTCTTGCATTCTTACACTTGACTTGGTGACTTCATCACTTCCCTCTGGACACAGAATATGTAAGTGAGTCAGAATGCTCAACAGGATTCTCTCTGCACGCAAGCAGCAACTGGTAAGGAAAGATCTACACATGGTAAAAGACTTGTGGCCTTCCCTGGTTTGGATGTACCTTATGGTTTCCAACAAAACTGTGATGTAAAGATCAGTCATTAGCTACTATTTTTGTCACTACATCCAGTCCACAAACTATAGTGACTGTTTTTTTACAGACAATCTTTTAGTCAGTGAGGAGAAAATTCAACTTTTTTTCCAAATTTCTTGACAGCTTTATTGATGTTTAACAAAAAAAACTAAACGTGAAAATGGAATATCATTATGCTCTCCACACGGTTTTCTTTAGAAGGGCTTTGGGAAAACATAGCCTCCAATTTAATGACGTGGTGTGGAGGCTGTCCAGGAGAGCTATCAATTTGAACTAGATATTTGAATTTCTATATGAACTTTGAAATAACAATCCATATTTTAAACATCAGAGGGCCAAGCCAACAGGGGCTAATCCCAGTGCAACTCAATCCCATTACTACCTTGCCCTGATCAACAGAAAGTGCACCTTGGGAAAATATTATGCATTATTATTTTATAGTTAATATTCTAAAGAGACAATGCATCATCAGCTCTTTGGATTAAAGCGGTGCTTGTATAAGACCATAAAAACATTAAAGAGGAGGATTTTTTTCAGATTTTATTCTAGGGATATAAGAGCCAGCATATGAAAGCTGATTCAAGAAAGGTGCACACTTTTGTCTGACCTGTGGTCACTTCTGTTTTACAGTATTTCAAACGAGCTGTGTAAAGAGAAATAGAAAGACAGCCAGATTAAAAGAATTTGCAATGCGAGTAATGCATGTATGGAACAGCACTGGATTGAGCAACTAATTTGAGACTTTATTCCTTTTTTTTTTTTTTTTTTAATTGGGACTATATTTCAGCCCTGGGGTTTGATGGCACAGCAGCCAAAGTTGGCTTGCAATGTGTAGGTATAATTTTAGCATTGCAGGAATAGCTTTATCTATCTTACTGTATTTTATAATTTCATCTAACATGGAAACTTGTTTAGATTCAAGCATTAAAAAATTATATCAAAATATTATGGATTATTTTGAATTCCTTTCATCCTATTCCCATTAAGTTCTGAACTAGGTATTTCAAATGGTGAAAATGTTCCTCTGTTTCTGCGACTAAATGAATAAGAGGGCACTCTCGGTGCCTTAATATAAATACTGCTAGTACTGGAACAGACAGCACAATGATGCAGCAGGTAGTAGAAAGGCCCTCACAGCAGGTAGTAGAAAGTTGCTGGCTCTAATCCCAGTCAGGGCACTTGAGCTTCCTTCCACACACCAAACACACGCCCATTAGTTTGACTGGTGATTTCAAATTGCCCTTAGGTTTAGGTATGAGCATGAATGGTTGTCTGTCTTTCTATGTGGTCCTGGTTGACGGGTGACCGGTTCATGG
The DNA here is from genome assembly GCA_036419115.1 of Scarus forsteni. NCBI lineage: Eukaryota > Metazoa > Chordata > Actinopteri > Labriformes > Labridae > Scarus > Scarus forsteni. Next base: position 42,507,370 of record JAZDUH010000098.1, read on the forward strand.
TGTGCCCTGCTTTGCCCCCAGTGTCACCTGTAACAGGCTACAGCCCCCTCTGCTGTATATTGGAATCTCCCCAAAAGAAAGTGCAGTATAGATAATGAATGGATGGGTGGTACTGGAACAAAAGTGATTATGGGTTATTGTTCATACTTTCTGAAAATGCTGTGAACCTTGCTGGGTCCTTTCAGAGCTTCTGTCAAAAAAAAAATCGATCATTTGATTGTTGTTGCTCAAGTCTATTGAAGCCCATTTATACCACTACAATTTTGTGAAAAACTGACATTGATTGAAAAAGTCTTGGGGAAGTCATATTTATAAAACATGAAGTTATGACTTTGAGATAATAAATTCATACTTTTTTAATAAAACTGAGTAATGTTATTCTTATGACTCTGACCTTAGAAATGTCATCTCATTTATGAATAACTGGATTTTTTTTTTTTAATCTGGTGGGTTTAACAACACTGCAAGCCTGTTATTAGTTTCCCCTCATTTTCATTGTCTTTTAAGGCTGTCCTGGTCTGTTCTATTTATATAAAGGGCTAAGCTGCATTCTTTGTATCAAGTCAACAGTGAATCCTACCTGCCCACTCTGGAGACATGGACAGGGGGCTTGTGCTCGGCTGTAGCGGCTCAACCCCTCTCAATGAGTGTTTGCTGATACTGATGAGGGGCTACATGAGTGATTAATATTTATTTCTGGCTGTAACACTGGCTATCTATTTACACTGAGAACGTATTTAAATCATTTTAAATGCTTAATAATTACACACACTTGATTACCACAAATTAGACATCATTTACGTAGTGTATGTCATGTTTTGTGTACCAGGTGCCTAATGTTTTAGTGTTAGCTTACCTGTATCATCAAACCAGGCAGCAAGCTTGTTTTCACAGATTAAGTTCAGGGAATATTGCCATGTCACGTCTACAGCTGGCCCTTTCTCAAACCTAAATTTCTCCATGGTCTTTTATTATGAAGCTGAACAAACTAAACATTGGTTTCCACTGGGACACAGGGACCTGCCAAAACTGAAGGCCTGCATTCCTGTAGTAAACAGAGATACATAACATAAATGTCACCTTCAAGCCTCTAATGTAGGCCATTTTGGAGAGGGTGAGTGACTCAGTTTTGACAGCAAGTACCCCTCCCAAATATGGCGCTCGTGTTGACACACTGCAGCCTTGGCAGTTTCTACATACGCATGTCTATGCCCTCATCTACAGTGGGGGCAGCTTGAGGTACATTTTTATGACACTGTGCCCTACAACCAGCCCAGTCCACTGGGAATCATGCCGGTTCTCCCAATTAGCCACTTCAGGCCTGGTTAATATTAAAGTCTGAAGGACTTTAATTAAGTATCTGTATTTGTTTAAAGAACAACTTAACTAGACCAACAAATTTCAGTTTGGGGCCTTTGTCAGGGTCAGGCCACGGTGACAAAACAAAAGGCTTAGTGGTTTTCACACATGCATACTTTATTTCAGTGTCTTTTATCTCTTAGATTGGGATGCAGTAATGTAAAGAAGTAGTTATTTATTTTGTTCTGCAGTAACCAAACCCCAACTTCCATATAGTCTCCCTGTGTAGTGTTCCATGTGTGTCCACTGTGCGGTAAATTGCCCCGAGTCTTGTCAGTCAGTTAGTTGTCTTCATCTTGAGTCTTCATCTGTCACCATTATGTGTCACCCTGCATTAATCACCACCAAGGGATTACTCTCACAAGTAAAGCTATACAGCACTAGTAATATTTAAACCTGAAGGACACCAGTTACCATTTACAGTGAAGTTAGTTAATAGTAGTCCACTGCTGGAAAGAATTTTAGAATAGCTGTTGTGTTTACTAACAAAAGCACAAACAAAAATTTCCACTTACCAAAGTCAACACTTTCATGGTTTTTATTATTCATCACATTAAAGTCTCCTTATCATTATGATCTTTCTTAATTGTCTTACAAATATTAAGTTATCCACAAAAATAAAATAACTTAGATTATGACCATATTAAAACAAAAAAAATACATACATACATGACATTTATGACATGAAAATGCATATTGTCTATAGCTCCCAGAGTTTTCCTGGACACAGTTCTGTATGTGCAAACTATTTATCAGAACCAAAACAACTTGATACACCAGAAACATAACTCCAGATTTTATACCCAACAACTTTCGACACAGAAACACATTTGTTTGAAATAAATTACGCTGTCTGATGATGAGCCTCACTCATACAAGTTTCTTGGGATCAGATTTGATCCTCAAAATGTGCATAGGCAGAAATCCATGATAATGTTATCACTTCAATACTTTACTTGACATCAGAATATCCCTATTTGCACACATTGAAAGAGTGTGAAGAAGTGTGTCGATACATCACAAAACGTTAACAGTGCCGCACATTGTACATTGCATCACAAAATGGGAAACACTTTGATCGATAACAGCTTAGGATGTTTATAGTGTGAGGAACTGAAGCCTGTCCATATGAACTCCGTTCCCTGATGCACTTCTAATGTACCAACAATATTTGTGCAGCGCTTATTGTTTTTATTTACAATGCTGTTCAGATTATGCCTAAGATTACTGTACTTGTGCAATGTACTTTGACAGTCCTCTTACATTACTCACCACAGACGACACATGAAACATTTTAGTTCAAATAACTCAGCACAAAGTATCTCCACAATCACAAACACTTTTAACAATGGTTTTCAAACAGCACTATATTCATATGAATTCACATACTCAATCTTACTGTGTTTTAATTATTTGGCAGCTGGTATTTGTGGATTTGGTTTCAGCACACACTATTCTAAAGAAGAAAACATTTCTGTTTCAGAGTCTGTGGAACACCAGGAAGCAGCACGATCAGTCAGACTATTGGTGATAGAAGTTCAGCTTCAGTCTTTTGATGATTAAGCTAGTTTGCCTGACAGGTTTTACTTGTTGCTGTCTTCAGCTAAGATAAGATTGCCCCTTAAATCAGCCTTAAGATCTAGTCTTTTTTGGTTTGGTTTAGGAATCTGCAAAGCTTATTTCAAGTTATAGTTTTTGTAACTTTTAGAAGTTCTCTCTCTGGCTCGTTTCAGTTGAGCCAGGCAATCCCACAATGCATTTTTGGCGGTGCATCAAAATTCTAAACTAATCTGAATTACCTTTTGACAAAGCATTTTAACCTCAAACTACCAATTTGAATTAATGACTATCGGGACAGTTATTTATTTTTCAGTGACACAGGATATATTTGTATGTCATATGATGATACTGTATATACAAACTCATTAAAACCAATACTGGCATCAATAAACCATTATTTCACCTTTTTTTATAAGTCTCTCCATTACTTGAATATCTCTGTTTGCTTTAAAGAAATACAATCCTACCATGAATTATGATAAATTGGTTTCAGTGGAATGTGATCATAGATGTTAACCACTTGAATAATAACTTTGGAGAAAATGGTGATAAGAAGGTAGACGTATTTAAGTGTGGCTGAAAATTTGACAGTATTGGCAAACTTAGTAAATCAACATTTTGATCTTAATCAGATATTGTGCCGATCATATCATGCATCCCTAATTTTTTAACACGTTAGTAGACAGGGAGCATGGCAAATACTGTGCTGAATAAGTGTTATATTATGCTGTAAGACAATTTCTGGGCTGTGGGCTGGGGAGAGGCTATTGACTAATAAATGATTTGCTGGAACAAAAAGTGATGGTAACCTTTTCCTGCATATTGCATAAAATGCGTCAGTCTTTTCAAAGTAAGTATTACTGTTAACATGAAGCAATATCTATCTTTTCTTTCTGCATGCAATCTTTTCTCCCCCTCAACTTCCTCTTAGCTCACCTGTTATACATATACCACACTGCATATGCTGATGAAATAAGAATAGTTTGCTACATCAGAGCCCAGAATTCCAACTAACAGCCTTCAGATGTCTATCTGATACACCTTTGTTTCTTTCTCAAAGAGAAATGTAATCAATACCCATACTCTTTGACATTTGGCAGCTTAAGACATATGCCGTATGTGCTCACACATCACAACCATGAACTTCCATTCTTTTGTTTTTTGCTGGCTTAACTGCTTCACACTCCTGGAAAACAGCAGTCCAGTGCAAAAAGGTATGGGGCAAATGTATAACAGTCATACTCCCCTTTCAAAATAAAAGTTTTCATTTAAAAATGTCTTATTGTTCTCTGTGTAGTACAGTCTTTTGTGTGTTTTCTTCATTTACAGACGCTGACCCACTCTGTTATCCTGCACTCTTCACACACCACGTAGCAGCACCAGTGAAACTTGCAGTTGCAGCGTTCGCTTCGTGTCTGCTGCAGGATGTTGTGGCCTCTTCCACAGCACAGGCTCTCACAGTTGTCCATGCCTGGGCTAGTCTTGTTGCAGATCCTGCCCTGTGTGCCTGCAGAGTCCGACCCCAGGTCCCGCTCACAGAAATCTGGGGACTTTTCGAAATAGACCAGTTCGTTTATGCCTGGCCGTCGCCGGTGTGAATGATGGTGGTGATTGTGGTGGTTGTTCTGATGATGGTGATGGTGATGGTGGTGATTGTGGTGGTTGTGATGACTGTGGTGGTTGTTGTGGTGGGAGTGGTCGAGCTGTCCAGTGTTTCGGTTGTGAGCCTTGATCAGGGTGGCGACTTGGAAGCGCTCTTTGAGGATCGAGCCCACCACCCGGAACTCTGGGGTGACCTGCCAGCAGGTCTTCAGCTGGCAGCTCCCAGACGTCCCGTGGCACTTGCATTTCCTTCTCATGTGGTCAAGCACCACCTGTGGAGAGGACAGATTAAAGACAGACAAAAAGAGAGAGTGGGATGGAGCAAGGAAGTGAGAGGAGGGAAAGAAAAATAAGAAAACAATAAGGATTAATGATTTTCCTTAGTTGCAGGCTACTTCTTACACTACATGTGGTACAGTTTACTGGCATTGCCTGAATGATTCTATTTGAAATACTCAGCTTATGAATGTTTTGATGAAAAGCCAATGACACATAATGCCCTGAAGATTCAAAAACAAGAAATCTGGACTGTGTTGAGTTTTGGGAAGACGTTAAACTTCTCATCCAAGAAGAACTGAAGAAGCTTCTTGGATGAGAAGTGACACATCTTCCCAAAACTCAACACAGTCTAGTTGTCGAACACACTGATATCAAATAACACACATGAATGCAGGCATTTAGCAAACAGAGACCAGTGCCATTAGTCATAATATGCTATCTGGTAATTACTTAACACGATACCCTGGCACACTGTCTTATATTATTAACATGTTTTCGCTTGATGGTTACTGCTGCCAAAAAAAAAAAAAAACAGTGTCACTTGGCTTTATCCACCACTACTTCAGTGGAAGTCAGTTATCAACCCAGCAGATAAAAAATGTTGCAATTTTTAAGATCCTTTTCCACAAAGCAGTCATCTTAAACAATAAAACATATATTTACAAACAAACTATTTTGATGCTTTTATGTATTGCTCAATTAAACACTATTAGTTTTTAGAAAGAAGAAAACACATATCCAGTGTCTCCTCTGTTCCGACTTGTTTTGGCCTTCGTACTGTATGTAGCCACCTTGAGTTCACCTAGTGTTTGTTATTTCATGGTAAGAAAAATAAATCTGGCCTGATGACAGCTGGTGAACTGGTGATATAATCATATTTCAGGATACATTTGATATCAGCCACTGATGCTGCTAAATGTTATGCCAATGGTCAAGGAGATTCATTCTGGTTCTAGTCTTGAAGGCACAGATAAATGGGGTCAAATGACATTACATGTTGGGTGTTGTTGTTTGATTTATTACCTTTCATTAGTGTTAATTGTGGGAAGTAGTAAAGTCAACAGAGGAGGTGAGGTTGGACAAGTCATATGACAACGACTGCCAAAACACAAGACACTGGAAACAAAGAGAGACCAAGTTACCCTCATTACGTTTTTGGCACATAACCATGTCCCAGGTAAATGTTGCCACTTTTCAACTAGTACAACAAGTTACACTGCAGTTGTTGGCTTTTCTGGGGGCCAATAGCTGATTACAGCATACTGAAAAACTAAGCACTGACAGCCCACCAAGAACAGTCTAGCTTTGCGCTCCTTTAGGGGAGCTAGGTCACACATCCAAATACAAACACATGGTGAGGTGAGGTGCTCAGTTATGACTTTAATGGCTCTGGTGTAAGTGTAGCTACCTTTTGGGGTTAAGTACTTAAGTGTTTCCAATTTAGCTCCATTGCAATAATGTAAAATTTGGTGCCTCCTAAATGTGCTGTGTACATACAAAACCTGCAGTAGCTTGCACCTATATATCAGCAATGAGCAATTTCAGTTACACAAGGGGCATGTAAATTTCATTATCACTTTCTCAGGGCCATATTATGACCTATGTTGTATTCTTGGAATAAGATGATCATATTAATAACTTATCAAAAAGAGTCAACAATGTCATGGTGTCCAAACTATTCTATTTCCACATCATTAAAATGCCTAAATATTTGTTTATATAAAAAGTCAATGTAGTACTTTTATGAGAATAGATAATACTACTGTAAAATTCACCAAATGTTCACTAAAAATATCAATTTCAAATATGTCAGCTCACTGATACCTAGGTATCTCTGATGCTCAATTGAAGCAAGTTAAGCTGTAACACAAAATATTTGCCTTCTTCAAGGAAGACTTTTTTAACATGTTCGTTCAAATGCTCCATCTGTTTTAGTTAAATAGTTACAGCCAATACTTAACGAAAAAATCTTAAGAAAATGTTGGTGAATGAGGCAAATTGTCTTTTAGTGCTTTAAACAAAGCAACATAAAAAATAATGAAAGTAATTATGAGGATTTTCAACTAAGTGGATACACTACAGGCCCTGGGCTGAGCAGAGCAGAGAAGTTTCCATTTTTGACCTTATATCTGGAAGAATTGTAAACAGGGATCTTGACAGCACATGTACACAGAAAAACCAAAAATCTATATTCACAGTCTATCATAAAGCAACATTTTGTCCTTCCAAGTAATATCTCCTGATGGGCTTTGTTTGTGCTTGTGTTTATAGGTCAGCACCTGCACAAAACTTTGGGATCCAATTACCAACAGGAACACAAGGCCACCCAGAATACTGACAGATGCTGCTGCTGTTGCAAACCCTATCAACATGTACAATCACGCACACATACACACAAATGCTTGGCACTTGTGCAGTGACACAAATTCCAACACACATGCTTGTTATAATGGTATTGTCCACTCATTCACTCAGTCTTTGTCACCAAAATCAGACAAACCAATAAAATGTTTTAAATGCAGGTGTTTTACTTGTCTGTGCACCTTCCTTTTTATGTGAAAAATGTGCTCTTTGCATTAATGCTATTGTGTATATAACGGCGCTGCACATCAGTTCTACTGACCAGTATAGTGTGTATCATGTGCAGAAACTATCTGGTACTCTTTTTTTTACTTTAAATCAGAGGAAGAAACTCTGCTAAGAACAGCATCACATACTTTCTTGTTATGAAATTATAGCCCCCCATCCTTTATTTAGCAGGGATCTCGTTCATTAAAAAAACAGCAGTACCACCGAAGGATAGAGAGGAAAAAATAGACACAAGAGGGATCTCTCATGTACCTTTTAGGAATGACAACCACTTAAGCACTCTTTCAAAGTTAATGTCAATTAGATTGATGTCAAAATCAAATCCCTCTCTTTTGCTGTTCTTTTGTTCCAGCCCATCTCCAAAAAGGACTGAGAGCAAGTTGTTGAATGCCCCAGAGGTTTTGGTTTGCGTGCTCTCCAGCTCGACTTCATGCCGCGCAGTGAGGTTTCACAATTGAGCAAACCATGCAGAGTGAAGAAGGGAAAAAAAAACATGTTTCCTTGTTCTGTGGCATGAATGAGCAGAGGGGTGGACGAGGGAATGAAATAGAGATAAACTGAGCCACTTGACTCATCTGTATGGAATGAATAAGTGAAAAAGAGCAGCAAAAGAAAACACTTGTGCTTGCCAAAGTTAATAGGGATCAGTCACGGTCTAAAAAAGTATTGTTAAAAAAAATAATCTGGTTCCTGTTGCAAAACCTTTCAAGTGATAATGATGAATTCATTGAGAGTTTCTGCAAATGAGTGACAGAATAGTTTACTTTTAACTTATTAGACAGGGTTAAAATGTTAGAATAAATTACAATTACACATCCTACAGGAAAAAACTTGTTAATCTGAGTAGGGCTGCTTTAAAAGGATGTGTTGTTGTGCATTACATTTTAAGTCAGATCCAAGTACTGAGAGAGGATAATGATATAAAAATGTGATTGATATAAGCATTTGATCGACCAAAATGTGCCATCAAAATACCTAATTATAATAAGGACGTTTGTGGGTCAGTGTGGTGGTACCATCACTCTAAGCTACACCATTAGCTTTGGCTGTCACAGGCTGATGTGTCCTTGGGCAAGCTACTCAACCTTAACTTGCTCTCACTCCAATTACAATAGTTTGAAATATTTTGAAATTGACTTTTTATTAGCATTAACAATTCTCAAAACACTTAAACAATTTGGGGTAATTTTATCCTGTTAAACAGGGCACATTTGTAATGTCTGCGTTCAAGTCTGCGTTTAAATGTAAAAGTACATCTATGAGATTTCCTTTTGAGATTTTATGTTTTTATTTTATGATGAGAGGCTGTGAATAGTGACTGTAACTGGGGCTAGCTGATATCTGTTGTGCATGATTTGAAGTAGATAAATGACTATGGCTTCTTATGGTTTATATAATCTTGTTTGCGTTAAACATAATTATATTATATACTATTATATACTGAAATATATAACTTTATAACTTGTTGATTCATCTCACCATAACTGTTTTATATTTTATAGTACAGTAAAAGTAGATTGAAAATGGAATGCAATGAAAAAGAATAGTACTTACTTGACTTCCACAGGTTTGTGGGCTACTTTTACTCAGTAAATTTCCTTTGAGTAACTGCTACTCAATACCCGATGTATCAGAACCTGGATGTGCTCATGGGTTTGTTAAAGTTGCATACAAATACATGCCACTCAAGTTTTTGTGATATTTATCAATGCAAACTTTCAATCTAAATAATTATAAGGGCCCTAATCAAAAGGCAAGTCTCCTCTAGCACAGCTAGCTATATGTGCTATTTAGTGAATGTTTTGTCAAAAACAGTATGGGCATACAAAACTATAACTCACAGAGTATTTAGACTACATTTTCACACATATCTCTAACTTATTTTTTATTTATGATGACAAGTTCCTTCCCTTTCGTTTTTGTTCATCATTTGGGCCAAATAGAATTATACACTACACTATGTTACTAGGGGTGGCAGTGGCCCAGCTAGGGTGGGTCACCCCACTATCAATGGGAATGTGTTGCCTAAAATTAATGTGTAATTGGGCAAGACACTTGACCCTGAGTTGGTGTGTAAATGGGTATAAAGAACATAGATGTGCTAGCCTCAGCTGTTGGATAACTTGCAATGAAATGTTTCCCTACTGTGAGTGAGTGGGTGTGATTGGGTAGGTGTGGCCTGTGTTTAAGATGCCAGAAAAAGACTAGAAGAGTGCTATACATGCTCAAGTGCATTTACCATTTATCTCTTCTGGAACAAATGACTCATTAACTCACCACACCCCATCTGTGCAACAAAACAACTCAGGGTTTCAGATACAATTCAGATCAACACTTCTTACCTTGTCTTGAGTAGATGAGAGTGCTACCATTACTTAGACAAAGTTCTGTCACAGTAACATTGATTTTACTTGAGTTCAGTGTTTTTGCTTTTTCACTTCTGCTGAAAGGTAATATAATATATAGTATGTATTTACAAGTAGTTGTTTTCATTTTATACACATGCATCCAGTCTGTAAAAACATAACTGGAGCAATGCACACATTAACTAAACCAGGACACTGGTGAAGCATTTCAGTAATCTAAATTCAGGGAGCATTGATGCTCAATGTTAATACATCATGTAGGTTACTTTTTTACTGAGGTAATTCTGCATCCAAATTTCAAACAGGCTGAAAATATTGATAGGAATATGAAGGCTTAGTGACTTGAAAGTAAACAACATTTTAATAGTTAAAAAGCACTTGCCCAGTTCAAAAACACAGCATTTGGTTCTGTATTTACATTGGGGCAGCTGTAACCCCAGGATCACAAATGTGCTGGCCTGAAACACACAGCAGAGTCTGTAATCATAAAAACTCCCAAACCCACTTAAACCTTAAAGACACAAACTGACCCAGGAGTCAGGACTGGATCCACATGGCTACTGTTTGAAGATTGATTCCAAGCAGAATAGAGGTTTCAAAGCATGACAAAACACCAACAACAGCTTTAAAGATTTTTTTAAAAAGACTTTACCATAAGTCATAATGTTATGGAAGGGAAAATGAAGGTAAAATTCTTGGCAACACTCTATGATTTGATTACATTAGAAGATATTAGGAGAAATGCTCTGAAGAGGTTAACGCTTGTTTTGTCCTCTCAGGAACCCAAACTTAGAAACAAACATTTTCAGTACAGGATCAACAGTTACCTGCTCAAACATATGATTAAACCGTAAGTGTGTCTGGATTTCTTACTTAAATACCCAGAGCAGTAACAGGGGGGCACTTTCAGGGCTAAGCAGCTCCTCATTTACATACCACATGTTGAGACTGAGATTTATTTATGTTACAAAACATGTTGTGAAGCAACATATTCGGAAAAAACAAACAAACAAACAAATAAACATTTTAAAATATAATTTCTCAAACCTCTTTTCCAGTAGACCCTATTCTAAGAAGATACCAGCATGCAAAAGAATTTAGGCCCCTTTAAATAAGACCCAATCCCAAACTGGTTGCCTTAAGCAAGAAACCCAGAAACTTAAACTGTGTCCAGTTTACAATAAAATGGGTTTTATTTAGGGTTAAGGGCATAAAAATGAGTAATGAAACACATTATGATGGCCTAGGAAAGTGTGTTAAACATGATGGACCACTAGATAGTATATAATAATATATTATAATATAATAATATATTATATAATATAAACATAATAACATCCATCATGTGTATATTACATTACAATTTGTATTACATTACAGGGAAGATTTCACTACAATATTAAATTCAAAATTGGGCTACATGTTACCACAAAATGATACCTACACTAGTTTATTTACTATTTTATCTACTATTTTATTTTTATTTTTTGCACATTTTACAACTTTAAAGCAATATAAAGAGGACAATCCAAGCAGGAGAAATTGTTATTTTTCAAATCATATCAGCCTCCTTGTTTTAAAGAAATAAACACCCAAACAAATATCTTAATTATAAATTATATCCATCTATATCTGTATATAATAATGGCTTTCTGCATTTGCATGAGAGACAGAGCGAGCATACAGCAGTCAGCTGGTGTGTCTCCTCAGTAAGTTCACCGAGGAGATGAATGGAGGGGGGTTGACTAGTGAGGCACAGGACTTGTAGTAATGTCTTGATGGGATGCTACCTTGCAGTGCTTGGACAATGCCAAAGCACTGCTTATTAACCTGAAAAGATCCTTTTTTTCTTTCAGTTTTTTAAATGGAGCTTCAAATCTACTAATTATAAAAATATAAAAACACAAATGAACAAACCTTTTCATTTAAAAACAAGAAAAAGTTAGTTTACTTCGCTGTTATTAGAAATCAAGATTGTTTTTGCAACTTATAATGCAACCCACTTCTAGTCATCTGGTTCCCAGTTAACTTTGGCCCCACAGAATGTCTGTTGGTCAAGCTCATGGGTTTATTCCAGTCATTGTGGGGGTTCCATGTGAATTTTTGTATGAACAATCATAAATATACAGGGTGGTGGTAGATTCAACCTGTAACATATGCACATGCATGTTTTAAGTCATATGACATGTGAACCCCCATTTATCCATCACTACTACAGTTATTTGTCATTTTGACATAATAATGGTGCAGCTTATGAATTAAGAGCCCTGTTGTGCAACCATTTTGGCAGCACATGTGTCTTTCCTCTTTTCTCTATGTTTCAATACCATGCGGTCAGGAAAATGCTGCCAAATTCTACACACTGCCCCTTTAAAGGTGTAGTGTGTAGATGTTGGCAGCATTTCGCTGAACAGAAACGGAGAATATAGGATTATTATTTTGATTTGTATGTTAAGTCCATTCTTATATTTATGTACCGCGGATCTCCCCTTTGTGGAGGCTGACATAACAATTGTCCATTTTGTCTTCTGGTGGGTTTTGGGGACAAAAAGAGAGAAACGTGATTTTTAATACAAGTCTGGCCACCAGTTCTGAAATCTACTTGGATGGCAAGTGGCATCTTAACTTACCTAACATGTATTAAAATAATATTTACAATATGATTGGTCAGCATTTCTTAAAAGAGACTGTGGTCTGACACCCTGGTTTGTTTGATTCGTGTTTGATTCCACCATCTTTGAGCTCTGCACTTGGGTTGTGCCATCCGCCAATTCAGCATCTGAGGAACAACACCTGGGTGTGAGTACATGTATCCACTTATCACATAAAACATGCTGCAAAGGGTTTGTAGGGTTTGTTTTGCAGACTCTTAAAACCGCAACAAAAGAAAATGATTCCAGGTGAGGGGTACTTTGTGAGGGGGGACATGATGAACTCTCTTTTGACTTGAAGTTGAAAGGCAAACAGGTACATCCCAATCCTTAACAGGAAAAGGGGAAGCTGTCTGTGCTTGCTAAATAGGAAGTGGTCTGTCAGTAAGACATGAATGGCAGAATGAACTGATCCATCTGACAAAAAAGCGAGGGGGCAAGACTTACAGAGTACATTTTGTACAGAAGGGGGAAAAAATGAAATCAGAGAGACTTCAGCCTCCACTGATCAAACACAGTGAACTTTTAGTAACCCTGCAATTATTTGATTCTGGCTACATTTTCTTAGATCCTGACCACAGTAAGGTCCTGACCTGTTAATTGATGATTAGATAAAAGATTAGGACTATCTTATGTCTTCCTGTTCCTCCTACCTTTACCTGGGGCTACAGCTAGAGGTAACATAACCAATAGAAAGAAAGCACATGCAAATGTTCCGTGACTCTCTTTGTGTTTATGATACTTAGCCTGACAACTAAAGACAGGAAGACGCTGATGCTGTGATTTACTGCTGCAGATCTTGGAAACAGCCTTGCAGACATGTGAGGCTGGTGAAGGGGGTGCAGCGTCATGGAGCTCGGGGGAGAGCACTTTAATCTTAAGGGAGGCTTGAATAAAAGAGGACAAAGGGAGGTGAGATGATCTCCACATTATCTGTGTAACCTTGTTATACACAAAAGCAGTTTGTGTATCCCTGTGCAAGCGTGGGTGTTATCATGAATCACCTGTCCATCAACCTGATACTGTACTTAAGCTTAGTCATCATGCCCTGCTTTTATTAGCCTTATAGATTAGATTGGAATCAGAAACTCTGTCTAATTTGTCATCAGCTGTGATTGTCTTGGCACTGTGGACAGGAAAATATACAAATATTGAGCATGTTACACAACTTAGGTTGCCTCACACAGGCTATAAAAAGCTTGCTTGGAGAGAACACTTTGCATAACTCACTTACTGTCAGATACGTTAGTGCATATTTATGTGTCCAGAGACTACTGAAGTAGTGTCCTGAAGGCTGGAGCTGAGAGCAGTAAAATAGGTTACCATGTTAAACGAGGAAAAGAGCTGATGTTTTATTAATGAAGCATGCAATGATTCAGTGGATGCCCCATTCCATTCTGTTAGTCTGCCAGAATTTGCAGTGTAAGTTAGTCATGATCTGAAGTTATGTCTACTGAAAATATGTAGTGGGGTAACAAAATGGAAACCTCTTAACATCACACGTTAGGGTCATTCCTGGTGACTCACCAGTAGGGAGGGGAGTCGCAAACCTATTCTGCTTGAGAACTGATTACAAATAGTTTAAGGAAATATAATTGTTTTTCATTTATTTTGTCTTTATTTGTTGCTGAATTTTCTGTTGAATTCCTTAGCTAAGTTCTGGATGCCTTGCAAATCAAGTAGGCCACAGTCTCAAGGCAGTCAGTGGGAACGGCAACAAAAAAGTCAAAAAAGTAATTATGGCAGACAGGGGAAGGGAGGCCAAATGCAAAATGTCCAGTGCCCATGTCTGTGTGATTTCAAGCATGTCTAACTTGCAAAAGCATTTTACAAAAGCAAAGCAGTATTACAAATTAGGAGTGCTATGCATTTTAAGTTGTTTTCATACAATGTTTCTGTTCTAATTATGTCTCTGGGTTAGTTATTTAGAAGTGAAAATTATTACAAAGTTATTTAGTCCTTCCCTCAAATCTCCCATAAACTTTCCTCATAAAAACACATAGTTAGGATAGTCTGTTTGCTTGCATGTTCATTGTGACACTTTGGTGAAAAAAATAAAACCTAACAAAATGGAAAATGATTGTTGGGAAGCACTTCATCATATAAATAAACAAAAAGAAAGTTATCCATATTAGCTGTGTTCAAAATTGTCCACTCATTTACTCACTCACTATCCCCTATGTAGTGTAAATGAAATAGTGGACTACATAGGGAATGACCAAACAACATATCGGACACTACACTAAAGTTTTCTAAACGTTGTAGCGTCAGCAGATGAGCCGGATATTCCTGTGACGGAAGTGGACGCGCCAAAATTCACATAAACAAAGCGGGCACTCGGGAGGATAGGTAGCAAATTCCAAAGCTGTTTACAGCTGTTAAAAGACGTTACAGAGCTACAAATGTGTTGAAGATACTTCAACGTTTTTTTTTTTACATTTATGAATGAAAGCAGCGCCTAACAGCCTTCCTCCTCTTCTTCTTCTATGGAAAAAAATGACCACATTGCATTGTGGTATACGGGAGCACAATATAGGGTACATCGTACACTCACTTTTACTGTGCATTGTGGATATTTTGTAGTGCACTATATAGTGAGTGAAACTGAACTAACTGCTGAGAATTCGAACAACACTACAGAATGGGGAACACACTATATAGTGCACTATATCCGTGGTAGTGAGCGATTTTGAACACAGCTATTGTTTCCAATTGTCATTATTTATGACTCAAAAGATTCTTTATTGATCTGTCCGAATTAATTCTATTTTTCTGAGTTTAATTAAGAATATTGCAAAAGTGTTTCTTTAAAACAGATAGGGTTGACAAAAAAAGGGTGTATTTAAAAGTTTGAACTATTAAAAAATAATAATATATATGTGTATATATATATATATATACATATATATATACACACACACATATATATATATATATATATATATAAATATATATATATATATACATATATATATACATATATATATATATATATATATATATATATATATATATATATACACACGTATATATATATTCAGACTTTTTTTCATCAAATTTAAGGATTCAGATCTTTCATGAAAACCTTTTGGAATAAGTCTTTTAATTTCAGTAAATAAAATACTAAGAAATACGTCCTGTTGACAGAAAATTCACCAACAGCCAGGAATGAATTGTACATTTTTTAAACAGCAATGTATACTGCCAGTTCACTCCCAAAATGTTACTGCTTCAAAGTCAGAGGTGAACTATAGTAAGAAGCAACCATCTGGCAAGTTTTAATTGGCTTACAGAGTGAGACGGAGGCGCCTATAAAATAAGCCCAGACTGAGATCAAATGCAACATGTTGGTGGCAGATTAGGACTGCAGGCTACAAAATACAGTAGACCAAAGAAAAGTACAGCATACTGGAGCAGAGTGGCCTACTGTTATATGAAGAGGAGTGCAAGTTTACTGAAGATCACAGCCAGTGTCTGGCCTTGTTACCACAATGAAATGAAGTGGGTCTGAATGTATTATGTGAGCAGAGGGTTGGCTGATTACCAGCAAGAAATTTCTGTTCCAGTAGGGACCAAATACAAATCAAGTTCAAATTTAATAGCTCATGAGAGCTTTTGTATTATGATTGACATAACACACATAAAAAAAGAAATGTTGCCTGGTGTTCTGTGTCACCACAAGATATTCACTCATCACACCGTAACAGTACAATAAGAGGTCAAACAGAGGGGCTTCTGTGGTTTTATGGTTGTACGACCAGCAGAAGTCTAGTTTTTAAGAATACGGTCCTATGTTTTTAATATGAATTAAAGTCACACTGACAGTGAAAAAGAGATAAAGATATTGAGTTTACGAGCAAGAGATGTCAATGAGGCCCAACGACCTTGTTTTTCAATCTCTGACCTCTTAGTCAGAGTGAACATTTCTACAAAGTTTAAGGGAATTCCTTAACACATTCCTGACATATTGGGCCCTAATTTCCTGGCGAAGTGCAGGGTGGTAGAGCCTGGGGCACCCGCACAGTGGTAATTTTGACTGGTGTACAGCTGTGCGCAGCCAATTTCACAATTTGGTTGACCAGCTGCACTGAGATGTGAGTGGCGGCGCACCAGAGGGAGGTGTCGACAGATTCAGATTGGCGCAGTGACGATTTCGTGCCAAAAAACTGCGCTGAAAGCTTGTCAGCTCCAACCTGGCCTATTCTCGGTGTAGGCGAAGTGCACCCATTGCAGTAGTAATTCGGCTGTCAGGCGCAGTGTGCAGGTCTCCACAGTGTCAGGCATATTTCAATGCAATAAACAATCACATCAACCACTATTTATTGTAACCGTCTGAACGAGCATATACATTTGTATCTACATTAATTATGATGTCGGATCAAAGACGTTTGTCATAATGGAGCGCAGATGGAAGATGCAGTGTGGTCACATCTCTCAAGTCGAAATTCAAAGAAAAGAGAGGATGGATTAGCCTGCTGCTGTGTTTTAATGTAACTGTCACTTAATTTTGTACTCCTATTCATGACACAGGAACAAATAACATCTGTCCCGCGAGGTGGTCCACACGATGACACGCGTAAAGACCTCCAATGCACACCCCGACGGCCCCTGCGCTCTCCTAGTTGCTGTTAAAGTAAAAAAAGCACTGACAGTCTTTGTCACCCAGTCTTTCCAGCACACCGTGACCACACGCCTCACCAGCAGAG
This sequence comes from Scarus forsteni, assembly GCA_036419115.1. Classification (NCBI taxonomy): domain Eukaryota; kingdom Metazoa; phylum Chordata; class Actinopteri; order Labriformes; family Labridae; genus Scarus; species Scarus forsteni. Next base: position 42,524,482 of record JAZDUH010000098.1, read on the forward strand.
CATTTAAAGGCAAGGAGAAGCGTTCATTTGATTGGTGAAGTTGACACTCAGCTGTGTTAAACTCAGTCATGACTTCTCTCCTCCCTCTCTGCTACCTGCACCAGGTGGAGGTAGCAGAGAGTGCTGGACTGTGGCATGCACAACTGCAAAATGCCCTGGACACACCCCATTGGTGCGGCGCAGGCATGGCGTAGGGCAGGTGTGTTCACATGCCTTTATGTGTTACAAGAGGGGGCATTTTTGCAAAGTTTCAAGACAATCTCTCAAAGCATTCTTGAGGTGTTTTGTTCAAAGTCCAGATGGATATGTGTTTGGACAACTTGGCAGCATAATTCCTCCAGCCAAATATGGCTTAAATATAGAGTCTGTCCACTGTATATAACATGTCCCATTCCACTGTTTGAGATGTTTTCGTTGGAAAAAAGCACAAAAGATGACAATTGCAGTCTGAACAATACGCATTTGAGTAATGCAGTAATTCATTCCATGCATGTCAGTACCTGTTACAGTGGACCCCGTCCTTCGAATGCCAAAGGTATTGTTACTACATTACAGTTAGCCTAATGTTACACACTATTCTGTCATCCTCACCAAATCTTATGATAATGCTTAGTCAGCACTGACTCAGCGCTAATGAAAGAGTTGGAGATGACTTACAGAGGAGGGTTTTTTTGGAGGGGGAAAGTCCTATGACATACAGAGGGATCCCACAATAGAAGCGGTGTGCAGCGCGCTCATGTGGGTTGTGTAACTTTACTGTGAAGTTACTTCTAAGAGGTATGATTTTAGCTTGAGTTGATTTGTATCATAAATCATTGAAAAGTTCAAGGATGTGTCCACCTGCCTGTTGGTCATCTGCTTTGTCAGTGCACTCACAGCTGTCTTAAATTTCCCTAGTTAAACTTTTCTCTTGTAGTTTAGTAGAAAAGGATGAATACATCATTTGCATGCATGGAAAAAAAAACCTTGATGTACTCAAATTTTGAAAAAAAATAATCCTTCAAAGAAATTGCCAACTCTGAGATTAATAGAGCCCACATGCATTATCCTATCCCTGGTCTCCTCTTTCCTTGCACTTTGACTCTCTGTTGTTCTTCAACTTCATTTTTAACACAGTGTCGTGCTCATACTGCCAATTTCAACCACAGAACAAATTGATTAAGCCAGAAATATGTAACTTTTCCACATTTAAATCATTGTTTTAAAGTCTATCTAACACTTCAATAACTCTCAGGGGTGGATGGAGTCCACACAAAGTGCCCAGGTTGCCTGCTTTCAGCAAAATGTAACTTTTACAGTTCCCTGTTATCTCCCATACAGTGTGCACAGACTGAAAGCATTAGTTTCTAGTCCAACCTTTGGCTAAAACTGACTCATAAGCAAGGATTAACTAAGAAGATGCAACTTATCTTTCTAACAGGTAGTTTTGGCGCCATGAAACAAGAAAAGACTTTGGGCAGATATTAACCCGATATAAAAAGGGCAGCTCTGTGTCACGTCTGCCAAAAATCAGCTTGAGAAACACCTCCAGATGCCATTTGAACAAGTGTCACCTCCCTGCAGAGAAGTGGACCCTTTCCAGCGTACCCTGGTTTGTTCACCGTTGAGGACGTTCAGATTAGCTGTCATATGACAAAATGAAGAAACAGTAATGTATTTTTGTATATCAACACTTTGATGACCTCAAACAAAAAAGTCCATGATAAATAATATTTTAAAACAAAACTCTTGAGTGTAACTTGCACTGTTTACTTGTTTAAATTACTGTTTCATGTCAAAGAAGCTCCTCAATTGACAACAAGCAGACAGTGGTGTGTGACATGGTGGCATGGCACCTATTCTCTATTTGCAAAACAAATATAAATGTTTTGTTTCTTGTACCTATATTAGTTCACCCCAAAAATAAATTGTATGAAATGCAAAATTTATCGGGGTGGTTTCCAAAAGGTTAATACAGTTCGAAGTATTATCTAAGTGTTGTAACTTGTATGGCTGTCTTATGTTACCGTTCTTCTTATTTATTTGATTTTATTGAAATGCAGGATAAGAACTTGAAGACTGAGAAATTCTATTTGAAATGTGCCAACCCCTGTTGACCCTGTCTCACTGTGTTTCCTTAAACACTAAAAGACATGATGCTAACATTTGTCTTCACTGAATAAAAATGGGCTTTATAGAAAATATTACATTATGTTGATTGTGTGTCATTCTGGATGCTGCACTTGTGGTCAAAATGGTGCCTGTCTCAGCATTTTATATTGTTATTTTGGCCACATCTGTGAATAAGACACGGCCAGCTTTATGGATGAGAAAAAAGAGTTTTAAATGCAGTTTATGAAATAGATTTTATGGTAATCTCTGGCCAATAACTGTGTCATCAACACCAGACACTTTTAAGAAAATCTTGATCTAATGTCTACATATCCTGCAAACGACCCTTATCTCTGATAAACGTCCGAGTCATCAGCATGCTCTCAAGTGTTTGAGAGTTCAAAGAAAATCTACTGAAGGTCCTTTAAAGCCAAGCAGAAATCCTAGGCAATATCAAAGCACACAAACAAATCCCACAGCAGCACATTAAGCCCAGACATCACTTTAAACAAATCAAACGCCTCACTTCAAAAGAGTAGTTAAAGTCAAAAGACAAACACACACACACGAAAGCACAGTGACATGCAATTACTGAGTGCATGTATTTCTACAGTGTACAGAAAGAGCAACACAAACAGTGTTAGTATGTGTATGCAGCACTTACTCTCTGTTAAATGTCCACAGCTCTCATTTAGAAACTCTAATAAAATGTTATTACCAACATAACCACTTCCACCTGCTGAACCTTTACTACAAAACCTTTGCCTCAGTGTTCATTTACTTGTATGTGTGTGTTGAAGTTAAAGAGAAAAGTTGTGCGGTTATGACTCAGTGTGTGTGAGTAAATACACATGCGGTGTGTGCACAGTTTGTGGTGGGTCAGATCAAATGCTAAGCCTCTGTACTGTCAGGACTCAGGAATGCCCAGCACACCACTGATGATATGAAATGGCCTCTGAGGGGCATAGGACTAACCCCCCATTAATGCTGCTATTTTTGATCAAACACACTTTGCTTTTTGTGTGGGTTCTTCTGAGTCAAATAATTAACTTGAATGGGCTCTCCAGAGAGCTTATCATTGCTCAGGGGTTAAATTGGGCCTTAAAGGATCTAAAGGGTTCTATTATGCTGGTTTGGATCCACAGAGAGGGATCAAGTGAACAAAAATCATTACCATGTAATAGTTTTATAGCATTTGGGTGTTTGATAAAGCAGTGTTGCAATGACACACACAGTTTTTTGCATTAATAGCTTGAAGCATTTTTTCCTGTTACAGTTCCATTACAGGGTTGAGTGCAGTAAACTTTTGCTACAATTGGTCAAGCCATTTTCTTTGCAACTAAGCATTGCATAAAGAATATTACAATACAAGAGATGAAGACAGGTGAATCAACCTGTTCTTGAGAGCAGACTTGGGTTCTTGTGCAAGAGATGCAGATTAGCCACAAAAGAACACTCATCACTAAAAGCCAAACAAGCTTCCTGGAGGCTTAAGTATTTAGTTACTGTTACTTTGGTCGCTGGGACCAAAACAAAACAGTTGCTATATTTATACAAGCAGTCACCTAATAGGTGAAGAGGCACACGTAGCTGGTTCTTCTTTAGGATTCATCTGCTGTCATTTTATAGTTTGGAGGTTTGTCCAAACTTTAAGGACATGGAGGTTACAGTTTTCTTCCAATACAGTGTTAAATACATTCGACATAAATTATTTTTGGAACACCTTGCTAGTACTTTTGCCTGCAGAACTTAATTCTTGATGGCATAGACTTAACAAGATGCTGGAGGCGTTCCTCCTCAGTCCATATTGACATGTGGATCTTCAGTTTCACCACATTCCATAGAAGCTCTGTTGGTGAAAAAGTGTCCAATTGGTACTAAAGGATTTAAAGTATCCTTTTAAAGTACCCCTCACATCAGTACACTGCTAGTAGCAGCTTAAAACATTGATACAAAGCAGGATAGATCCATGCTCTGATGCTGTTTACACAAAATTCTGACCCCACCATCTGATTGTTGCAACAGAAACTGAGACTCATCAGACTAGGCAACATTCTTCCAACCTTTCATTGCCCAACTTTGGTAAGTCCATGTGAATTCTAGCTTCAATTTCCTGGTCCACACTAACAGGAGTGGCACCTAGCATGTTTTCTGCTGTTGAACTCCATTTCATTGTTTTTCAACATAAGATTTGTCAACTGTTTATTATGTGTGTGAAAAAAGGAGTAATTTTTCTTGTATGCAGCTGAGTTGCTTTTAACAAAATCACATTTGAAACCAGTTCACTGATTTACTCAACCCATAGCATAACCACACTCAGAAATTGTGTTGACCAAGCAATTTTTGTATTTGATAGTGATTTGAATATGATAATAATGATGGAAAGTCAGATGGCGGTCAGTATATTTTAAAGAAAACAAGCACAATTCATAAGACATAATTCCTGATAAGGAAGGCTCCTGGTTGGAAGCTATAAAATAATCACTGCATAAGTTTTTACTAGTGTTAGCTAGCCAGGACTTATATGAGCCAGCCTGAGGTCTGGTATTATGACTGCTCCTCGTAGTACCAAGTGTTGTAAAGTTTTTGTCCTCGATGGGTGTTTTCTGTAATGAATGCACAGGTGGTAAATAGGAATAAGCTTGTGAAGTAGTCTTTTAGGCAACCGACTTCTCAAAATCCCTTTACACCTTCGGTTACAAATGTCTATTCACACCATGTTTAAGCTGTAAAATTCATACCCAGTTACACACAAATCACCACTGATTAAGCAACTTAACCTGGCACACACACAGGCTGTGTCACTTAACCATTGGATAGATTTCACTTGTTAATTTGAGAAACATCCCATGAATGGTGTTTGGGAAGAGCAGAACCTTTCAAAGATATGTGAATTGACTGATCCTCTGCTCCATCCGTCATTATCACAGTGTGCCTGCAGGTACTCCTTGCTTTCAGCACAACTAAGCCCCACTCAAATCTACCACCTCTGTGCCAAAGGATGCTGACCAACTGGGGAAATTTCTGACCAGTAACAAATCAATCAGCTTAAAACTTTGCAGGATAGATCTGCTGGATGACAGTCATGTAATTGGGCATATTTAGCTAATGAGAAAGGTTAGGAGAAAATTGTGGTCCAGAATCTTCCACAAGGCCTCACTGACATGTGACTGCAGGACCATGGGCTCAAACCCCCAACTTGAAAGGCAGCAGACTCAAACTTAATGCCAAAGTTCAGATAAGATCATTAAGAATCAGCAAAATGCCAAAGCCTCACGTGCCCTCAGAAAACAGATCTTGACATTTATAGAAAGTCACAACAAATGTCTCCAAAGTTCAAAGTGATTTTGAAGTATTGAATAGCATCTTGGCTTGATAACATCACTATAAACAGGGTGAATAAGTTGAGAAGTATTGTTTCCTTTCAGAGAAGGAATATCACCTTACTACCCTAAAGTCATGTCCTGATGGTAAATTGTAATTAGTAGGAGACTTTTGCCAGCACTATGGCAAAGGGTTGCATATCCAGCACTGTCACCACCTGCTTAATGAACAGACAGGATTCAACAGAACGTCTGCACGGCTTCGAGCTCTGCAGTATGAATACAGGGAAGCATGCCAGACATTTGTTTTGAGGTGTGCTCTCTAAACGACTGAAAAGAACACATTCAGAAAAAAAGAAAGAAAAAATGGATGTGACATTAACTGCAGTGCAGCAGTGTTTCTTTTTCATGACCTGCAACTTCAGACTTGTAGACAGCCAATTAAACAGGCATTATTACTTCTGAACAGTAGCCCATTTGGTTCACTGCAAAAGCAACACACTGGGCTGTATTTTCCACTTGAGCACTCAAATTAATGCAAAATTACGACAGCCTTATCAATATTTAGGGTTGTAAATCAAGTACCACATAGCATAAAGCTTTCAAATCGCCATATGAACAGTGAATTTTACCAGATTTTTGTGATGAAAATCTCATTTTACTCTCGTTGAGGGCTTTGGGTTTCCAATATAAACATATGGTGAGTACAGCTGGGACTTAACATATGCATTTTGCTAGTGATATGCGTTTGTCACAGGTAAATTAACCCCTCCATGTGCTTTTATTTCCAGTGCTGCCATGGTGTACAGTATTATTTCTGTAATCAGTCCTGCTGGAGAGAGGCTGGTGCAGGCAGAGCAGCAGAGGGGAAAGAGGGGAGGGAAGGAAGGGCGAATCTCTTTCTACTTTCCGCCTCAGTGTTTGAAGTCTAAAATCTTTTGCAGGGTTTTAAACATCTGTTTCCAAACTGCCAGCAGCCACTAATTAGGGCTAAAAACAAGACGGGACGCCGTGAGAACCCTGGGGTGGGCATGAGGCGACATGCACACCCCTCTAAAAAACCACCACATTCCTCTGCTTAAAGACTACTTCTCCGTGAGGGGGGGGGAGGGCCAGGGTGGAGGGAGGTTAGGCGGTGGTAGTGGCAGGTCGGTGAAAGGAAAGAGATACGGGAAGGGTAGGAATTATTTTGAGGCCCCACCTGTCAGTGTTTTCTGTTTGACTCTTAGGGCTGTACAGATACGTGTGTGTGTGTCTGTGATTCAAGGTCTTACAGGGGTTTTGTTGTGGTTTAATGTGGCTTGAAGTCATCAAGGTGTTTGGTATTTTACACTACAGCAGCTCTGCAGTGACTCATGACTCATGTTAAGTTTTCTGTCCCTCCTTCTCTCCGTTCTCCTTTTTTTTGGTCAGTTTCTCTTCCCTTCCCATGTACCCAACCATGAAGTCCCTCTGCACCCTGCATCCTCTCAAACTCCGATGTGAGCCAGGTCCAGCATCTCTAAAACAACATATTTTTAATCATTCAAAAAAATAATAATAATTGAATATATAAAAACTTGATGTCCTCATTAACAAATTAACAAATTTCAAAATCAAGTAAATGACAACAGTGAAAGACAACAGTGAAGGTTTCAGAATTTTAACCCATCATATTCATCAACTCTGGCTGATGGTAACTGGAATCATCTCCAGAAAACAGCTCTAATTTTTGAAGTGATGACGGCTGTTGGTCAATTTTTGTCTTTGGTTGATAATGAAGATGCTCAGCTGGAAATACAGCCTGGCACACATGAAACAAAATCATTTTGAAAAACATAGCAAGGCTTCCCTTTTGCAGTGGGAAAAATACTTTTTGATGAGCTTAGCAGTGCTAACAGTTAATTGTTGACTTTTAATCATGAGTTCTACATGACCTAAACAATAGCAGCACATACTTTGATTGTCAGGACTCATTTTTTCTATAGCATTATTAAGCCCTGTCAATCCTATGACTGGATGATTCTGGAAAAGACGCATGACAAACTTTAAAAATCACTCCAACTTTTTAAAGCTAATGCATCTGTAAAGTAGATTTTGGCCAAAATAATGTGTTGGCTTATTTACTTTGAAAGTTGCATCACATAAAAGGTTGGTATTGATTTGAAATTAGAATTTAAAGATGGTTTTAAACTTACCAGCATCCTCATACAAAGTAGTTGATCTACTTTTTAAAATTTAAACCCAATACAAATCACAACAGTGCACAGTGGACATCACTCCTACATATATAGACTGTATATAGACAGGCTTGTCAGTCTTCAACACTTTCCTGATTATCAGAGTCAGATTTATGTTCCATTCGTATTTCCATTTCTAACAATATCTAGGCATTTTACATTTTAAAACCAAAGCTTAATCAATAAATGTGGTAGTTTTACATGCAATTTGTAAGCTGGAGGCCAAAGGGATTTTATGGACAGCACAAAACAAAGGTGATCAACTAATTTTTCTCATGTTACAAATGTATACAAACATGTATCCATAAGCCCATCTCTACATAACAGGAACACATTTTCAACAAAGATAATATTCAGGATAGTTTTGCAGCAAATGTTGCATTAGTCTTTCTGTCACAGCACAAATCCAAGCCCGACTGAGCCCTTGACAATTTTAGATACACTATCTCAGTTCACAGGGCTTGTAAATATTCCATACCATTTATTGTCTATGGCTCATCCCTTTATGAGGAGCTGGAGCTGACAATTAGCAAAAGGCAAGGTACATCCTGAATCAGCTGCCAGCTGATCAAATAGAGACAGACAACTGTTCACAATAAAAGTCTCTTTTTAGGGCAGTTACTCCTGTAGGGTTAACTGTAGGAGGAAACCAGGATGTCAGGAGAAAAACCCACGCAGACAAGAGAGAATAATCCAACTCCACACAGCGAGGCCCTGACAGATATGGGGAGAAGAACAACAACCTTCTTACTGTGAGGTACACAGAAGACCTTCACCTACAGAATCTCCACTGACTCCCAGTCAAGCAAAGAATTCAATTCAAACTTCTCCTGTACACCTTTAAGGCCATCAACAATCCCTCCACTCCAGCCTGCTCCCTCAGATCCTCCTCCTCTACCCACCTGCCCGCCTTAGCACCATGGGGAGTAGGGCCTTCAGTCACTCTGCTCCCCAGCTCTGGAACTGCCACCACACCTCAGTAACTTGAATCTACTGTTGATTTTATTGTTGTTTTGACCTTGTGAGCCTACACAGTGTCCTTGAGTGTCTTGAAAAATGCTTTTTAAAACAAGTTTTATTATAATTAAAACCTGCTGCATTCCCAATGCTGCCCTCTCTCTATCTAGCATCTACACTACAATTAATCATGTCTGCTCACAGAGGTCTGAGAAGGCTTTCCACAAGCACCAGCCGCCAGCCAAACAACTGACTACTCAGTCTTTTGAAGCCAGATACTTTTTTCACTTAACTCACTTGACAAGTATAAATATTTTGAAAATGTAAAACCCTGCTTTTTTGTATGCACATTTTCCATTCATCTCTTATGAGGGACTATATATTTTTTTAAGAGAAACATGGGATATATGCTGTATTTATAATCAATTTCTCCCTAGACATGTTGCCTGTTTGGGGTTTTAGTTTTCATATTGAATCAATGTTTTATTTTTATGAATTCAAAAGGAATTTTAAAAACACTTAATGAAAAAGTCATTAGTTCATTTATTTTATATATTGTATACAAGGTTTAAGATAATGAAACAGCTAAAAACTGGTTAATTAATATGCTTCTAAAGTAATTAACTTCATGATTTATCATTATTCATTAATGAAAAAACAAACAAAAAAGTGCATGTTTTTTCACAAGGTCACTAAGTGGTAACACTTAGTGAGCATTTAGCCAACATTTGATCAGTGATGATACAAAGCCTCAGTTCAGAGATTAAAAAAATACTTACCTAAGCAAGGCCCTTCTACTTTTCAGGTGACACTTATCAATTTGTACACATCCACATCACATTCATACACCACTTTAAACTGTTCAGCTGTAGATAATAAAATGTGCATGTTTCATGCACTCATGCAGGCTACTGGTGTAGCTTTGTGAACAGTTTGGAATGAAATGTTTGCTCTTGTACACTACACACTCCTGACTCTCAATAAACTATTTCACTGAGCCACTGAAGTTATCTACCATGTCTCTGCATATCTGTTCTTTCCCTACCTTCTACCTATCTATTTCACTATTTAAAAAAATCTAAAAGTCTAAAAACTCTAGTCAAAAGAGAAAGCAAAAGAAAAAAGTAAATACAATATTTTTGTTTTTCAAAAAATACCATGTGCATCCCAACACAAAGAAGATGCAGTTGAGAAAGAACATGATGTGAAGTCATATTCTTTACATTCAAAACAATTTCCAGCCCAGCTTATTAAATATGAAAACAGTCAGATGAGTTCAAATTCCAAATTCATCCAACTAAATTTGCAACTTCCAATTCCTTGTCAGAGGAAGTCTAAGACTGGTGTGTTTGAGGCCTTACTGTAAATTTTCCCATATAACATGGCATGCCAACAGCTACTGCACAGCTACATCCAGTATGTTTGTTCACTGGTTAAACCACAGACACTCCATTTTGATTAAGTTTATTTTCTTGAATTGGATTCAAATCTTGGGTCCTAATGATTTCACAATGTTACCAGACTTGTTTAGAAACAGTATAGGTGCTTGGTTGTTGTCGAAGTAAAAGAGGGGGGTTTTCACAGGCTTTTGGATTATTTAAAAATAATCACGGCATCTGCCTGTGATGAACAGAAAACACACATGTAGGGGGAGGCACTATTCCACTAAACCCCAGTAAGTAAAAAACAGGCATCTTAACAAAGAGGCAAAGTGCATTTTTCAGAAAGGTTTTGCAGGACATGGGACCATTATGCAGAGTGACATAGGGCTATGACAGCAGAGGGACATAGCCAAAACAGAGAGCAAACATGCACCTGACCTTAAAGTAAAGCATCAAGTCAGAACTGGCACGAGCTTCAGCCACACATATCCATGTTAGAGCCATAAGCCTTTAACCATTGGACTGTATGTGGCCTCATGAGGTGCAAGGAGACAGAGAAAAGCCAATTCACATGACGCTACAGTGTGACCCTGCCCACTGGCCAAGTCACAAAATCCCACTTACTACATCCAAACAAAAAGGGAAGGACCAAAAGATTTTTTTCTCTTGGATCATACACTTATTGTCTCATGTAATATCAGCTCCCACCCAAAGTGTACTCCCAAATCCACATCACTGATTGGAATAAATGTCATCAGGTCTTCATCTATGACTTCTTCTATTATAGCTACTGCAGGGAGTGCATCTGTTGTTGAGTACAGCTGACGCATCCACATTGGTGTTTTGACTGCATAATCAAGGAAACCAGAAGTAAACTGATGGAAAGATACAGGCCCAAATTACTCAAGAGGAAACTGGGAACAATGAGCAATTTACAAACGGTTCTTGTCTCTACTCCACCACAGAGCCTGTTGTCATGAAGGCTTATCCCTATCATTTACATATTTGCTCCAGGCTGCAAACTCTAAAGGAATGTAATAGTCCATAAATTAAGATATAAGATTCCAAAAAAAACTGATTTATTGTTAAAATTACAATATTTCAATTAATACTACCCTACCATACACTGTGTGGCCCTATGACAGTCAAAAATATAGTAGTGTGCAGCTTAAACAGCTAGCACACCTGTCACTCACTCCACGCAATGTCAGAAAATATGAGATCATTCATAGAGACTATGACCTCTGTGGCAATGTCAAAACGGTAAAGAAAAGTCAGACCACCTTGATTAAAAAACACAAAGACCAATAACTGACAATGACACAACGACCTTTATGCACAACAATTATAACTAATGAGAAAAGATACACTAAGACCATGCTGTCGTTTCTGGACTGTCATATACAGTATTTAAGCCTTTTCTACTCTGTCAGTCAATATAAAAGGAAAAGAGCAGGTGACAAGAGAAGTGTGTGCACCGACAGGCAGCGAGCAAGAAAAGCAGCATGTGCACATGCGGGTGAGGCAGAGAGACAGATCATAATGATGTAATAACAGCACTGTAAGCTAACAATAGCCTGGTCGTCAGCAAGTCCAAAAGACCAGTAATTTGATGTGTAAATATTGGGTCTATTAGGCTGCACTTCAGGCTGGATTTTAGCACACATCCTAATAACTACATGACGGCCTTAAGATATGCTCAAGCTGCCTACGACTCCTTACTAATTGAAGAAAATAAAAACAACCCCTGATACCTTTTCAGCACTGTAGCCAGGCTGACACAGAGTCAGAGCTCTATTGAGCCTGGGATTCCTCTAAACCTCAACTGTGAGGACTTTCAGACCTTTTTTAACAGTAAAACTCTTAGAATTAGAGATAAAATTAGCAACTCCCGGTCCTTACCCAACCTGGCATACCATTAAATGTAGTCAGACTTGAGTTAAACTGTTTCTCTACAATTAGTGTTCAGGAGCTTAATTCTCTCTCTTCCTCTACACCATCAACCTGCCTTTTAGACCAGATCCCAACTAAGCTGTTCAAGGAAGTCTTTCCCAAAGTTTGTCCATCCTTGCTGGAGACAATAAATACATCTCTATCAACAGGCAACATGCCACAGTCTTTTAAAGTAGCAGTAATCAAACCTCTCCTTATAAAACCCAACCTCAATTCAGGAACATTTGCTAACTACAGGCCTATATCAAACCTTCCATTTGCTTCAAAGATCCTAGAGAAAGTAGTGGCTAATCAGCTATGCAACTTCCTTCAAGACAACAGCCTGCTTGAGGACTTTCAGTCAGGATTTAGAGCTCATCATAGCACAGAGACTGCTCTAGTTAAAGGAAACAACAATCTACTCTCAGCTTCAAATGAAGGACTTCTCTCTTTACTTGTTTTGTTCTTAGTGCTGCTTTTGACACCATTGATCATGATGTTCTTATACAGAGATTAGGGATGTTACTTGGGATTACAGGAACTGTCCCAAATTGGCTTGATTCCTACTTATCTGATAGATATCAGTTTTTATACTTGAACAACAAGTCCTCTGTGTACACTAAAGTAAGTTACGGAGTTCCTCAGGGCTCAGTGCTAGGTCCAATTCTCTTCTCCATAAATATGCTTCCCCTTGGTGATATCATGAGGAAATACTCTTTTAATTTTCACTGCTACGCTGATGATATTCAGCTATATGTATCACTGAAGCCAGGTGAGACAAATCAATTATCTAAACTGGATGCCTGTTTAAAGGACATCAGAACTTAGATGGCCAGAAATGTTCTTCTTCTTAACTCAGACAAGACAGAGATCATTGTGCTGGGCCCTCAACACCTTAGAGAAACCTTTTCTAATGATTTAACTGCCATAGATGGCATTAGCCTGGCACTAAGTACAACTTTAGAAATCTTGGGGTTCTATTTGATCTGGATTTATCCTTTAACTCTCACATAAAGCAAATTTCAATAACAGCCATTTTTCATCTTTGTAACATGACTAAAACAGGCCTATCCTGTCCCAGAGCAATGCTGAAAAGCTAGTCGATGCTTTTGTTGCCTCTCGACTGGACTATTATAATTCTCTTCTTTCAGGCTGCCCCAGCAAGTCCCTTAAGACTCTTGAGCTAGTCCAAAATGCTGCAGCACGTGTACTGACTAGAACTGGGAGAAGGGACCACATTACTCCTGTATTAGCTTCTCTGCATTGGCTTCCCATTAAATATTGAATATAATTCAAGATTCTTCTTCTCAACTATAAAGCTCTCAGTGGACAGGCACCAATTTATCTTCAAGAGCTTGTAGTGTCGTACAACCCCTCTAGAACATTACGCTGCCAAAATGCTGGCCTGCTTGTAGTACCATCAATCTCCAGAAGTACTATGGGAGGTAGAGCCACCACTTACTGACCACGATTCAGCTCCTCATAAAGGGATGAGCCATAGACAATAAATGGTACGGAATATTTACAAGCCCTGTGAACTGAGAAAACATTTCTCTTTGATAAAGCTTTAAGTTAGGGGCCATCTTATAGTCCATAAATTAGACACGAAGTTAAGATGCAATAGGCCTCGACTGCTGGGGGGATCTGGTACATTGGGCTCTACTTCTCTCTCTCACACTCTCTTTCCACATCTGCCTTTGCCCCTTTTGTTTGCTCCTGTACTCGTCTCTGGCTCTTGTCTTGTAGGTGGCCTGAGATCCTTGGTGGAGATTGCCTGCTGCTATGGAGTCACAAAGCCTCAAAAACAACAATTACAGACATGACACATATTTGGCCATTTCTTTAGTCACACTCCATTCCCATTATCATTATAGCTGTAAATGTAGATATTAGCATGATCTCTCTATCTATGGTTGATACATCTACAGTAACTATTTTTATCACCACATAGACATGAGGTCCCTCTGAAAATGGGATGTCACATCTCAAGAGGCCTTTAACACATTTATATTTAATGGAGACAAATATGGTTGGGATGTACTTGTGGTCTGGGCATCCATAAGTTCGTCATTACCATAAATTCTTATTTTAGTAAGAATATCATTGATTGTACTCCTATAAAATGATCACCACAACCATTCAGACATGAGGACCCTCCTGGAAATGAGATGCAGCATCTCAAGAGGCTAACCTCTAACAAATCAGATGACAGGTCTATGGTTCATGGATCTGTCACTAACTTTAGTTCTTACTTTAGTCCACTTGTCTCCTCTAACCTCCCTTCCTTTGCCCTCACACCCCAACACAGCATCGTGTGGATCTGCTGTTCATCATGAGACTGGGATCCACATTCAAGATTTCCTGCTGCTTAACAGAAGGTTTTTCTTGCCGCCATGATGGAGGGATTCATGATTGGCTATATGGATTCATGTTGGGTGTTGGATGTATATATTTGTATTCATACAGTATGTATATGTGTATCTTTATATGTATATATGTATCTACGCATGTATGTGTATCCATAAAATGAAGAGTTTTATGCTCTATTGTAAAGTGTCTTGAGATAACACTTGTGATGAATTGGCGCTATACAAAAAAAGATTGATTGATTGATCATTACCCTCATCCCACTGTTTTGTAGTTTTTAAAGATTGTAACCCAGGTACGCATTTCACAAAATCAATAACACTCTAGCATTTTAATGCTGCAAAACAAGTTTCATTTGCTGTGTAAAATCATGTCAATTCTTTTTGATGATATGCACAGACATTCATCTGCCTTTTGACAAGGGTCGGGGAGAAAACGACCTAACGATTCAACATTATAAATTGCAATTTACCAAATGACCATAGCCTACATTTCATTCATAACCTTGAGAGAAAAAAAGCTTTACAAATCAGCACACACACACTACACTAACTGCAGTTGAAGAGTCATACTGTTAATCTCCTCAAATCTGCTGTTAGAAGTCAAAGTATGAATCTAATTTTGAAATCTGAGTGTAAATTGGCAGGACATCAGTTAATAAAAGTGCTTAACGAGCAAAGAACATTTGGGTTCTGAAAAAATGGCTAATAGTTATAAGATTATGTGTTCAAATTTTACAACTAAAGAAAGATAGATTTTTTTTGGTAAGTAAACTGGATGAATACAGTTGATGGGAGATGTAATTTCATCTTTTTGTACAAGCTTTGAGTATAAATGACACATAGATTAAACTTTTAGATCAACATGCACTGGGGTTGTCAAGGATTATCAATAATTAAAACATTATCAATAAAATTACCTATCCCCATCCCTAATCTTGTGTGGTGTTACATAGCCAATGCAAACCAAGGCCTTATCTGTGACACCTCTTGACCTCTCAACACAGAAATTTAAGCACATCTGACTTTCTGCCTTTTGTGATTGGCATTGTGGGAAAGAGTGACCGCGTTTAGGTTCATAAGAAAAAAAATTTAGCCATAATTTCTTTAATAAGAGCTCACTCAAGGTGAGCTGCGGTAACATCAGGTTCTGTGTTATGGGAACAAACTTCTCCAGCATTGTGAAGCACAGCTTTGGTCTGTGTTTGTTGCCTCTCATCACTCCGTTCTATGTGTGATGTCATTAATGTTCAATTGAGCATGCGTGTCAATTCTGAAGCGTGAGCTGTTCACATCACAGTCTGCATTCAGGCCACATTTACAGGTGTAATCTGAACAGCCAAACAAAAAAAATTGGATTTGAGCAATAAATCGGAATTTAGCATTAAGGGCTGCAGTGTGAACGTAGCCTTTGTTAAAACATGCTGCATGCTGTACGGAACTAGTATATTTTTCCTGACCGGATTCAACGATACACAAACCAAAAGAAAGCCAAATTCAAATGACCTTTAAAGAAGGTGCTTTTTACAGACACACGTTTTTCATCTTATGTTTATTTAATGAAAACACACTAAAGAAAGTACATCCTAAAGGAGGAAGGCGAGCAAGAGAACTTTACATTTTAGCAGTCATTGTGCTTTGTTAGCTGGACGATCTTGAGCATTTATAGGTTTGGTAATGAAAAATTGGAGATGGGTGAATCTCTTAAAATGTAATCAGTTGTCTGTTTTTTTGTTTTATTTCAATGGTGTATGGACAAAGTACAACGATTCTTACAAGTATTAACATAAATGAATTAGTTAAAATAAGTGTATTATTTTTTTTTGTTTTTTTTGCTCCAATGAAAATAAATTGACTTTTAAACTCCGACAGAAATAGGAGGCAGCTTCAAATATTTTTTCTTTCAAAACACCATTTGATACTGATTCTTATTCAGAAGTGTGTGAAACTGTATGTACAAACAGACTCAGTGATGTCCAATGAGCCTTTCTGATGTGACAGGATTGACACTTATAAGGAGTTTACCTGTTGTTTAACTTTGACCAGTCAAAGTATGCTTTTAATATATGAGACTTTCACAAAATAAAGGGTTGTTATGGTTTGATTTTGTAGTTTGTATGGGTTTTTGGAAGGAGTACTTAACTTCTTGTTTAAATAAACCTGCTTTATGTTGGAGAGAAAAATTAGGAACTTCTGGTAGTTATAACTATTTGTTTAACTGCAGATAAAAATGCATCATGGTGAATAATACATTGAAAGGAGGAGATGACTTCTCAGGAAGCAGATTTCTTTTACTCATCTTCTGAGCAATCTGCCCAAAAATGAGCAATTACTGTCCTACTTCACATCAGCATGGGAACAAGAACACTGAATAGTTGGTGCTGTTTGTCATTAGACCTGCCTTTGGGTCAGGGTTGGGGCACTGTTCATTCAGTCAGTGGTATAAAAGACCTCACAAACTTCTCAAACAGAAAAAGAATAAAAATGCCCTTACTTTGAGCAAAGGAGCAACAGGTGACTTCTGCATGTTTATGAATTGATCCTTCTTTGGGTACATTCATCTATATGCTTGCTAATTTAGGCATATAAGAGACACCACATAAAGAGTAAATACCAACAGTTTGGTCTTGTGGACAGAGTCCTCTGACAGCTCTTTGTTGCTGATTCTATTATACTGAAGACCCCTTTCTATATCTGTTTCTGCCTACCATCCTAGATGTAACTGCTGGGTCAGTATTGAAAATATGAAGTTACAGCAGAAGTAAGAGGCTTGCTAACAGAGGGTAGAGTTGTGCATCGTCTAAATATCCAGTAAATTGCACTATGCCTTTGACCTTTACTGAAACAATGTAAACCTTATATTTTTTGCACTTTGCTCCTTACAGAGGCAGAGCTGGTCCATGTGCTTACTATTGACATGTACAGTTCTCAGCTACTCTAAAAAAACTCTGAACTATCTCTTAAATTGCATCAGAAATTAAAACACTGATGATCGGATCATCATTAAACTGTAAATAAAAGTCTTAAATATGATGAACGTTACTGAAGACATATGTATGTATTCATGTTTACAAAAGCTGTGTATTAAGACAACCACAATGCAGAAAAGATCAATCTTTTTCAGAGTTCCCGATGTGGTTGCAGGAACAAACACACATTGTGCCTTTCTGTGGTTTGTTTTGAAAGGTTAATATGTGGAGGCTTTCTCTCATCAGTTCTGTAGTTGAAAATGAGCATTAAATACTTTTTTAAGATATAAAACCATGGCTTAAAAAATTAAATTGAAAGTATTTTAGAAAACGTTTTATCCAATGAAAATTGTGTTTCCTAAGTTAAAAAAAACAGCTGCTGCATGAAAGCCTACCTATAGCATTATGCTAAACTCAGGAAGTGATCAGTAAGAAAAAAAAAATATTTTCAGCCTGCAAAAAGCTCTTTGAAAATATTAAAACTAAGTCAATTTTCCCTTTACCATGAAAACCAGATTCAAATAATTAATTATTGCTTTTCATCCTGTGTCTTTGCTTCGCTGAAAAGATTCACATGATTCCTGTTCAGGAAGAAATATCATCCTCTGCCCTGCAGTGGAACTGAACTGTTTTCAACAGGACCTCTGCCGTACTTCCTGAGGGTTTGGACAGAATGCAAACATATGGTGTGTTTTTAAATTCTGACATCGAACTCATTCTTATGGAAATCTCATGAGAAATAACAGTGGAACAATAAAATACTATAGAGTTTTATTAAGTTTAAATTACATTGATACTTAATGTATGACGTCTAAAATGCAGGACAGCATGTAAAACTCAACAACATCTGACTAATCAAATTAAAATAGACATCACTTTAACATTGCTGACCTCACTACTCATATTGTTTTCAGGGTTCTAGAATTATCACCGACCCTGCAGCATTCAACTCACACAAACACTGTCTGTTTTATTGTACTTTATGTATTCTTTACAATGCAATCAGAGAAAGTGAAACAACTGTATTCATGGTCCTCCAGATGTTAGAAACCTCTTTAAGAAGAAGCTGAAGATGGCATTCTTACTTGTTATGTCTTTATTAAGACTAGCTTAGGCTATTTTAAGAGGTGCTTCCACACTGTGGAAGAAACATGACACTTGTAGAGTAAACAGAAGTTGTCTGTTCATTAATGAAAAGTTCCTGATCACACACCTGTGCTGTTCCTTATTTGTTCTCAACTGTAAAAAAATGGCACATGCAATTGTGCCCTCTGAGCATTTTATAAGTGAGATTAAAACCCAATCAAACAGTTGTTGGGGTTTCATCAGATCCAAGAGTTTGTTGTTTCATCATGTGTAGTGCATCATATGACAATCAAGACACCTCACCAGCATGGGACAGAGAGTCTAGCAATGTTCCTATTTGTCCTTCCTCCTATGATTTGTTGTCTAACATCAGAGACTTTTGCTCATGACAGTGCAGAGGATGCACAATAGGCCCAAGCTTACATGTTCTCCTCATGCACGTGTAGGTTTCCTACATGAACTCCAGCTTTCTCTCACAGACCAAAGCATGCTCACCAGGTTGACTGGTGACTCCAAATTGCCTTTAGGTGTGAGTGCGATTATAACTGGCTGTCTGTATTGTAATACGTACAGACTCACCAGAGTTTGCTAATACACATCTCTGACAGTCACAAATTTAAAGAAACTTAATAGCATAACAAAAGGGGGATGACATGACTATGAAATGAAACTGAGACACAGCAGAAACTTTGTGAAACTATGAAAACGCCTCTGACTCCATGATGTGTTTTTGTAACCTTGCAGAACAGATGGATCTGCCTGATTCAATTTCTGAAATCCTGCAAGATCATCTTTCTATCTTCCACTGTCCACAGATTTCACTGCTAAATGCTTAACAGTCCAATCAGGATAGAGAGGCAGGAGCTGCAGATGTGACGACAGCAGGAAGTGACTGCATGTTTGAAAAAAATGAGAGTGTGTGAAACAGTCTCTGTGGATGCAGCATTATCTGTAGTTTTACCAAAACTGGACTCAATTGCTTCTTTAAAAGAGGAAAAAAGAACTTCACTTAAACCTCTCTTATGGGGAATCATGTTTTTGCTCTTCTCCAACTGGGAATCACTGCTGGGAAACTGGGAGATCTGCGGAAATGCTGCACAAACAATGCCGGTAGTATGGTAGCCTGGAGTCATGGTTACTCAGCGATACACGGCGAAAACTGCTCTCTTCAGAAGTTTACCAGTTTATGTTTTTTACAACAAGTAAATCAAAACTGTTAGCTACAAAGACTAATGTGTTGGCAACTGCAGAGAAAAACAATCTAAGAACTAGGGTTCCTGAATTAGCATGATTTGAATGAAATGATTATTTCGAGAACCCGAAATAAGTTGGAAAGACTACTTTTTAAAGTAAACATACAGGGGATTGATAAAATCAGCAGCCTAGTATTTTTTTGAGACCTCCACTCACCTGTCTCCCAACTCTGTTGTTATGCAGCCTCATACGAGCGTGGATGTCCTTGTAGGTTTCCCGGGCATCCAAGAAGTCCCTTGAGAACTTCTCTCCGAATTCCACATCAGGGCTACAGCCACCCCACTCCCATGAATCCTGGGGTCCTGGTAGGTCAGCGGGATAGTGCTCCATCACACCATGAACCATCCCCTTCCCCCGGTGGATGGCCTCAAGCTGCAAACGATGGAGTTTGATGCGGAATGCTTCCTCGTCCCCACGTCTCTTTTCATCACAGCTGCATGCTTTCAGTTTTCCCATGGAGCAGGCATTGGCCACTGCATGCACCACACCTGCTGCTGCAATGGCATATGCAAAGGCACTTTCCCTGAAACCTGTGGAATCACAAGACATGAAGTTTGTATTTATGTCAAAATGCAGTTTAAAAT
This sequence comes from Scarus forsteni, assembly GCA_036419115.1. NCBI lineage: Eukaryota > Metazoa > Chordata > Actinopteri > Labriformes > Labridae > Scarus > Scarus forsteni. The sequence goes on from JAZDUH010000098.1 coordinate 42,544,645, forward strand.
ACATTTAAACATGGAGAAAAAGTTCAGAGGAGAAATAAATTAAGACATTTTTCAATGGGTAAAAGTTCTATCTTTAATTCCAAGACATGTTTAGAGTTGAAGTAGCATTTACCAAGAGAGTGAAAGTATTAAAAAATTACAAAGTGCAAAACTTGTGCATCTATATTTAATCAAATTGATACCGTTAAACTAAAACTATAAAGATTGTGTTTATGTATCATTTTTCAAAACACTGAGTTCAATGTGAAATGCAAACAGGTTTTCTGTGGCCTGGGGGTAGAACATACCAATATACACGAGTCATGAACTTGTCAGGTAAAATGGGAAAATAACCATGTACAAAGAAGACTAAAAATGACATTTACAAGATAATAAATCAACATTCTGGTTACTAGATCATAGACAGTTCATTGTATTGTGTACTTGGTATTGTGTATTGTGTCATCTGAAAGCAAACAGCGCAAAGTATGTGGAACTTTAATTTAGAATTCAATCATTTGTTTTGATATAAAGTAATCTGTTGTTTATATGTGCAAAGAAGATAGTTAATTCAACATGTGACAGAGCACACCATCTACACAGCGATATCCTCATCATGTTGATTTTTGTTTCTATGCACAAAGAAAAGACCAGCAGGATTAACCAGCATTTGTTTTCACTGCAGTGCAGCAGCTGTGTAATGTTAGATTCTCTGCCCAGTCTGTTGCCAGTTTGTCAAAATATTAAAATTTTCATGTTCATCATGCTTGTAGAGGTGTCACACGCCTAGTCTGCAAATTTGCTCCACAATCAACAGTTGGGTTTAGGGTTTGAGCCAAGCTCAAGCTGTCACATGGTGATGTGTCCTTGGGCAAGACATGACCCCAAATTGCTCCCACTGTTGCATCATTGCTAAGTATGAAAGCATGCCTTCACTGAGACTAATGGATAACTCAGATAGAAATTTCAACCACCAGTTAGTGAGAGAGCGAAAGGACATGAATGGTGGTGTGACCTGCAGTGTACAAGAAAGATGAGAAAAGCCCTATACAAGCTCAAGTCCATTACCATTTTCAGATCCTTTACTCTATTACAAGGGTACTGTGTGGAGATGATGAGCAGTAGACAGAGTTGCGGAGTGATGGTGGAGTCAGATCATTCAGATGTACATATAACCACCTATATATTTTTTTTAACTACAGGGGAACGGTCTGCCCAAAGGTTTTGTATTTTGTTATGCTTTACTTAAAAAATGTCCCTTCATGTAAGTGTGTTCAAATGCAGCTGAGTGAGAACACAGTAGAGATCACTGAGACTGAGATTGAGTTACAACGTCACACAAGGAGCGCTGAACATGATCTTTGACAGTGATAAACAGAAAGAAAAATGTTCACTTATTATCTTTGTGAACAGCAATCTGGTCAGTTTCCAAGATGTAGTATGTGTGGGATGATTGCTCATGGCAGCTGTAGAAGGAGATAAATTGAGCTTTTGAATTAAAAACAACTTAAGCCCTTTTAGCTCTGAGACTTCTGCCTTGGAGCCAACAAATAAGTCTAATGTGAAGACACTTAACACATCTAACAGAGAAAAACAAAGGTTTAGGACGCAGTAGCATAACAGCAGCTAACAATGCTGTGTTATGTTTTTTTTTTTTCCTGATGCACTGTGGCTGGTATTTGATGATGATGCTCGATTATAGATTGGAAGAGGAGTAAGATGACTCACTCCACTGTATAATCCTCGACAGAACAATTTAATGCCTGCACATTAGACTAAAAATATGGGATAACATCTTTTAACAAATATTTGACAATAAAATCCATCATTGACAATTTATGTCATTGAAATTTGTCGCATCCATGGTTGGCTCAGTAATAAATTGTTGCTTTTGGGCTCAAACCAATCTCCAAAATTGTTACTTTTTATCAGACAAAAATAGTGCTCTTCTTCTAAATGAATGAATACTTTAATTTGGTTTAAAGTGTTAAAAGACATAGAATGTAACCACTTATATGTTTTATGAAAAAAAAATCATAAACATAAATATCCTTACTTTGTGCCTGATGGCAATTAATTTGCAAGCTTGAATCTAACATTTAATGGAAATTGCTTTTAATGACCACTCAGGAAGCGCTGGATTCTACTAACCTGAAGCTGTTTCTATATCATTACAAATTAGCAACACATTTGGTATTAATCATTAGTAAACAAGGTTCAGTAAAATAATCTTCTAAAACAGAATTTTTTCTCTTCCCCTTTTGTCATGTGATCGCAGTCAGGTTTGTTATGTCATTCATGTAAACTAAGAATAGTCAGTGACTTCTTCAATCTGCACCTGTGCATAAATTGTCAATATCTATAATAATAATAATTAAGGTGTTACACATCATGTCTAGTTTTTTGTTTGTTTGTTGTAATTCTATGCTTAATGTCTTTGTATTTCAGCTTCGGCAAGTGAATATCTTTTCAGATATCTAGTTTGAAATACTTCCCAAAACACTCGGGTATAAGTGCGGTTAAAAACCAAGTATTTGTAGAACTCAGTGTCCGAGTCACAAAAAACGATTGTTTTTATCAATGTTATATCTTTATCTCAGAAATTCACGACAAGGATAAATATCATAAACTGTTTCAGAATGTGTATCTTTAGCTTTTGGGGATATCAGTACAATAAGGCTTCTGGTTCTTATTCGGGTTCAAATTTCTTTTGAATAATCTTAACAGCCCCTCGTATAATTTTGTGAGTACATCTTTTATGTATAAAATTCATATCATCTATAAAAGTGACGGGGTGGTAATCTGATGTCATAAAACATTCCTTTTACCATGTTCACAGTGCTTTGTGGGAATGCTTTGATTTCCACTGAGTATTTTTCTTAGTACTAAATTTATTAACAAAATCATCAGTCAAGACAGTTCCCCTTTAAGCTGATTAGACCAAATACGTCCCTCCAGCCAGTGATTGTAAAATAAAGATTTTCCATTAGATATTATACATCCGTTATTCCAAATAGGAACAGAGTGGAGTAAAGACATGACTGTAAATAAGTTTCCAGTACAGGAGGACCTGTTGATGAAACGGAAATGAAATGAAAAAAATTTAACTTCGACAACTTAACTGGTAGCTTGGATATACAAAAGTCACAGCTTAGCAGAAAATCAATTTCACCACATATCTCAAATATTTTAGAGGGAATATAAAAACAAAATCCATCCTGATAGTAGCCTGTAAATAGCATTGCTAGCACTCCCAAATCAATCAAAGGACATATCCAAAGAATTTATGTATTAATCAGCTTTTTTCGGCTGATAACAACCACAGGCCATGGTAGTTTAAAAATAGTTAACCATGTTAACATAACAATAGATGTGCCTGACTTGGTTATTGCTCAGTGATTAACTGCACGTCCATAACAACACACTATAAAAACCAGTGGTCTTAGAAGTTTAAATTGTAACTTTCGTTAAACTACATTGATATAAAAAGGAAAAACATAACGTATTGACACTGCATACACACAGGAAGGTCACTAACATTAATAGCATGCCTTAGCAACCATTTCCACCTCATCTAGAAATTTTCACAATAGTGATTTTCAAAACACAAATAACATTAGTAAGACAACCTATTGCCTAGTCATAAATAATAGTACTCCTCACTATATCCTTCTAAATTGATTTTCTTTTTATCTGAAGGTCCATATAAACTCAGTGGAGTTTAGCATTGGGATCCCCTGCTACTAGTAAATCTGGAAGAGGAGATGACAACACATGAATAAGGTGTATTCATATAAGTTTTTGAACATTCAAAATCATGCCTCATCCCCTGCAAGAGAACACATTTTTAATCCACTCTCTACAGTTAAACTGTAAAACTTCCACATAAGCACACCGCAGGTCATACTGTATACATATATGTATATATGTATGTATATATATATATATATATATATATATATATATATATATACATGTACATATATATGTATATATATATGTGTGTGTGTGTGTGTGTGTATATATATATATATATATATACATATATATATAATTTTAAATATATATATGAATATATATATATATATATATACGTATACATATATACACATATATATATATATATATATATATATATATATATATATATATATATATATACATATATATACATATATATATACATATGTAAAACACATATTATGGGCTCTTTTAGGAAAAGGTGTTGCAGTTGAAAAGTGCGCTTGGTCAGTGATCGGGAAGTTGCAGGTTCAAGCCTAACTCCTGGCGGCACATGGCGATATGTCCTTGGGCAAGACACTTAACCCCAAGTAGCTCTCACTGCTGCGTCAGTGGCATGTAAATGGGCATGAATGTGTTAGAGCTACTGATGGATAACTAACATAGAAACTCAGAACCATCAGTGAGTAAATGTGAGCGCAAATGGGTGTGAATGGGTGGGTGTGAATGGGTTAGAGCTGAAACGATTCCTCGAATATTCGCGAGTACTCGATTACAAAATATCCTCGAATTAAATTTTGTGCCTCGAAGCCTCGTTTAATATATAATTATACATATAAATATATATCTGGACCACTATACAGTGCACAGGGTTTGACACGGACGGTCATTTCTGTGGCACAACGCGCCTGCTACCTCCGCTGCTGCGCTGCTTGTACAATCATGAAGGAAGAGAAAAGAGAGGGACAGAAAGGAGAGAGTCCACAGAAGAAATGGCAGAGTGTCCCAAGTGTGTGGTCACTACAAGAAGGGACGAAAAGAAAAGAAAACACAGTGCAGTGTGTCTGATGTCAAACAGAGTGAGCTTAGCATGTAGCTTAGCACGATAGCACGTTGTTAGGGCTGCAACTACTACGAATACAGCATTTTAAATATGCTCTTCAAAGACATGCGTCCTCTTTCCATGGTGGAGGGCACAGGATTTAAGAACATGATCAAGGATTTCAATCCAAACTACACAATGCCCTCCAGAACACACTTCACAAATATAATTGCAGAATAATATTACTGCTTTGTAAATCAGAATTGTATTGGCTTTGTTTTAAGCCAGTACTGGTTTAAACTTTGAAAGTTGTTAAAATAAAAACCCTTTTCTGAGGAATAAACGGCATTTGGTTGCTCATTCTGAAAGCCCTAACATGTTGCATTGTATACAATTGATTTATTTGTTTAAAAACAAAAAAGTATATTTTGTTAGAGTACTCGAGTACTCGAAGAAATAATTGACACAGTACTCGATTCCAAAAATACTCGATAGTTGCAGCTCTAGAATGGGTAGGTGTGACCTGCGGTGTAAAGCAGCTTTGAGTAGTCCAAGACTAGAAAAGCGCTATATAAGCTCAAGTCCATTTACCATTTACCATAAGAAAAGGTGGCAAGAAAATAGTCAAAATGACCAGCAAAATTCTAAATAAAACTCAAAAGTTTTGTCAAGGCAAATTTTCGGCAGTAATAAAGTTACTTAAAAAACACACACACACACACACACACACAGTTGACAAAAAACAAACATGATGATATAAGCCAAACGTTGTTAAATAAATGCCCAAATTGGTATGATCGTATTTTTTAGGGGCATAATAAAAAAGGACTCTTTCTCCTCTCTCTTGTCTTTTGTCTTTCTCATGCTGGACCCAAACACTCTTTCCTTTCAGCTTTGAAACTTACTTTTTGTCAAAATGGCCTCAGCACTTGGTAAGTTTGGACTTTTCGTGAGTTGTTAAACTTGTCATAGGTCATGCTGTCGTGTAGAAGCTTACTCCATTTTCATAATCCCACATAAGAAAATATTCACATCTTTGTTAGAAATTCACATACTGAGACTCATATCACCTAGGAAAACATCTGGGACAATAGCAATGTAATGTCCTAAACACTTGCGTATTTCATCAGAGTGGGCCAGCTGAACATGAACAGCCTCCCACCACTCCCATCACACTCACAGGACTCACAGAGGACTCACACTCTGAACAGGGCCGAGCCCACCTCGGTCAAAGGAATCATATACAGCTTTTGTCACATTGTCTTGGATTGAAAGTTTGGGGTTAGACTATGTGTCACTGTAAGTGTCTGCTTTTAGCTTAAATGGACTAATTAAGCCATGCCACAGCGTTTGCCTTGTAATCACTTTTAAATGGCTGAGACCTTCTACTGCATGTAGAGGAGGTGGTTTAATGACTGTATGCATGTAATTTCCCTATATGACGTGTGACTGCCTTTGCCCTCACAGCTAAACACATCCCTTTCTCCTCGACAACTTGCATGCAGCACATGTAATGAGTGAAACTCTACCACAACTGATCTGTAATTCTGCAGACTAATGTTACTGTGGTGTTTTCCTGTACACACATGTAAGAACACAAACACATTCAGTCTACCCTGGTAATATTTATTGATGCAAAAAAATCCATGTCCAATGGTGGAATCCGTAAATATTGACTGATGAAGTGTGACAGCAGCGCTTTCACTTGTAGATTGTACAGTGTTTGTTGTTTGATCTCTTCTTTCTGCCTGTGAGCTTGGTGCCCTCAGGGTCTTTTAAGTCGCCCCACTGGTAGTCACATACTGGTGCAGAAAACACAGTAGATTATAATGGAAACTTGTAAAGAAAACATGAAAAGAAACCACTTAGGAGTTTATAGCACGGCTTGGAGGGATAAAGGTTTCAGGCTGCTTGTCGGAGTCAAATAAAAAACACTTAACTAGAACTGCCCTTTTAAGAACTTTTTGATGCTGATTCCTTATTTATTTATATCTAGGTTAACTTGATGTTCTATTGTTTTTTGGAGATATCTTGTTAAATTTGACACAGTTGCTGCCACTGTGAACTTGTATGCTTACTACACTGAACAATTTTACTGTCTGAGGCAACCAAAGTGTGACTGTCAGTCAGACTGTATTCAAGGGCAGGGACTAGTTTGCCAGGGACCCCCATACTGCTCAGCCAGGAATGGAAATTGAAAACCACTTCAAACTGAGAAGTTATGCAGCTCATGAAATCAAAATAATTTGAGATAAGTCTTGATTATATAGAAAAAGTCACAGCTGTGTGAATATCATAACTGGTCCATTCACACTGGAAAGATGTCGGGCTATATAATATACAAAACAAAGCAAACCAACAAAAACAATCACTGGTTATGGACAAGTATACTGAAATTTTGACATACTAATGGATGTCATGGAGAGGAAGAAGTCTTTGCTCCTGTGGTAAGTCTATCTCAAAACTCTTTTATAACCTGACATTTTGATTAGTTAGATGTGTCACATTTTTGCTATCCAAAAAACCTGTGTCCACAAAAAATTAAAGGCTGATTTCATTTGTTGAATTTACATTGCTGATGTGAATGCTTGTGTTTACTGACTACTGTCACCAGGTGCTCTCTGAAGTCTGATGTGCTCTCACCTGGGACACCTCTGTGCTTGTCACTTAATGTTCAGTCATCACTGTTCGGAATAAATGAAGAGAAGTCACCATCCAGCTAATCTTGCAGGCCAGATATTTAGACCACATTTGGCCCAGTAAGGGATATTATAAGGGTTATAAGGAATAATCAGAAAACATCAGCAAAAGTTCTGGATGTGCAGGTTTAATCTTGTATTTCATTTTTTAGATGAAGGCTGCAAGGGGAGCAGTTGGCAGTGCAGAGCCTCACAGCAAGAAGTATGCTCTGCATGAATGGGGAGTTTGCTCGTTCTTCCCGTGCATGTGTGGGTTTCTTCTGGGATTTTGGTCTGTGTTATCGTACCACAAACAAAGAAAAAGAAAAAAAAAACATTTCCACACAATGACTCAACTGGTGGTCCTAAATTGCCCTGAGATGTGTGCATGGGTCTCAGTGTATTATTCGTGTGATTGGCTGGCAATCAGTCCAGTGTGTGCCCAGCCAGATCTCTTGCAATCCTGACAGGAATATAGCAGTATGGACAATTGACAGATCCAAAAAGAAAGCTTTGGTTGTTTGGAAGCTTTAAAGTATATATTTTTTTATTCTTTTATCATCACATTTAATGTAAAAATCACACAAGAGCCAGTCTCTCCCCCCTCTCTCTTTCAGAATCAGCTCTCACACATCTGTGATCAAGAGACTAGTCAGTGAGTGAAATGTCATAGAGGTTGGTATCTTATCCCAAAAACAGCATGTTCCAAGTTGGTGGTCAACATTATTCACAATAGTAATTCCCCCAAAAAGTAAGTAAGTAGGTAGCTAAACAACCTTTCAGGCCCAGTTTGAGAGTGAGGAATTAAAACCATCCTGGAATATCTATCTTAACAGTCTGAAGTACAATATGAGGCACATGTAGTTATTCAAAAGTGCACAAAAATTTAAGTTAATTAAAAAAAATAATGAATTATAATACAAATTTAGAGCTTGGGCTGGCAAATGTGAAATGAAAAATAAATGTTTTGAAACTTTTTGTCTGTAAATATTGTTAATAAACTGTGATTTTCTAAAAGACCCACCATTCATTTTAGTTCTGTGAGTTCTAATATCAGTTTTAAATACTAAACACAGCATTTGTTATGTGCCTTTTGCAGAACTTACAGTTCTATAAAATAAAAGATCTGGTTGAAAAAAACAGAAAAGTAAAAGTATGTTTACATTAAGGACATATGCATAATAAATAATAAAAAAAATATCAGGGGCCATTCGATTGACTAAATTCTTACAAGATTTACCATTGAGGGGCATCTTACAAAATTTTAACACAGGGCTGTCTGAACACATGACAAGAGCTTTCAGGACTTACTGTTACTATTACATTAACTTCTAAAGTTTCTACAAAAACATGTTTCAAATCATAGATTCATGGTGAAGGTCACTTAGCCATTAGCATCAGGTTTGTATTTTTTCCACCTGTTGAATGTCCTACACTAATATGGTTTTAGTTCTGACTAACCAACTCCCCAACCAACCCCAGGCTGTTTTTGGTTCACTGTAAAAAACAAGGTTTTGCTTATTTTGTTTTGTTCCAAATAAGTCACACTCACTGTGTTTACTACAGTGTCTTTATTTGTTGAAAAGAGGTTTGGGCTGCATTTAGAATTACAGGCTTAGTGGGACTGATCTGAAACAACAAAGCTGTTTGGCCATGAAATCAAAAAACAGTTTAGGTTTAAAGACTATAAAACACCCCATAGAGTCAAAGGAAAACTGCAGAGTCGGATTATTCTCTGTGGGTTTGTTTCTGAAAGTTACTTCTCTGACATGGCAACATATAAATAGTCATTTGACGATGTCCACCATAAAAAACAGAAATAAGGGCAAAAAAATCAATGTACCATGCCAACAAAAAGAACATCCCAGCACCTTGTCCCACAAAAGCACGGGGAATTGAAAAAGATAGCACTTAGGCACGTCTTTATACATAGAAAGCCCGTTTTAGCTCTTTCCCTGCTCTGAGCTGAGCTCCGCACACAGGCCCCCGGAAGAGCGGGTACAAATCAATCTAAGAAATAATTCACTGGCTGTGGCACGCCCCGCTGAACTGATGGCAGAGGAAGTGACAAAATGAATTAAAGATTGAAAAGAAACTGTCACTTTGTGTTACAGAAACCAACTAAACAGGTTTATGCTTTTGCCTCCGAGAGTTGGGAAAGTGCTGAGAGCAAATTCACAAGTACTCGTGGTGGCAAGGGAAGTAAAAGCATTAGGAGAAGCTCAACAAGGAGGACACAGTGACTGGGAAAGAGAAGGAGAAAAAGAGAGAGAGATTCTCCTATTTCTGTCTATCCATGTCTTGCCTGATGTCCTCTTTAGCCTAGTTTTTAATGCAAGCTAAACAGGAATGAACATGGGCCCATTAAAGTTATCAGAATCCATCAGCAGAGCGATACATAGCAGAGCAAGACAGGCTGCAAGCCACATCTGATGTAGTAAATAGACACCAAAACAAACATTTGATTTCTGTTAATAATATTATCAAGAGTTTGTTCGAGACTTGCTCCATATGAAAAGTGCCCCCAGGTAACTTCTCTTGTGATTTGTGTAAACAGAACTGATTTGACTTGACAAGATGTTGAGTCCCTAATATTCTGCTAAAAGATAAAGTTCAGCTCTTCAACTTTTCAAGATTCTTCAATCATAAAGGTTTAAATGACAAAGAAGTAACTCAGTAGCACCACTTTTTCGGCATGGATTTTGTGTAAAATGAACGCTTTCCCTTCAAGTATTTTAAACATTTTGATAAAGGGCGGGCAACTGGCAGCCTGGAGACCACATGTGGCCATCCCTCTCACCCCGTATGACCTAAGTCAGTTTCACATATTGCTAAATTGTGAAAACGAGGTAAACAAAACAAAACCTGACAGAGCAGATCCATCATAATATTGTTATAATTGGTTTATGTTATGTCCTTTGTAAATCAGAGCTACAGCTATGACTGTTTCTTTTGAACTTTTATAAGCAGTGTTTTTCCCACAGCACCGTTTCCAGGGTCACTATAGCTCCTTTAAAACTGATTTTTGAAGTTCAAGACCATAAACCTCTATTAAGTCTTACTTTTTAATGTTCAACAAGTTAACCAAAACTGCATAATTATTTATTGTTTGGGCTTCTCAAATTTGCTTCTTTTGAGACAACACTTGGAAAAGAAATTGGTCAGATGAATGTGATACTTTTACAATGAGTATTAAAAAACATCTGTACATATTTTAAATAATAAAAGGTTTTAATGATACCAGTGTTACCAATTCTTTCTAGAAATCAAATTCGTTATAATTTCTTGTTGTCAGTTTATTGATTATCAGTTTTATAAAAGTTGATTCACACAGGATTTCTTTGTCAATAATGTCAACACATGACACAACTGATATTCAGTTATAATGTGTGTGTTGGGGGGATAAATTGTTATGCAAGATGGTAAAATTCTTCTGATGCCTTAAACTAGTTAAAAACTGATTTTCAACCTTGTACTCTCAATTCTGTATCCCTTTTCCGACCTGAAGAGAAAAGTGTTAAATGATTGATTGACACTGAGCACCCCGTTTGTACCATTTTAGTAAAAAAACAACCTCACTTCAGCATTACACTGTAATTTAGCCTCTTTAACAACAGCCACCCCACCTCAACTACACTGTTTTGTAAATTGTTCTGAAAATAATCAAAGTGTAATGATAATGATATAATCTACAACAGCGTGATTTGGTAACTCTAAAATTGATCACACAACTATATGGACCATTTTCATTTGTTAAATTTCAAGTAAATTGTATTGCTGACTCAAAATAATTACAATAACAATTACAGTAATAACTTTTCATAGCACTTTTAAAAACAGAAGTTAACAAAGTGCTTTGACAACAGTCAAGAACATACAGACATCAGGTGCAAGAGCTTCAGCACAAGGGAATGAAAACAAAAAACTCAATTTAATACAAGGCACTGTTACAGAAAAACACAGGAGGCATAAGAATGTCATAAGGACCCAGACAACATAAGAACCAAGAAAAGTAAAATGTGAACAAGAGGCAGAAAATAAAAACTAAAAAACATAAAACCAGTAAGTAAAAAGGGGGTGAACGTAGAAAACAGAACAAATATAAATAGATGATATTAATAATGATAATAAAATATGAAACAACAAAAATTGCTAAAGATTTGTGACAATAGGCCACTCTGGAAATAAGAGCACAGCCTTGGCACTTAATGTGGCTAAAGTTGTCCATCTCTTGTGTAGATAAACTTGTTGTTACAGTATATGAATGATAAGGCAAATTTACAGTATTGGTATGCATAAGCTTTGTGTGAGTAGCAGTAATTTACTTTCAGCACATTAAGTGTGGGTTAATCTCCTCAACTCCATGTTATCCATGGCTGTAAACCTGTCTCAGTTAAAACAGCAGCCCTTTTCAGTAGCTGCACGCAATAATAGCAATATTTATTGTAGTGAGCGGAACATATCAACATGTAACAGATGAATCATTCCAGTTAAAGAGGTTGTTTATTTCAGTGGTTTGGAGTTTCTGCACCTCAGGCAAAGAAGGGATGCCAGACAACCAACAACTGCCTTTACTAATAAAGACAAACAGCCTTTCAATGAGTCAGTGAGGAGTAAAAGTCAAACCAGAGGTGTGGAACACCTTCACAGGATCCTTCTCCCTAGGTTTTACAGAGGAGATGGGAGATAAGGTCCTTAATGAGTTTTATAAAGTGTTTTTTCATGACTCTATGACACATAGATAAATTATGAGAATGGCATATACTTGCATCACATATACTTGCATGCAATTAAAACTTCAGTTGGATCAAGGTTGTCCAACCTGTCATCCTGTCTCTAATAGGCCCACAACAAAATCCAAAAAGTACAACTGAATGAGAACATGACATTTGTACTTGACAGATAAAAAAAGACAATTACTTTACTATACAGTGAATAGTACAATTCAAGCTCATTTGCTGAAAAACATTCCGAATATGCAGCACCTCTTTTTACAATCAGGACAAGATAATCATCAACAGGCTCCAACACACACCACAAAGTTTGTCAGCTTTGTGCATTTTGCCCATGTTTTGTGTCTAAATGTGGAGCTGAGCCAGGTTTATGATCTGGGTAGAGACTTTATTTTTTTTTAGTCATGTTTTAATGTTCAGTTTCCATTTTCCTGAATGCAAGAAGCTTGATTTTCAGTTGGATGCACTAATCTCTGATTTCAGAGCCTCTAAAGAGCCCTATCTCAGAGAGAAAACTCAGAGAAGAGCAAATAGAGGATCAGTGCTGTTAGGAACTCCATTGTGGCAGTTTACACTTGACAGTAGGCCCAAACAACTATCCTGAGACTGTTTTCATATAACATTAATGGACCAATGCTGGCTTCAAGCCCTTGCCAATTAATCTTGGCCATGAAGAATTTTTCACTCTTTAAACAGCAGCATATTTTTAAGACCCTGATCCTGCTCGCTGTACATATGGAGGTATTCTCCACTGATACAGTCTGTATACACCATAATAGTCTCATTTTGGTAGGCTTGACTGTTCTTAGCTACTTAAAAGATCATTCCAGGTGCTGTGTTTACAAAGTAAACCAAACTTCCTGTTTTCTGTGATTATCAGCAGCACGTCAAACCTACAAACCTTTGTAGTGTTTCATGGAAGCAGCTTCAATCCTCATTTCTTGTTGTTCTCTTGCCCTCAACTGGGTTCATCTCTGAAAACTATTCGTAATGCCTTTCAAGCAGACAGCCTGGGCTGTTGGTATAAATGATCTTTTTCTCGGGGCAACTCAAATCAACAACATACCACAGCAACTTTGGCATCCAAGAACTGTGGTTACTGATGGATTCTTTTTTCAGTCAGTGGCCTGGGAAAGGTCCTTCGAATGGTTTCCTAATGAAGACAGATCCTCTTTCCCTCTTTGTGGCAGACTTGTAAAGCTCCTATCATTACAAAGCTTCAGAGAAAACTGATCTGCATGACACCAGGTAATCTCAAGGTGACTAATCACTTTTGAAGTTACCTGCTCTTTTGTACAGCCTATTGAAAGGATACCATTGGGTGGTTAAAAAGTAGACCAAAGTCACTCGACATAGCCGAACCAATAGAAGAATTTTATTCACTTCAGACAAGAGTGGTATCCGAGGGATAAGATGATCCCTTTTGGTAATCTTTTGACTGTGTCTAGGGGAGAATATTAAACCAATGCTTGTTCAGGATGTTTAGGTATCTTTGTACTAAATAATCTGACTAAGTCTTTCCTTTCAAAGTATTTTATCAAAGCGTGATTGAGGATAAAACCACAGCCTTTTTGAAGACATGACTTTTGAACTGATCAGAGGCTATCTAACCCCTCACTTCCGAAAAAGTTCTGTTGTTTTTCCATTTTCAAAGTCGACGTCTGTAGTTTAAATCTTATGTTGTGAAGCCACACGTGATTTAAAAAAAAAAACTCTTATGTGATTTCAAATTTTAAACTTGTACCTGTATACATGCATAAGACTGACCTCTTTTGAAGACTATGCTGTCATATGGTATTTTGTTCCTTGTCTCCAGGCTGGAGCAGTTCCAGCGATGCCCCCTGAATTGGTGCTGGCACTCATGGATGGCGATCTGGATTCCCTGGATTGCAGATGCAGTCACGTCTGGGTTGCGCATGCACACCTCCATCTGGCGGCGTGTCAAACCAGGCAGAGTGAGACACACTGTGTTGGCATTTAGGATGGGGTCGATGTTGGGCAGCTTCAGGCCCAAAATTTCATTGGAGTCTACCCTGCATGGAGAACACAAATCAGGTTATTGTGGAAAAAAAAATGTCAAATTGATATTATTTTTTTGGTCCTTTACTTAAATTTCTCAACATCACCTAATTACTTTAGTTTGTGTTAACATTTTTTTAATGTAATGGAGAGAGGGAAGCTGTATAGCTGTAGGTTTGGACGGGGGTTTTCCATCTAGCAGCAACCTACAGTGGTCAAAAATAATTAAAAAAAGGTTCTCAAAAGTCCACTCAAGGTTGACAACTAGGCACCAGAGGCCACATTCACACTCTAAAAAAGACAGTTTTTTAGAACAAATAAACATGGGTACAGCCTGGATTACAAAACAATTCTTGGAGAACTTGTAATGGTGGTGAATTTTCTCCAAATCTTCCATTTAGACATTTTGTAGATCACTTGTGGCGCTTGCATCAAGCTGTTTGTCGGAAGGCACAAGGCTCATCAAAGTTTACCCCTTTGTCTGTCATGAGGTTTGATCTAAAATAAATATGAGACATACTCAAAATGCAGAGTTGATACCACTGAGACTTTGTTCTTTATTTTCAAACATGCTTACACTGAACTCAGCACCCACCTTTAAATCTTTTTAAAAGAAATAATCAAATGTCTCATATTTTCAGCAAATTGCAAAACACTATAGAAAGAGACGGAATATAGAAAACATGTTTCCAAAGCGCCGCAAGGACTCCTTAGCATTCTTCCTCGCCAAGACATTTGAAAACCAATGAACATGACACTTATGGGTTTTTGACACAACGCAATAATTGTAAACTTTTTTTAACTGCTGGCATTCTTAGCCAAAAAATACAAATTTTTAAAAATCTTGACAAATCCTGCAGAAACCCACTAAAATGAAATCACTTTTTCCTTTTTATTACAAAGAACTATCCTCACAAATCTATATATATATGCATATGTGTGTGTGTGTGTATATATGTATGTATATATATATATATATATTTATATATATATATATATGTGTGTGTGTGTGTGTATATATATATATATATATATATATATATATATATATATATATATATATATATATATATATATATATATATATATATATATATATATATATATATATATATATATATATATATGTATGTATGAATACTGTTGCAACATAATAGTCAAGGGCCATGGCTTAAGACGTTACCATACACTTACTTAACAGTTTAAAAAAGGCTAAAAGGAGGATATTCAAAAACCCTTTCACTGCCTTTTTCAAGGAAAGTTCTGATTATTGAGTGTAGGATGATAAAAACTTAAGAAAAAAAAAGAAAAAATGTCAGTTCGGTTATCCTAAGGGAAATGAGCTTTAAAAAGTTAAATGCCACAGCCTGTTACATGTTGTTCTTGAACTGAATTTTAATTTATGATCACATTTGATCTTCACTTTGATGTTGACTAGATAATAGTTGTACAGTAGGACATGTGAGTTGCTGTGGAGCTTTGTAGAAACAGCTTCCACATTGCTGGCATGGATCCAGTGGTTTTAGTAACAGTTTTACAGAAAAATCCCCTCAGGCAATCCGTCAGCATGTAAATTCAGCCACCCTTTTTGCTGCAAGGTGTGCCTCTGAACTCAAAGAGCGTCTGCTGCTCCTGTTGCAGATCAATCATGTGAACAACCATAATTGAGCTGACAGCGGTCATAGGTCTTTTATTCTTCACAAGGAAACAGTAACAGCAGTAACAAGGAAAACACAGGCTGCGCTGATGATGGCCTCAGCTTCTCTTTTTCAACCAAAACATAGGTTATGTGTACGAGTGTGACTGAGCCAGGCGGGAGAATTTGTGACTGTGGGCACACACACACATCTGTATGCACACACTCACAAATACCAGGTGTAGAGAGGAGGGTACAGTAACACGCTCACAGACACTTACACAGCTGTAGGAACTTTGTCAGCATGGATTCCTCTTCTTCATGCGCCTCTCTCAAAGACATATTTTGAAGGGATAGTTCAGTTTATTTCAGTGGGGTTGTATGAGGATCTCTTCAATAGTAGGAACATTAGCCAGAATAATTTTGATGAGCTCTGCCACAGTGAAGAAAGAATAGGCGCAGAAGTAAGGCTACATTGTAACAGATGGGGCCAAAAGTTCTGTGTGATTTAATGACTTTTCTGTGAGAATTGAATGCATTAGGATGACTGTTCACTGTGACTAACACATTTGCTTTACTTTTTTGTTAGCAAGCCCCTGTGTTATGGTTTTTGTTAAAAGTATAAGGACATGCAGACTATGCTTAAGTAGTACCAAAAAAGTTTGATTTCACATAAAAATCAGCAAATTACATTGAGCTCTTGGCCCTATCTGCAGCCACTTTGCCAGTTCTCTCCCTGCACGGCTTTAGCTGATCAAACTCACTGTGGCTTAAGTATTTACAACTGAAATTAAACTCATACAATCCAGCTTCAGCAACACTGAACTGTCCCTTTAAACAACTCAAAGCCCATAACAAAACCCTTCTTGCACCTCTTAAGAAAACAAACAAGCTTCACACTTTATTACCACTCAAAACACAAGCTGCCATGTCAAAATTTAGTGTTGATTTACATGCTTGTGCCCTACTTTCCAGGTGGCATTGGCCCACATGTTGCTCCTGTAATTCCAGCACAGCTTCTGTTGCTACCTGTTGTGTTTCCTGCTGTGAGAGGAGACCTGTTACAACAACTGTCTCCCCATAAAGTAACTTTGTTGAATGGAAACATTGTGTTGTAGGAAAAAAACAGTGTTGCATGAAAAGGGAGTAGCTGACAACACATCAACAAGTGAGGAGAAAAAAGTTAAATTCTTTAATTTATGTTAAAACTTTTGTTTACATAGATGTAGAATAACTTTAATGTAATGAAAGTGAATTATACATTTTGATCTTAATCATTGTAGATTAAAGTAGGAGATAATTATACATTATACTCAAAACTAAAACGGGAAACTCTTGAATTTTCCTGTCAAAGTGGTAAATAAATGAACGTGTTTACTTTCAGTTCAGTTACTCATGAAATTTAACTCACCTTTTATCCAAGAGACAGATAACCACCAAGACGCAAGTTATCCTGAGGATTAAATGTTCCATTTTTGCCTCAAAATAATGGGGAAAAATGACACGAGATGAAAATAAATAAAGACAAATGTCCAATATTCCGCTTCAAAGTTTATGGAGGACACAGCAGAAGCGCAGGGTCAGCTCAGGTCCGACTAAATGTTGACTTGACAGCTCCGAGGATCTCCAGTCCAGATGTGGCAGCCAGCGGCGGGATTCTCATTCAAACAAAAGTTCCATCCACCTCTAAACTTCGTCAATGGAGGAGGTTTGGCTGCGACAAGTTCGAGGAAAAGTCACTGCTGACTATGTCAAACACATCCGTCCACATGCCCGTGTCTCCGCCGAGCGACTTGCATTGATCAAACATCCGAGAGAGAAGTGAAACACCAGAGGCTCTAAAAGAAGTCCGCCTGCTGTCTCTGATGTTTCTGTGCGCACCGATAGTCCTCTAAACTGGTGCACTTAGCGCTTCGCCAGCCCACTTTTTTTGCGTCACCCAGGGAGTAGGGGAGCGCCGAGGGAGGTCAAGTGGCTCGTTAAAGCGGGATAGAGATCCTCTTAGATAAAGAGAGAAGGAACACTTAGCCTGCGCCCTCTGAGAGCCGGGACATCTGTATCCACTGTGTACAGATGCTGAGGATGAGCCGGGCTGCTAAAGTTCGAGGAAATAATTGTTTTTATTGATCTCACTGAATATGACAGACTCAGGGTATGATGATGAAGGAGATAATGAAGAAGGGAGATAAAATAATCATCAGCATGTTTTCCTGGGGGAAATAGAACAATGAAAGACTTTTTTGTCAACTAGTCTGGATCAGAGGTGCCTGAATTTGCCACGCCAAGCATCTCATAAAGCAAACTTCAGAACCGATCAAATCCCTTGTCACCTACCTTACAAAAGTAATACAGTTGATGATCCTGTTACTCTCTGGTTCATTTCAATTCAATGTTGCTGTTTTAAAGGTACTGTAGAATGTTGAGATAAACAAAAATTCACAATTCTGAAACAGCAGCAGAAGCCTACATGACATTTCTTTTGGACAGCATTACCAGTACAAGTTAAAAATTGAATGTTGCAAATACAGCCAATCAGCTGATTGGTTCAGGAAAAAAGTCCATACAATTTAACAGTTAGCAATGAAACTTCAGATAATTATACCATCCATATGCTACAGACTAAAATGCTTTTTGTATTTGTATTTTATTTTTCCATGATGTTTTTTTATCACTCCAGTAAGACCAGAAATCACCCTCTGGGGTCAGGACATTCACTTTGAAAACATGGTCCTAGATATTCTGTTTAAAGACAAAACGGGATCATTTAAATGTCGACCCTTTTGCCCTGAGAGGTTTCAATTTAGTTTTCTAAGCATTACCATTAATTTTAATCAAAAAATGATTTTTCTCTTTCAAAGAACATTGCTCATATTGACCATCAGTTAAAAAGTCTCAGTCTTTTACCTTACATTACCTTACATTACGTTATCTTACAAGAATTTTTATATGTAAAACTGTATCTACAGTGCTTCGATGCTAATGTGCTGGTATTCTATTTAGATGGAGATATAAAGATTTAGATAAGTAGAAACTTTGTCACCATGGATTCCTCCATTAACAGTGGGTTAACAAAAAATGTCTACATTTTTTGTCCAAACATCTCTAATCAAAGGTCCAGAAAAAAGGTTTGTATCTTTTTTCTTTTTCTTTTTTTTCCTTTTTTGCAGGAGATCTTGGCTCCTCGCTGTGATGTGGTGTCGTGGTCATGGCTCTCCGGTCGTCAACAGTTCTGCCGTATATCTTTCTTTCTTTCTTTTTTTCTTTCTTTTTTTTTTTTTGCACTTTTTTTATTAGTGATTTGCAAAAGAGGACAGTAAAACACATCAGATGATTGAAAATTTCTGTCTTCTAGACCCCCAAAAGAACAAATGCTTTGGGCCCCCATTGACCCAGGTGGTGGTTTGAGAAGACATCGTTCCATACAGTGGAGTTTACTTGTAGGATATACCAAGATGTTTTTTGAAACAACACAGAAAGCCTAAAAACATTACTTCATCGTGTGCTGCCATTTGTTAGTCCATAAAATAGCCTAAAACAAACTAGAGTTCCATCAAACAGAATATAAACAGACAAAAAATAGGACTGAACAGTGTCTGGAAGTCTGAATATAGCCAAAGAAAAACCTAGTACACAAAGTTGTTTTTTATGTATGTTTGTTTTTTAAAGGAGTAAATTGTTAAAGAAAATTTGGATTCGATAATTCAGTGTCAGATGACACACTCACATCCATTCATATTCATTTACACGTCACTGACACTGCAGCGAGAGAATTTTGGGGTTAAGTGTCTTGCCCATGAACACATTTACATGTGACAGCTGGAGCTGGAGCTGGGCTCTGACCCTCAACCTGTAGAGTGACCCTCAATGCTGTAGAGCATCACAGTCAAAGTGAAGGCTTTAACTCAGAGAATATAAAAGGAAACAATAAGCCAAACAGATGAAAGCCTGTTAAATTCAACGAGGAGGACAGAAAAAGATGAAGACAATAATAAAATATTTGCTTCACAGATCATAACCCCACAGTACCAAATTTATTCTCTCTGATAACCACTGAAATTTTTAATTTTTGCTTTTCTTTCTTTTTTCTCTACATTCAGTGGGCAGTTTGACTTGTGAGTCTTGTACTACATGCCATTCCTCCATTTCCTGCTTTCTCTCTCTCCAGTCTCTATCACTATTCTGTACCCTAACAAAATAAAGGCTACCACCCACCCCATAAATATAAATACCAAAGAACATGAAGTGCAGTAAAGAGTAAACAGTAAAACAAAGTACAGAAAAGTATTTGTATCACTTGTAACAAGATTCACCAACATATTACAATCTTGGGTCTTTCATTACACATACCAGTATTTTTGTAAGCTTTACCAAAAGTCTGTTTGCCCATGTGAGAACCATTGAGTTCTTTCAATAGAAAAACTACGATTTTACATGAAGCTTGTTAGAACTGTCGGCTGAAAATCCAAGCGCTCTCTAACTTCTCTGCGTGTCACTGCCTTTCATCTTACCATTTAAATGGCTATAAAATATAACAGAAAGCTCCCTTGTTGATGAAGACCACATGATATCACTCATCTCACTGCTTTATGAGCAGCTCAGAATGAAGATTCAGAGACCACAAATAAAAAGGCTTTTCCCTAGCAGAGGAGTGAGGCAGATATTCTGCCTGTGTGGAGTCACCAGAGCAGTAAAACACACATTCATCATTCAGACACAATTAAGTTTCCATACTCCAATTTAGAAGATCAGGCAAACAATACCACATCAAATTTTCTCCCATAGCACTCAGATCAAGAAGTTTGGCAGAGATGGTGATTTTGTGCTTGTTTACCGTGTGTACTGAACACAGTCGTGTTGGTTGTCATTGTGGTTTTTGTGACTTTTAGTTTGATTCGACAGCAGGATGTGTTTTATACCATCATGCTCCTTAAAGTCTCTTTTTCATACATCAAAAGTAAGGACGTTGTCTGGGTATAGTGATGTGACCGTTTTGTTGTATTACACTCCATTATTAGTCAGATTATGCTCCTGTCACCACTTCAAGAATGCTGTTTTATTTTGAAAGAATGACTGGATCCTCCTTTCCCCCCAAGAGACTTTACACACTGTCACGGCTTGGATGAACAAAAAGTACAGCTTGAGATGAACTTGTGGTTAAACCTTTTGTCTATGCACTGATCCAACAGTGCTCTGGATGTTGTTTAAAAAAAATGACTCTGAATGTGTGTAACTGATGGACACTTAAGGAACTCAAGGCACTCTCAACTATTGGATGAGAGGATTCATTTCAGAGGTAAGCACCAAAAATACCCAATAAAAACAACAGATCACCTTAGACTGTTGACCCACGTATAATACATACTATGTCTGCAACATATTATAAGGCAAATTACAATAGCTAAGATGCTCTGTTATACTGTTCTGTGTTGCTTAAAATAGCCTGTTGATTGGTTATTGAGAGTCACACTAGCTGTTTAGTGGAAAAAAAGATTGTGTAAAAAAGGGCATTTTTTTCTGCAGAGTCAACTATCATTACAGTAATAAAAGCACCAGATTATCATCTGTCAGATTCATCTGCACTTAGGGTTAGTAGTCCTAGAAGAAAAACATACCTTATGCTGAATGTTTTAAGGTTGATACATAGTATTTTTCAGGAGGAAAATTGAAGACCTTAAAAGAGTGTAGAGATTTACTTAATCCTTGCAGTAATCCACCAGATCTATTAGTTCTTCACAGTTGTTTTATTTTCTTATTTGCTTATGTTGTCTTATCCAATGTTGTTCATCCACAATGTGATTTTGATCAACTGTTAAAAAAAAACGAAGATTGGTCAGTGTTTGTGGCTGTGGTTGTATCATAAAAAAAGAAAGTAGGACAGCACAGTATCTCTGTGTTCATGAATGAGCTCCACTGTTTCTTTAGATACGTAATTAAAAGGATATTAAAGAACCACTTCTGACAAGTTTCTCGTAATCAAAGTCCAGAAATTAAATGCAGTATCTCTACAAAGAGGGCAAACGTAGTTATTAGGTAAGTTTTTTTTCTCCTTTTTTTCTCTGATGGAAAACTGATCTGATAGGGCTTGAAACTGAAGTAAAGAGTCTTATTTTAGTAAAATGAAGTACACATGAGGTCAAAAAAATAATATTCAAAGTAAAACTAAACAAGGGTAAAACTGAGGATCTGCTGATTGACTTCAGCGCCTAAAATATTTGAAATTGTTGCATCACTTTTTATTGAAAGTTATCTTGGTAATTGTGTTGTAAGACATCCAAAGGCTTGTGATTTATACCAATTTTTACAAACATCTAGTCCATGGCTTTTGATTAAAATATGTATTTTTTGCATAGAGACAACTGCTCATTGTTCTTCAAAAGTCACATGCTCCAACTCGGCAGTTTCTGAGATTTTTGAAGCAAAAACTGTGAGATGCATGAAACTGTAATGAGGATTTCTGGTGCCACTTCTGTTTAATTAGCATGACTAGCTGTCCTCTTATGACTGGTGTAAGCTTTATGACCTAAATACCATATTCCAAAGAACATATGAATAAAAGGAACATTTTAAATATTTATTTTGTCATGGGTAATTTGTCAAATTTGATCTTTGGTGAAGACTTTGTTTCCCCTTCCAACCAACAAGGGTTGTATGGTAGACCTCATTCCAAACTGTTTAGCCCCTCTGTTTTTATTTCATTGGCTATCCTCTGAACATTTATTAGGAGCTATGACTAGCGGGATGACCCTTTTCAGTGATTTGAATGTATAATACAGCTCCACCAGGCTACTTCCCTTTTTCAAAACACACATGTTGCATTTTCAATCTATGAACCTCTACCACATGATTCATAATGAAAGGGTATTTCACACACACACTTGTGCACACGCAGCCGTGCACACACCGCTCCCACATCTGGACTGAAGTCCTCTGCCAAGGGGTTTGGTCTGCTGTCTTACTCTGTCGCTCTCTTTCTGTGTTTCTCTTTCTCCCTCACATTCCCTCTGTCCTCACTCTGTGTCTATGTGTTCACACATACACCTTTAATTGTTTCCCATTCTTCACTTGAGTGCATGTTTCTGTTCAGTGACATTCATTAAAAATGATGTGGGAAACCTTTCAGTGCTGGTCTCAGTTCAACTTAACTCATGTGTCTGGAGACATAAACTTTATGTTTGTCAAACACACATGCCAGGTTCATTTCAGAGCTCTCTTTTTGTTTTAACATGATTTTCCTCCAGCCATTGAAAACATTTATTAAATCTATCTTGCTCTGCTCCCTCTCTTTCACTCAGCTTTATGAAATATGACCCTGCCAAACATTTTAATTCAATAATAAACTAAAACATAGAGTTTTCCCAACAGTCCCAGTATTTTTATCGAGTCGCAGAGTCTGGTTCAATTGAAAACTTTATTGTCCTGCAGGGAGAGACACGGCCGAGCTAAGTTTTCACAGTCTAGTGGCGAGTGCCATGTAAACACATGAGGTCATACAGGATTTATGAATATGTAGTTTCTGCTCTTGTGCAATAGGACTGTTAGCTTAAGTGTAGTAGTTTGGTGGAACAGCAGTGATTTACTATGAAATGTTAAACATGGAAATATAAGACTTTATCTTTAAGCTCCTTTACCTTGACTCCTCCGAGACAAATCCTGTAATAAAATTTGAAGTTCAGATTGGGCTGAAGGTTGAACCATATTAAATTCTAAAAGTGGATTCGAAATGTGGTCTTTACAGTAGGCTCAACAGAGTCACTTAGATAGTTAACCTTGCCACTGCAGAGAACATTTTAATGCTGTGTTAAAGGCAGAATAAAGCTGAGAGTAAATGAGACATAAAATTGGATATGGGCTTCTTGAGTTGGCTTTGCCTGTTTTTAAACACTCAAGTCATAAGCTGGAGTTGCTTAATAGACAGATTACACCAGATAAATATAGGAAAACTGAATTACTGACTTCAAGGAAACCCGTCCATTATTTGAAATAAGCCCATTGTACGTCTCCAAAGTTGTGTTACAAGTTACAGCTTTTCTCTCAGCCTTTTAGTGATGATATTTTTTCCTTGATTAGCCAAATATTGTTTTCACCCATCAATGTGATGCTATTTATAAAATATAATTAGAGCTGGCAGTGTACTTGATAGGTATGTGAGACAAACATGATCAGAAAGTTTCATAGAAGATAACAGTAAAAAGTTGATTAGATATGATGGTTCAATATGTAGCATGCTCAACAAAAACAACACCATTATTTTATTCTGCCACTTATAAAACTGAAATAATACTCCTGAGAGATACAATGTAAGCATATTGTATTCAAGATCTGTTCCTTATGAAATTACACTTTTTGATCACAAGTTTCTGAAACTGACAGATAAAACCATTTTAATAAAACAAATATAAATATATATAAATAACTCACAGGATACATATGGAGCCCTACAAATACTTAGTGTGGAGATAATTGACACAGATCATCTGTTTGCATTTTTGGTTGCTCCCTCTTCTTGCATGATTCATAAAAGACAAGATACAGGTAAACTTAAATAAAACAACGTGACTGGTTTCATTATGTTTTAACTTATGAGCGTGCATTACACTGCTGCCTTAAGATCATCTTTATGCTAAGATCAGTTAGTCAGTTTTTTAAAGCCTTTTTTGCATTAACTACTGTGAGAATGCATGTTAATTGGCTTAACAGTCTAAATTTGCTTTACAATAAGCCTTTATATAGTTTTCTAAAACAGGGCCTACATTTCTAGCTTTGCGGTGAAGATGAGTCCACTTATTCAATGTCCACGATCAGTCAGATCCAACTTCAAAGCTCCAACCTACAACAATTGTACGTAGCCTAAAGCTGGACGGTGTAATCCACATCTTTTGAAGAAGGAAAAGGTGTGTGTTGCAAGTGAAACAACAATAACATGGACCACATGTCTTTATTAAATAAAAATTAGTGCTTAGTAATTTACATAGCAATTCAAAATTAATATATATTTGGCAGCACAAGCATCTCTGCTTGCAAGGCATTTCTGCCTGGCGCACCTCCGCCGGTGTCCTTGGACCAGCTGCAGAGTCATCAGCTGAGAGCCACCCTTCACAGATGTTTCGCCCCTTGATCCCAGAACATAAGGGGCATCAGGTTGTCCATCTTCCTTGGCTCTGCTGTCTGACAGCTGAAATCTTGTAGGACTCAGCCTCTAGCCTGGTCACTTCAGACACCACCATCCCTTTCCTCTCCCTTTTGGAGGCTTGGGACCAAAGCCTGGGGCCTGTACCCCACCCAAGCCCAGATTTGCCTGACTGCACCCGTCCGATGCTCTCCTGGTGTTTCAGCTGCCTGATAGCTTGGGCGACTGTCTGCTCCTCCTTCCCCTTCCTCCCTGTTCGGACTGCCACCTCTGAGTTCTGCCCGCAGGGTTCTACTGAGCCTCTAAGTTCAAGGATGAGCCTGACCTTCTCCTGCTTGTATCCCAGGTCGATGGATTTTAGTGGTAGCCTGAGTATGTTGTTTCCAAAGAGTTCTTCTGTGGAGAGATATAAAATCTATCAATGATTATCTAATGTTAAATATTTTTTTCACTCCACTTTGGCTGTGTTTTGACAAGAGGTTGTTCTACCTCGTGGCTTACAATCTGTCCATTTCACCATAGTGCCTGCCTACTACATTATCTGATGTGCTTGTAAATTAATGTCATCCAGTCAGTAGTCATCCAATCCCCTGTCAGATATGCCACTGAAGAGGTTCTGTCCATTCCCGAACACCGTCTATTAGATCTTTCTAAGATGAACTAGGGAAATATATTGAACCATCCATCTGTTGTAATATTGGTTGAACACTCTGGACTGTAACAAAGTCACCTCTCTTCACAAACTCTGTTACCCCTCTTTATAGCTGCTACCTTGCAGTGGAAAGGCCCACTGATATGGATGTAAACAAAGGACTGTGAAACAAATGGATAGCAGTTGTAGTGTAATATCGAAACAGTGTGGTTTGGCAGCATTTTACTATAAAAAGTTGGTATGAAGCTTCGCGTAGACTGTGTCCAGTTAAAGGTGTAGTCAGTGATCTTGTAATCTTCTAATCTAATGCACTATTTGTCAACATCACCGTATTTCTCCTCTCCATCCACAAGATGTCACCACTGACAGCATGTTGAAAAAAAGTCTGGTTTCAATACACAGCCTTGGCTCTGAATTTCAGCAGGTATACTGTGGCTCGGGCCGAGCCACCAAAACAGGGTACAACCCCCCCCAACATCCAGGGGGCAATCATACTCATGCGCAGATCAGACAGAGGGGGGAGGGCGAGTAGTAGGTTGCGTAGTGTGTGCAGTAAGAGAGACATACAATAGGTGCAGTAGCAATGGCTGAAAAACAGCCCAAAAGAAAAAGGTCAGAGGAGTGAAAAGTGAAAAAGAAGGGCTATGACCATGAAAGAGCGAAGACCCGGGTCAACATTGATGTTGCTTTCCAACGGTGGAGGGAACTCCGCCAGTTGAAAGACCTGAAAACAGACGCGGATGTCCCCGTCTTCCTGCTGGACAGGTAAGCAACATTAGCTTTGTGAGGCTTCACATAACAGTAACAGCTGTCGAGCATTCATCTTATTGTCTAATCTGCCAAAATGTACTGTTGTTATGATGGCAGTTGAGTTGTGGCTGCTATTGTCTGACGAGTCAGGGTTACCTTAGCTATGTTGGTCTGCTACGCAGTTTCTACGGCCGTTTCCATGACGATGCACGTTCATCAGCTTTTGGGGGTGGAGCAAGGGTTCAGGTATGAAGGGAGAGGTGGGTCTAAATTCGTTTATCAACAACCTCTCCACTCGTTTTCTCCCACATCGCTGACTACAACATACAACCACTTGACCATAGCAGGGAGTTACCACATTAAGCACAGAAATGAACTGTAAACTGAGGGCTCAGTTTGTGTTGCTGAGTTACTGTGTCACCTGCTGTCAATGGCCCAGTCAAGCGTTTATGTTGTTTTGTTTGAATTTCCATGATGTTTGAGTTATCTCTGAAGCTTGAATATGATTGAATAGGCTCTTTGTTTATTACTTGGTGCATCAGTAGCTAAGATTTGTAGTTCACTTTTACCATCAATCAGAAGGTTAAGGGTTCAGGCCCAGCTTTGTCTGTCATATGTTGGTGTGTCCTTGGGCAAGACATTTAACCTAAGTTGTTCCCAAGAATTTAAGTCACCAGTTATTGAATGTGAGAGTGAATGGATATGTGTGACCTGACATGTACCAGCCATTGGAGTTGTCAGAAAGTCTAGAAATGCGATGTATAAGCCCAAGTCCAATTAATAACTTTTTTTGGCCATGGGTAGCTTTATTTGTTTCTTTTCCAGTGCTTTATCTTTATGTTTGTTTCTTGGTGTTGTTAAAGCACTTTGTAAATCTTTGCTTTGAAAAGTGTTTCATAAATCGGGACACTATGATTAGCACTGCTAGCATTAGTGCTGGCCACCCTACACTCTGCAAGACAACTTTACCTCGTTTACCTATTGATGCTGTGATCCATAGGTAATTAAGACTGCTCAAATGTGACAGTTTTGTGGGTGCTAACCCGACTCTTAAATAAAGAATAATAAATACACTCAATTCTAATCCAGGTTTAGAGTAGAAATTTACCACCTGGGAACATACAGGAAGGTTTGCAGCATAGTTAGGGTGACCAGATGTCCCTGTTTAGCTTCGGCCATCCCAGTTTCAGTATTTGCGTCACCACAAATATCCAAAAAACACCATTATGTTCATATTTGAGACAATTCCCGCTACTACTACTACTTATAATAATGATAATAATAATAATAATAATAATAATAATAATAATAATAATAATAATAATAATAATTTTAAAAGCTAGAAAAGCACTCCAAGAGCTCAGACCTCCACCAAGCAGCTCAGTCGCAGCAGTGGCTTTTCTGCTTCACATGGACAGTTGAGTCTCTGTTATCAGCATTAAGCATTTTTAGCGTTATCAGTGTTAAAAGTGCCAAACTACCAGGCTGTTGTTAGCTGTTGTGTTAGCAGAAGTCCTCCACTGGCATGAAAAGCATTTGAAGCTGGGAAATGTAGTGACATAGGCTTTCAAAGCATTGACATCAGTTTGTAAAAAAAACTACAATTCCCAAAATGTAATAATAGAATGGGATTAGCTTTTGTAAACGTCAGTGTTTTGAAGTGACGTCAATCTGGATTGGATTGACGTCACTTCACAAGATTGACATGAAAGCATTAGCTTCTTCTTTGGACCAAACCACAACTCTGGTCAAATTTTCATGTAAATCCATCCAGTAGTTTTTGCGTAATCTTGCTAACAGACAAACACACAAACAAACAGACAGGCTCTGGCGAAGGCACAGGTAATAATAAAAAAGTTTAAAGTTGCACTGAGGAAAATCTTTTTGCATCCAAAGCTCAAACATGTTTCTTTGTATATAGTATAACCAACCATGTCCTATCAATTCAGTTTGCCTAAAAATTCAGTTCTAATGGTACAACACAATTTTGATCATTTACTTTTGTCCCACTGGTAAATTCAAGGGTAATACAAGACTGCCTATGTCGTGTGTTTATTGTTGTTGATGTCCTATTGTGTCTTGACTTTGACATATTTAACACTGTGCACTGATGTCCTTTCATTAGTTTGCAGTAGCCCGTCATTACTGCCATGAACTTTCAAGTTTGACTTTATTGTTGCAGACAATAAAGCGGGTGTACTGGCATCTTTTAGCCCTGAATGGCAGAGGCCAAATCCCACTCCAGCAGGGATCTTACACATTCTGTATGAAACAGAGGGTTGTTTACAATTACTATGACAGGATTTATGACGGGAGTAATATGATAACATACTTGTGATCATTTCTTGCTCTGTGTCTGACATCTCTTTCCCCCTAACTCTCTGTCACACATTGGCCTCCGACACTACAACAGTCTAACCTGCAGTATATTAACTGACAGAAGTTATGTTTGTCACACACCCTTGCTCTGTGTCTGTGCGAGAGGGAGGGAGTTCAGGAGAAGTTCATGTTTCTTGGAGTTCTGGAGCGAGCTGAAGAAAATGAGCAAAGCAGAGGGGAGCGCGGCAGAGCAGAGGTTAGTCAATTACAAGGCTCAACTCTAGTAACAAACTTCTAACAAGCAAACTCTTGGCTCTGTGCATGTGCATTTGTGAGCGATGGACTGGGAGGGAGAGAGAAAAGAGAGTGGTTTTACAATCCTGTCATGAGAATGGCTGTCTGTTTGTGCAGATGGCATTTGTGACTCAAGTTTTGAAAAGGCAAGTGAAAAACAAGAGCGCAGATATGACAACGGTTCAGTTTTGAAACTTTTATCAAGCTGCTCTTTGGGAAGTGGTAGACAAAGTACACAAGTTAAACAGGGCCTGTAAATTCTTATGGTCAAATGTTATTCCAATACTACTGACAGCTTCTTCTTGAAATCATCATGCCAAAGTACTGGCTTACTTTCTATGAAGAAAACAATTGAAAATACTATGTGAAAAATATTATGCATGCATTTCTCACTGCAGATGTACGGTCAAGAATATTAGGACAATATATAAGTTGCAAAGGAAGTGAATTTCCCCTTCCAAATCATCTACTTGCATTTCAGAAAATCCTCAAATTAACCTTAGTATTCTTAGAACCTAACAAACCATCTACCTGGACATTTATGACTGCACAGGAAATAAATTTTAGTGCAACAAAAAATAAATAAAAACGGGACAAGGGTACAACACTGTTTTTTGTTGTTGTTTCTGTACTGAAAGAACTGAACACTTTCCACAATAAAGATGGAGTTGGTAAAAATTGATAAACATACAATAAATTAAAATGTTTTTGAAACAGTTTGTGAACTGTAGTGGCTGCATCGAGCAGCAGGAGCAGAGATATTTCCATGGAAGTGGGCTTAGTTTAACAGACGTTGCTTATGAGATTCTATCAGACTGTGGGTGTTGTACATTTTTTTCTCTTGGTTTCTCCAAGTACAGCAGGGACTCTCAAACTTGTGACACCTGTGACTCCAAAACAGCAATGTCAGGGACTCAGAATTCCCACAATTATTTGTAAGAGCATGAAGCAAACTCTTTATTAAAAGAGTGATGTGCAAACTTCAATTTTATGAATCTGTTTGTCTTATGAACCTCATTTCAGTATACATTTCATCGAATGACTTTGATATTATTTGGATTCAAGCTTTTTATGTATGTATTCTTGTGGGTATAATGCAGCATTTGATCCCTCTCTGGGTGTTTCAAACCCCTCAGGACTATTGGTCTACACTATAGGAATGGACACCATCATTTTAAGAACAGTTGCTCCTTGAGCAAAATTACTTAGTAAATAATAAAATCCACCAGGAAGAAAATTAATGAGGTTCTTATCTACTTACTGGAAATGTAAATGAATCAAAACTACTATATTTTTTATTTTCTTTTGCTATTGTGGCTTGATGCATCCAAGCTCTAATTACTTAAGCAACATCCTCTGTTAACGTATTGCTGTATAATCTTACTTGGCTTATTTTATCCAGATTTCTAGAAAACATGAACCTTTTCTGGGGATGTGCAAATGCGGGGTGAAAAAGCCCAGGCCTAAACCAGGGGTGTCCAAAGTATAGCACAAGGGCAAACTTTGGCCCAAGTTTCATTTTATGTGACTAACAAGAATTCCCAAAAGGCTCAATTAAATATGATCCTGAGTAGATAATAACACTTTCGCTCAACTGATGAACGACTGACTGACATATGATTATGGCTGCAAAAAGCACTGATGAGATGATTTACCTTATCATCTGCATAGCATAAACATTCAATTAGACAGAGTATATATTGCATTTTTAGGACCCCTTTCAAAATATATACATGTATATATATATATATATATATATATATATATATATATATATATATATATATATATATATATATATATATATATATATATATATATATATATATATATATGTATGTATGTGTGTGTGTGTGTGTGTGTGTGTATATATAGATATATAGATGTGTGTGTGTGTGTATATATATGTATATGTATATATATATATATATATATATATATATATATATATATATATATATATATATATATATATATATATATATATATATATATATATATATATATATATATATATATATATATATATATATATATATATATATATATATATATATATATATATATATATATATATATACACATATGCTTATGTCATTATTATTTTGTCTTGGTCCCTGATCAGAATGTGATGAGATAAAGTAGTGTTGGGTCTCCTGTTCTGCTTGAAATGTCAGTATTGCTCAATTCCTTCCGTAGAAAGAGTTGTTTTGTTTTGATGTGGGAATCTCTCTGTTTTCTATGTGGTCATACTTTTCTGATTCAGCACCCACCATTGGATGTTCATGAATGACAAGTTTTCAAAAATACATCCTAAAAATGTATTAGTGAGTGATAAAATGTGTTCTTTTTCCACTTTAGAGGCTAGAGTGTTGAAGTGTAATTGGATACCTCAGGTGTCCCTCCCAAAACCCAAGTCCGTTATGGGTCATTCTTCCTAACAGAGGCAGAACTTAAGTGGAAAGTAACTTTTTTGGCTGCTTAAGCAAGCTGCCAGTGGCTTTCTTTGCATGTGTTGGTGATGAGATATTCTTTGTTAACACTTTAAATTGTTGAACAATATCTTATAGGGCAGGTTTATACAGTATATGAATTAGTTCGGAAAAAAGTTTTTGGTATCGAAACATTGGCTTAAATTATCTGTTTTCCATTAATGCAATTGCAATTGTTCTTGTCATGTAGAGGTACTTTAAATTTTGACTGTGGACATCCATCTTTTGTACGAGTCTATTAACAATCAATCTAAGAAAATCTCTTGGTTGTCAGTCTGTAACTCAAATACTTCTTAAAGTTTCCATGTCCTGTTGTGTTTGGCCATTTACATCATTTCTTTGGTTTCTATTAAACTGGTGTCTAAGTTGAATAAAAACATGAACAATTCTCTCTATAGAAGATCTTTTGCCTCCCCTTTGGAAACACTGGGAACTGAGGAGCAAGGAGGATATGATAATAAGCTCTGTGCTTATCGGCTGCCCAAATCATGCCTGATTTGAGAGTGGAGGAGAGGTTTCAGGCTGCAGAGCAAACTTTTAAAACAGTCACAGCATCTGTCTGTGATGAGCAGAAAACTTATGTACAGGCTGTATAGCTTTTACACAATAACTATCTTAAAACTTGCCCAACCATCTCAGTCATAAATAAAAACAGTAGAAGGAAAGTGATGACAACATGATGGTCCCGACTGTGTACAATAAAAACTATAACAATGATCAGTCAGTAAGGTATTTTCCTATATTAATTGGTGTTTTTGTTAAATTTGTAGATTTGAGGATAATTGGTGGATGATATGTTCATGATGTTTGTAAAACTTCAGTCTGTTTTTGATCCTGTGATAATCCTGTTCACAATTTAAAATGTAAATATGTAAATGGTGATTTCTAACAGAAGAGCCCAAGAACCCAGTTTCCAAACCCCACATCACCTGCCTGTATCACATGCATGTTATTACAATATTCTCAAAGTTGTATTTCACATTGAAAGGGCCTGTTTAATGTATTGTACCTGTGTTGCAATCCCCACATTGTGACCTCAGTGTGGCTCTAATCAATTAACCTATTGCTGTGGAGAATGAAAATATCCCAGGGCTGTGAGAACTGACTTTATTTTGGATGATCCTGGAGATTCACAGACTGTCCAGAGAACACATGCCTGAGGGAGGTAAAACTCTGTGGAGGATCCCTTAACAAAACAGGCACCAAAGCGGGATCCCAAACTTCCGTGATTTTTTTTCCCTCTCTGGTGAATGGAAAAGAAAATATTTTGGACATCTTGGGAGGGAGAAAGTAAAAGAGTCAAATTTAAGAGTCTCATAAACCAAAGTTATTTCAGTAACTGTACAACTGGTAAAATAAAACCATTCCAATAATGCATCAAATATATATTACCTTTCCTGTTTTGAAACTATTGGGATTTTCACCAGTCTTTAAGAGAAGAGTCAAAAAAGTGAAATAACCAGAGTGGTTTGTTTTCTTTTTATGTTAACATGAAGAAAAATACAGTACTTTTGACAAAGCCAGTGTAATGAATGACGAACTAATCACTTAACTCTGTTTATTTGATTTTCTCCCCTCATTTGCCATTTTTGGACAAGGGAAGCCAGTAGGGGATCAGTATCTCTCTCAATAACACATTTATAAGGTGCACGGAGGACACTGATGAACTGGACCAATACCTTTGTGAACCCTCATCACTCCTATACATTCTATTTCTTTACCCTTTTAAAGCTTAAAGGGAGACTTTTTCACAGGGTTTAACACAGACATGTCTTGTTATGGCTCGTACACACTGGATGTGTGACAACTGCTGTTCATGTCAGCCATCTATGCCAGAGATTACAGACAAGGCATGAGTGCTGTGTTTTCTTTGAATCTCAGCCCTGTCACAGCCCTGTCTTCAAAGTTTTCACCTTAAAGGGACTGTGAGGAGTTTCTAAGTAATTACAAAAAAGTCTCACTTTTAGGTATATGCCTGATGGAAATACACACTTTAAGATGAGTTTTATAGTATCAAAATAGGTTATCTATAAATGCTATTCCTTAGCCTTCCAGTCGTGTTGGACAGAGCTGGACTGGCCTGGATACTCAACTTCGGGAACAAGACGATTACAACAGGAGCAAATTTATATTATTCGGACATATCTTAGAGCACCGGACTGTAAGTAGTGGTATATAGCCGGTGTAGGTACCAGATCTGCTCGGGCTGCCAGATCGACTCGGGGCCTGCGCCTACCGATGACGTCACGCTACATGATTGGCTAG
The DNA here is from genome assembly GCA_036419115.1 of Scarus forsteni. Classification (NCBI taxonomy): domain Eukaryota; kingdom Metazoa; phylum Chordata; class Actinopteri; order Labriformes; family Labridae; genus Scarus; species Scarus forsteni. The sequence continues at coordinate 42,578,372 of JAZDUH010000098.1, forward strand.
AAATAGGCAAAATGATGTAGAAGATTGTGATTGGTTCAGAGTAGGTTTAGAATAGTATTATTTCAGTGAGAAATTATGTTTGTGTGACGTCGTACGACGGCGTATTAGGGCCGCTTAAAAGAAATGACCAGTTGAAGAATAAACATCACACGCACAATACAGTATTAAGAATGAGGAGAGGCTGAAAATTAAAGGTACTACAGAGGGAAAATACAAAACATAACGGTAAAATGCAAGACTTGTCTGTAATTTACGCTAATAATGCCACAGATTGACGTAACACCACCGTCCGGCCGTTACGAACCCTTAACGGAATAACAACCATAACTGACCTTTTAACAATTTTACAACTTATTACGTGTTGAAAAGGTAAAGATAACAAGTAGTGGCTCATATATTTATTTTCATGTACTCCCGTTGTTGAAGCCTCGCTTCCGCCGCATTGCATTGTGGGTAACAGTAGGCGAAGCAGGCTGGTCTGATGCATATTGTGAATTTTTTCCCAAATCAATACGCACTTCTAGTATAGTATGTGAATTCGAAAATGACCAGGGGTTCGAGGTGAATTGAACAAACACAGAAATAAAGTAAACCGTGACGGTCTTTTAACCTATCACAGCGTGACAGCGTGATGTCATTGATAGGCGCAGGGCCCCGAGCCAATCTGGCAGCCCGAGCAGATCTGGTACCTACACCGGCTACAGAGCTACAATACTAAGTTTTCCAAAAATTGCTTGTTGTCACACATCAAAAACTACCGCTACGTAACTAGAAAGAGATACATTACCTCGTTGCCTTGCATCCTGTAAGTTGTTGAAAAAATAAGTTGTAAATCAATGCAGAGTTCTGAGGAAGGTCCGAGCTGCATAACAACAAATGCACGCTTTGGATTGCACACGTCTTTTGGTGCATTCCAGTTGTAGTCAGAAGTAGGAATTTTGAGTTCCGAAGTAGGAAACTGCAACTGGATCACCCCCCAAAGTCAGAATTTCCTACAGGGAACTCGGTGAAACCTCGCCACCCCCTAGTTGACAATTGAAGATGGATGCCCCCAGTGTGAACAGTTATTTAGCTCCTGTAATAAGCAATGTATTTGCACTTCTGACTGGGGTATGTCGCTCTAGATCAGCTGTATACATAGTATTGTTAGACTTATATTTACAAAAATGCTGCCATAGTGATAATCACATTCTTCATGTGATATTTGTGAACAACAACACAAGTGCTAACAACAGCTAACAATAGCCTGGTGGATCAGCTTGTTTTTTTCAGACTTCAACTGGAACGCTGATAAGTCGGAGATGATGTCACTCCCAGTTCCGAGGGATTACGACAGTTGCCACATGTGCTCATGGGTAGCAGAGTCTTTAAGTTGCTGGGAATAGATTCTCCTCACCGTCCCTTTAATGAAGGACACATTTGATATTGAATTTGTAGTGGTATCACTTTAAATTACATGAATACAAACAGGAAAAGAACAGTCATTTGTCCAACAGTAAATCAAGTAAAATAAAGTATAGAAAGAATAACACAGCTACTTTGTAACCACACTGTGTTCATCTTGTCTATGACATGGTTTATCAGTATGAACAAATCCCTCTGCAGATACAAGTTTGACATGGCTCTCTTTTGTAAGTTTCCTGCATATTTTGGCTAGACATTTCCATGACTTGTATAAATGGGTGAACCTCCATGAAAAGGGTGTCAACTAAGTCACTGAAATCAAACATAGATACAAGTTAAGTAACCTTACCTTACATAACCCTGCCTTATTCAGTAGATTCTCTGTGCTGTCAGTCATAAGGTCTGGCTTGAAAAGATGCACTCAAAAATATGATGTCGGTCTAAAATCAGATTAGTTTTTACCTAAACTTCACTTAATCTCAGAAGTATTTGCCTCTGCAGAAGCAATGGATTACCTTCTTACTCTTTCCATGCTAGCTGCATTGCTGTATTTCTTTTGACTTCTAACATACAGTGAACAAGTGATGCACAACATTTTCAGACCAAGATCAGTACTAACAGATATTTTTAAGACAAATATCTGCCAATACTGATCCTGGTCCCATAATCGGCATATATGTTTTTTTTTGTTTGTTTTTTTTCAGATCTTACATATTGGCTGTGGTATTAGCAGAATGTTAAACCATAATGGTACATTACTGAACATTCTGTTTTACAAAACAAAATAACGTGTTTTAAAAAAAGGTGTTCTATTGTTTCACATGCGATGCTAACACAAAAGAGCTTAACTACAAATAAGAAGAAGAAGAAGAAAAAGAAGAAGAACTGTATTTAGTTTTTGTTACCTGCCTCTTTGGTTTAACTGAATAGCCATATGAAATGTTCGCACACACACACACACACACACACACACACACACACACGTACAGAAAGAGACCTTCGTGTCAACTTCAAGTGAAAGGCTTCTGATGGTGACTTTTGATTTTGGCTCTGAAAAGTTGAGGATGGCGTAGTTGTGTCTGTATACAGAAAGCAGGAGCATGGTGAAGACAGGGTTAATGTACTACTTTGTAAAACAACTTTTAGGATAGAATACATTTAATGAAGTTGTGTGCGAAAACAAAAAAGCAGAAGTGTGTGGACAGTAACTCGTTCATTGTTCTTGTGCAGCGAGATCAGGGCTGCTTGCTTTCCTTACCGCCTCATTTAATCCTGGGTATCCCTAAATGGGGATTATTACGACATGTTTGCATGCTACTGTTGTCTCAAGTTGTTGTCGTTTGTGTGTGTGTGTGTGTATGTGTGAGTGTGTGCGTGATGGCATGCAGCTTGAAATGCGTTTTGGTGTACGTGTCTGTAATTCAAGTGAGAAGGCATGCAAGGAACCAGCCAATCAAATACCGGGTTCATACAGCTTTATCAGAGCTACAGAGCACAACTGCTAGTTGGGTGAATACTTGATTTACTGACTAAAATTTAAAAGAACATATATGTTTTTTTTCTCCTTGGCAAACATTTAAAGTCACCTCTAATAAAAAATTACACTGAAGTATAAAGAGCAAAAAGGTTCAACTTACAAAAAGCTAAATTACTGAAAACTATTCTTTTGTATATTCCGCTAAATTTGTCTTTCACTCATTCAGTGGTTTCATTTCAGTGTTTTTTTTTTTTCGTGTTTATTTATTCTAACTTTTATTCACAGTGACCTCTGTGCAGTCTATCATCCACAGTGATGTAGACATTCATCATAATAGCAGATTGACTTTTTGCAACAAGGGCGCCATCTTGTGTTCATATATCAGAAATTACCTCCTGAGACCCAAGCTTTTGTTTGCGCTGTATGTTTTTTTCCCCTCCTCCAGTTTGACATCCATGAAGACTAATGATCATAAAACTCAAACAAATGGAAGTGTTTTTTTGTGAGAATAAAAGTGAATGTGACGTTCTTAAATTTAGATATTGTTCTATATTACTGCATAAAATACCACAATTACCCTTGTGTAACAAATCTCAAAATTGTATTTGTTTCTTTACATGAAGAATTATTTGCAAACAGGATTACTGAACAATAACTGGAAATACACTAACAGAAAACTATTACAGTCAGTTGGATGGATTATGTTTGTGATTTTAAGTTTTGTTTTGTTTCAGTAAGTAAATTGTGTGCGTGCTGTTTCTTTTTGGGCTGTGTTTGTTTTATCGCTTTATGCCAAGGACTAGAACCCCCAGGCGGTTATAACAAATGATAATGAATATCTAAATTTTCCACTAATGTCCAAACATATCAAACCAAATTTTTAAAATATTCCACAAAAATGTTTGGTATGTTTGTATAAGTTTGATTTCAGTATGTCTGGCAATGAAGTTATTCACGTCAGGTATAACAGTTTGAGGCCTGGTACCCCTAATCAGAGATGTGGAGAGGATTTTACAAGGGAAGGGTCTTAAATTCATTAAAATGGAAATCTATCACACTTGATAAATTCAGGAAGAAAATGTACGGCAGTGACTGGATCCCAGCAATCTCACTCATTTATATTTAAACTCATTGGAAATGTCTTTGTATTTCACATATAGTATTATCATTGCTTGAACATTCTTTTATTTAATTAATTTGGGAATTAACAGCACAAGTGTGAAAAAGAATGAGCAGAGAAGAACGAATTTAAATAAATCTAAAGCTACAGAATGAGTTTTTTTAATGGTGATGGCTCTTTAGAGCAGCTGTTTTAATTACAGTACATTAAAGCAAAAATTCCAACATTGATATATTCCTCTTACATTTTACAAGTAATCAGTGTTAACCATGAGGCTCATTTTAGCTGCTTAGCTTGAACAGAGACAAAGTCTGTCTGTCAATTAGCATTTCCTCATGCTCATTAAACTAAAAGAATTAACAATACTGTTAACCAAACTTCAGTCATGTACCAAAGTTCTGCCTCTGCATCTTACATGCACATATAGAGTTTCTGTGTAATGAGAAAAATAATGATAACAACAACACCACAATAATAACTAGAAAAGCACTCAGAGAGCACAGACCTCCGCCAGCGCCACAGTCCTCAGCCATATTGTGATTTTGACCATAAATATTAGTCCTACCTTTATTTCATCAAAATATTTAGATTCCTTGACCATGAAAACATACCATTAGCAATTGGATTCATAATGATATCTATTTTAGTTCAGTAGTTATTCACAGAAATCCCATGTTTCGGCATGGCGGCCAGACGCTGATCCGGATCAACACCATAATCGAATAGGTTCTTCCTTTTCCCATGCTGAACATTTCCTGAAAATTTCATCAAAATCCATCCGTAACTTTTTGAGTTATTTTGTTCACAGACGGACAGACAGACAGACAAACTCTCCCGAAAACATAACCTCCTTGGCGGAGGTAATAATAATAACAATGTTAATAATAATAACAACAACAACAACAACAACAACAATTTGACAATCATGAAAGGCCTCTCTATGTAACTGAAAAGGTTTTGTTCCTGGTTTTCATTTGTTGACACTTACTGATGAAGATTGCTGCCATCTTGAAGTTTCACTGATTAGTGTTATTTGCTTTTGTTTCTCCTCTAAGTGAATCCAAATGATGCCGCTCCAGATGTTTTGGTGTAAACATGTACCATGTGACTGAAGTATTTGAAGGCTCCTTTTGCTGGTGCACAGTATGAATCATATGGGAAATTTCTTAAAGATATTTGAAACATTTCACGATAGGGCAGTTTTCCACATTTTGCCAAAAACTCTGTTAGGTCTAAATGGATTTAGTGTACATTTTTATGGGAATATTGGTCATGAAACAATAGAGAGAGGATTCAGATTTGATGTTGATCTGAATCCAGATGTAGATTGAGGAATCTTTTTAAGAACTTCTGAACAGTGCAAGATAGGACTGGTTCCACATTTTTTGACAATAACTTGTTTGACAGTGTTGAAAAAGTCATAGTGGAGGTTTGTGCTCTCAGAGCATTTGTACACATGCTAGCTTCCCATAATGCAAAGTGCAACCAACTGGAGTGGCATTTGTTTACCTTTAAGATGGGAAAAGCACCCCATGACATAATTATGTAAGGATGCCCCATCTTGGGGTATGCTTTGTCATACACATGAATCAAACTTAAAGAAAAAATTATGTAGCATTTTATTATCTGAATCAGAACAGTGGAAACCTGATGTGTCCATTAAAGGTCCCATATTATGCCAAAAAAAAAAAAAAAAACTTTTTTGAATCCAGGCTTAGCACCAACTGTCTGCCTCCAAACCTCAGACCATGGAAATGTGAGTATTTTAATGCTGTGTGGTATTTATTTTGCTCATTGCTATGAGCTATTGCTAACAGCAGAGGGAAGTGGTGCAGATAGAAGAGCTAAAGATTTTCGTCAGTGTTGAAGTAACACTAAAGGCCTGCAGTGCAAACTTAGACGCATAAATATTCCTACATTAGTCAAGAGGAGTTTGAACGCTGGAGGATTATAATTATTTTTCATACAGATCATGTAGATGCACCGTTGGACCTTGTCTTTGAGGGTTTTTCCAGGACCCTGCTCCATACCTGAAGCAGCTGCAGGAGTACCAGACTGTCGCTGGGGCCTTCTTTGAAACACCCAAAATCTTCCACAAACACAGGCGTAGTCAAAAGAATGCGTTTGGTGTTGTTTATTTACACCGGCCTCCCATCTGGCAGTGCAAGAAACTCAAACAAACAAAAAAATGTAACATGAAAAATGTATGTACAATATTTACAAAAATAAAGGGAAGAAATCTGGTACATATACCAGAGTTCCTCAATAACTCAACTCTATGTCACTTAGGAGCTGTTACCTGCTCTGTAACCAGGTCCCCACTTACCCAAGCAGGCCAAGGCAGCCATCTTTTAAGGCTGAAGCCCCTCCCCCTGGGTGCAATCAATAACATAACTTCTGATCAAACATCAGTTTCTTCATAATCCCAGAAGACCTCTTTGCTCAGTGTGGCGGACCTGACAAGATGGATGTGATAGCAGCTACATGTCAAGGTTCAACCAAGGAAGCTCTCAACCCCTCATACTGGTCTTCTGCATCAGGAAACTCTGCTCTTATCCGCAGCACCATGCAGGCAGGTAGCACTACACAGGCAGGCAGCACCACCCTGATTCTTCAGTCAGAAAATCCCAACACCAGCTCACAAAGGTTCTGTAGGCCAGGTATCTGTAAGGGCTGGACACAATGATCGGGTTTTGTCAGAACTGAAGGAACACGTAAATAGGTGTTTTATGTATAGATTTTACTCATATTTTTATTGTTATGGTTTTATGGTTTCTGTTTAAAATTCCTTTTCTTTTTTTCCCTTTTTTTAACCCTCTTTTATGTAAAAAATGTCTACAGTACCAGCCGGTACATTGGGCGTTTTTATATGTAAAAATATTTGTCACAATAAAAAGTCTACATGAATGAATTTTTCATATGTTACATATTATGTTAATAAGTAAACAACAAAAAAGACTAATTGTAAAAAAAATAAATAAATAAGAAGGGGGAAACAGCAATACTTCAAATCCTTACTATTTTGTGTGACAGTCATGGAAGATTTTATTTCAAAATACTTCTGCATTATACCTCTTAGATGTAAAGGCTCAAAGTCTGCTCTATTAATATAGAATGCATTTTGCAGTGAAAAAACACATTCAAGCACAGAGGTCCCAGTCCAGGATGGTCCACCATGCAGGATGGAGGATCTGTGAGGTCCTGTGGTCTCCTCTGACCTACTGAATTAAAAAAGGTAAGTGGGTGACATAGTACAGGAAAGGTTAATGTACACAATTGTTATTTTGCACTCAGTGTTCACAATGCCTTTGGTGTCTCCATGCAACAGACATTTTCAGGCTCTTGGCATTTTTGAACAATTGCCACAGCAGCATCTATGTAGGAGAAGAAGAGTGAAACCAGGATGTTCAGTAGAATTTTATATAAAGGAAATGTTCTAGTTAAGCAACCATAATGTCTTGTTCTGTTTAAGACAACATAATGCTAATTTACACAGCGCTGTGTCATAATAATATACAATATGGCAAGTAAAGAGGTGTTTAAGACTGCTACTGTGTGGAGAAAATATAAGGTTCACAGAAAATTACTGGCTGTTAGAATTACAAACATTTGCTCAGCTCATTACTGCCATGCTCTGTATGGCTCTATTAAATGCTGTATTCTGGTGGGTCAGTCACATAACTATTCTGTAAAACAGACTGTTGCCCTGACCGGCCCTTAAGAACCCTGATATTATTTACATATCACAACAACAGAGAAGACCCCCTCCCCCTGCCTTATTTCACTATCAGTAGTGATAGCCCGTTCAGTGTTACTAAGAAGTGAAAGTTAATTCACGTCAGGGTTTTAGCTAATCCTGTCGGGGTTTATGTCTCTGTAGTAACCTGCTCACTTTACATTATCCCTTACAAAACACTAAAACGACAGTCTAAGTTTTGTTAAGCACTGCATGAATATGTAGTCGAGAAGCTACATGCTTCACATCAACAAAAATAAATAAAGGGGGAGGAGGAAAGAAACGGCAGAACAACTATAATTCGTCCACATATTAGCATTGAAGTAGCACACTTTATATACAGACCACTGAGAAACATCCTGGTTTAACCTTGGTCCGTGACTCTCTCCTGGTTCCTCCTCATATTCGGGGTCTGACTCGTTCTCAAAAGAGAGTGGCTGTAGCCATTCACGCGCAACCATTTCCTCTCACGGCTCAGTCATCATTGCTACTGATGCCGTCCTCGCCTCGGGGAAGAGCAGGGCAGTATCAGCAGTGACTCATTAACATATTAAGGCCACGCCCATTAAATCAGACCTTTCTGAACGGAGGGGCTATAAGAGGCTGGAAGCAATGCTGCTGTGCTTGATTTATCAGCTTTTAGGACCAAAGCATGTTACTAACATTTCATGAAGACATCAAGGATCCATTTTAAACTACAGAAAAGGAGCATAATGTGGGACCTTTAACAAGGCTAGATTTTCTGAATTTAGCAGTTACTTACCATGGTGTTGTAAGCCAGAAAGTTGGTTCTTATACTTATGGCACAAATAGGTTTGACTCCAGCTCTGGCTGTCACATGCTGATGCATCCTTGAGCAAGACACTTAAACCCAAGTGGCTCCTTCTGCTGCATCAGTTGCATGTAAATGGGAATGAAAAGGTATGGATGTGTTGGCTATACAGAAGGACTACATAGAAACTCTGAACCATGAGTGAAGTGAATGTGAGAGCGAGTGGGTGGAACTGGGTGGATGTGACCTTCAGTGTTAAGTTGCTTTGTGTTGTCAAAAGTTATTTAACATTCAACAGGAAGAAGGATGAAACAAAGGGACAAAATCCAGTCACCATCAGGGTAAACGTTCTGTGTGTTCGTGTTGTAAGGATGAGTTTGTCTCATATTAAATCACTCTGCCTTTCTTCAAAAAGAATTCTTTGAACACTAGTCACAGGTAGCCAACACATGTGTACACTTCAGCAGTACTTGTCTGCTTCCCATCAGGCTTTTGCATGACTCTTGTTGCACAAACATCCATGTTTATTGTCTCTGTGCTAAATAAAGAGACCTGCCCTGTCTTCACACATGAACAGACACTGAGCCAACGTAGCCACAACATGCTGCAGACTCCCCTCTGTCTCCTGGCAAACAGACATTAACATCTTATGAAAACAGAGAGAAAGAAGAGGAGGGGGTGTCAGAGATAGTCATGGAGTTTGATAAATGGCACAATCACAAGCATGAAGTGATGGAAGAAAAGTGAAGGACTCTTGCTGGGAGAAAATGGGAGTTAGGGTGTGAGGGGTGAGAAAAAGATACATTACAAAGTTATCTTAATGATTATCCACCCATAACAATGATGTCGGCCAATGAGGGTTTCCCAGAGCAGCAAGTGTTGCTCCAGGATGTTGCAATAATGACAGGTTACCTGAGGTTACAATCATATTTTTCTCACATTGCCTCATTGTGGAGAGTAATTTTACAAAATAAGGCTTTAAAACTCTTGCAAAAGTTTTAGCACAGTTATAAATCAGAATTACCTTTTTGACAGTCACAGTTAGAGTCAATCATGATGTATAAAGACCTATTCCTGATGTGTTTTTCTGAAGAGTGTGTCATATCAGGGTCCTTAGGCAAGCTTTGCTGAAAGTGTCATACACAAAACGAACTTCTAAATCTCTTAGCAAATGCAGCCTGGATGGGTGGGCTGTGGCACCGAGGAAGCAGCTGAGCCATCACCTCCAGGGCCTACATTAACTCATAAAGATCACTGTCTCCTCCAAACACACTGAGCCAAAGCGGAGATCATGTGTGTGTGCATGCACAGGGAAATATGGGTGTCTCTTTCTTGAAATCAGGATAAGCTAAGCTCCATTTCATGATTTGTTTAAGCATACATCTTTGTGTCTTTGTCTGCACCTCCCACTCAGTTAATTATAATCGCTAGTTTATGTTATAACCCACACAGAGTTAGAAGTATGAGCCAATCTCCCTTTGTGATGGATTGTGGAGAATCTACACAAATGGAGGAGCATTACAATTGCAGATTACCTCTAAGTTTTGTTCTTTTCTTCATATTTTCCCCATTCTTTTTGTTATTGATTATATTTTATTTCCGTGATACTATTATCACAAGCAGAGGTGGACATAAAATACATATGTGGACAAAACTGTTGGTACCCTTCTGTTAAAAAAAAAAAAAAAAAAATCAAACTGACAAAAGTAATGATAAATAAAAATGACTGAAAATCAACTCATAAAAACCAGGCATTGCTTTTGAATTGTGGTTCAACATAATCATTTTAAAAACATATGGATGAAACTGGCCTTGACAAAAATGATGGTACCCCAAGAAATGACTGAAAATGATTTGGCCATAGAGGCATGTTAAAGTAATGTGTGTCCTGTAAATTGTATCACAGGTGTCTCCAAGCTACTTGGTATCATGGTGTGTACCACACTGAACGTGGACCACAGAAAGCTAAGGAGAGAGCTGTCTCAGAAGATTAGAAAGAAAATGATATACTAGCACGTTAAAAGTAAAGGCTATAAGACCATCTCCAAGCACCTTGATGTTCCTGTGACTACAGTTGCACACATTTTTCAGAAGCTTAAGGTCCACAAGACTGTAGAAACCTCCCTGGACGTGGCTGCAAGAGGAAAACTGATGAAAAATTGAAGAGACAGCTAATATGAATGGTAACCAAAGAGCCCAGAACAACTTCCAAAGAGATTAGAGGTAAAATCCAAGGAAAAGGTACACACAAAATCACCAAAATCACACCATACGTCACTGTTCAACCTGAAGTTGACTGGAGGACATCACTGTTGAAAACAAATCATAAAAAAGTGAGGCTAGAATTTGCCAAAATGTATTTTGACAAGCCACAAAGCTTCTGGGAGAATGTCCTTTGGACAGATGAGACAAAACTGGAGCTTTTTGGCAAGTCACATCAGCTCTTTGTTCACAGATGAAAAAATTAAGCATACAAAGAAAAGACCACTGTACCTGCTGTGAAACATGGAGGACACTCAGTTATGTTCTGGGGCTGCTTTGCTGCATCTGGCAGAGAGTGTCTTTAATCTGTGCAGGGTACAATTAAATCTCAAGACTATCAAGGCACTGTGCAGTGAAATGTGCAGCCCAATGTCAGAAAGCTTGGTCTCGGTCACAGGTCATGGGTTCTTCAACCGGATAATGACCCAAAACACAGCTAAAAAAAATAAGAATGGCTCAGAACAAAACATTGGACTATTCTAAAATGGCCTTCTATAAGCCCTGATCTAAATCCGATTGAAAATTTGTGTAAGGAACTGAAACATGCAGTCTGGAGAAGACACGCTTCAAACCTGAGACAGAATGCAATTTTAAGCATTCAATCAGTTCACCATTCTTCAAATCTGGACCTTATACCAATTTTTCAAAAGGAACATTGATGGCTTGTTACATTGAAATGTCCACTTTTTGGATACATGGCTCCTATTAATCACATTTATTTAAAATCCGACCCAGAAAAAAATGCATTCAAATCCAAATTACTGATAATCGATTACATGTCCAAGACAGTATCGTACAGAACTAAAAAACTTTCAACTGACTCTTTTATTTTGGGAAACATTTTTTTCTTTCCTATATTTTGAATCTAGACATGGTGGACTCTGGGTATTCAAAGTGATACTGAAAGGATTAAAAAATAATTATTATATTTTTTTAATTATTTAACTTTTTGTTTGTTTTAATGGACAGGACTGGAGTGGGTTAACAGAACTGAATCACTTTTATTGGGAATGTATGTGTTTTTTTAAGATATGTTGGCCTTTTTCTGATGTGTCCACTTGTGTCGTATTTATTTTTGGTTCATCTGAGATCCAGCACTTGATGCAAAAGACACAGAATGTCCACAACATTTTCGATTATTTGAGATCACAGTTTATTGACATTTCGAGTGAAAAAAATTCTGTGAAATCCTTGTGATTTTATAAGGGAAAGTCTGTAATCTACATTCTGATACTTGCATTCTGCTTGCTTGGTTGAATACATAACTGTTTGCCAATGTGGGGATCAGGACGCGATGGGTCTCAAGACAGAGAAGGGGTTGCAAACCTTATACACCAGATGGACTGTTCAATACATGGTTGTTTTCACACCTTGATTGTTTGGGAAAGTTGTTCTAATACAAGAGGGTGTTCAGTGCTGATCCTGTTTTATTTGAATATACTGTATATGCACACAGCTATTTATCCCTGTTTCACCTGAAATAGGTGGCCTCCACTTTATTTCTAATCGGCCCCAGAAGCAGTTTGTTTGCCATGAGAACACAGTTAATCTATGATTCAACACAAACAGGATGATGAGTTATCTCAATACACTGTTTTAGTTGCATTTGCAGCAGCTGTAGTAATCATGACAATATTGCAGCTACTGGGCAACCAGGCAGATACCATAGCACTACCTAATAAAACTATTGTGATCTCATCTCACAGAGTCACTTTCCTTTCTTGGGCACACCACACTATGAAAAATATTAACATTTAAACCTAACTCACCATTTCTACAGCAGCTCATCACAGGACTCAAAAACATGGACCGACTCAGAAACATATCATATGCTCTCATCTTCTCTGCTGTTTGATCAGTCCCAAGGTCAATTTAAAAAGCACATCCAACCCATCAGCAGCACAACAGCTTTTGTGCAGTTTATTCTCGATAATGTGTGAAGGTGGAGATGAGCTCCTCTGCCCTTTCTGCTGCACAGGAAGTCTTTTTTCAGAGCATCTTTTTCTTGACTTGGAGCAGACAAGTCATCAAAGTGGGCGAGTTAATTCTTTCATTTATCAGTTTGTGGCCCTCAACTAAAAAAGCCACCCAGAACAAATGAGGATCCCACTCTTGCTCTGTCATTTCAGGGACCCTGAAAAGTGTAGCAATAGTTGAAATGCAGTATTCTCATGCAAATAAATGACTCTCAAGTGTAGAAACACATTCACTGGTATATAATATAATTTGAAGTTGTTTATATTAGTTCAAATTGGTACTCTGTTGTCAAACTGTTCCTTTACTTGAACTCAATCCTCTTCCCCCTTGCTCAAACGTGCACACTCATGTAAGGCAAAATGTATATAAATCCAACAGACCACCATGACTCTTCTGTAAAAATTGGGACTCTTTGTATCTGACAGATCTACGGAAATGACTGTCTGCAGTGAAACACTATAGATCCATTTACAATGGCAACCCCTCATTAGTGCTTTGTGTGTGGTTATTTCTGTGTGTGTGCGTGGTTGCGTGCAAGTGTGTGTTTGCACTTAACACTGATTGTAGGTGGAGACAAAGCAGCTCATCTCAAGCAGGGAACAGCGATGTTGCATACCACAGGCACTATTTCTCTTCCAAAGGGACACATGGAAAAATACACCCATCCTAACCTGGCTGTGCACTCCCGTGGACACACATACACACAAACACACACACACACACAGACACACACACACTGGCTGGCAAACAGAGACACATGCAGCCACATGCACACAGATGTCGACAGGCAACTGTATTTATACCAGTGCTCTAATAAATCTATCTGCTCACTTGTCTATTTTCTCTGGCTGTGCCCATGCAGCAGTGAAAAGCCGCACTGCTTAAAACAGAGTAGAGGAGAGGGGATGGCTAAAGGAGCTTCGGAGGGCAGACAGGAGGAGATGAGTGCCCTATGGCACTTTCCTGCTCTTCGGCCTGCCTCTCTACGTCTTAAACACAAATGCTGGCCCGACACTGCTGCACACCACCGTGCAACAAATTCCAGGAAAATATGAACTTGTGTCAACTTGTACAACTCAAACTAATACAGGCCCACTTTCCTTTTTTCCCACCCTTTCTTTTTTTTCATATGTACAACTAAATGCCCCAAAACAAAAGCTTTTCCGCTGAGTGGCAAAAATAATGGCCAACCAATCAGAGCAATTTAAAGACTTAAGAACAGTGAAAACTATCACAACTGAAAACATTTCCCATCTTATCCAACCAAATTTTGTCAATGTCAGTCTCTGCATGACTGTTGCTGCTTTTTATGTTTCATGGTGCTGTTGATACATTATATAGTGCATATAAGTATCTTTATTATAAACACCTTCAGTTAGAATATACACAGAATACAGGAGACCTATAACATGGCCTACAAGAATAAATCCTTCCCATCTTCTTTTCCTTGCTTGAAGGCTATTGTAAGCCAACAGTTTTAATAAAGATTCTAAAATCAAGGTGAAACATTACATTTAATAGTAAACTGTCTATTTGCTCTTAGCCAAGTCTTGTGTTTGATATAAACTAAATAAATTACACTGTCCATGGATAGTTCTTTTTTATTTGCATAGTGTCTAGAATGTGGATCACAAAGTTTAATTTTAAATGAAAATGTAACATTACATTCAGATACAAAATGATTTCTGAAGAATACAAAAAAACAAGAAAACAAAGACCATTACAATTAAACAAATAACAATGCCTTTTAACAGATGAAAAGCTGAAGAACTCTGTTACAGCTGTGGACAATGAATGACAAAGAGTTGACAATTACACAGACAGGTTGGCCATAGGGATGAGGGTAACAGCTGCTAAAAGGAAACGTATTACATAGTGGGGATTTTTTTTTACATCCTTTGTGACCAGAAATGATTCAAATTTTAAATTAATACTATATTTCCTTTGCTCTTTCACTGCTTACTGTAGTGTAAAGCAGTGTCAGAAGCTTAAGGGGTTGTAGTGTGATCTGACTCATTATACATGACAGAGATGCCACATGACAAAGATACCGACAATCAAGAAACTGGAGACAGTGAAAGATGGAGGAAGTGTCACTGGTGTTTCTTGACACATTGATACATTATAGATTTATACTGTACCATCTCAAACTTAGAAGCAAACAGCATACAAAGTACTGATCTAGAGTGACTGGATCCCTAGTCAAGAGATCAAGCCGGTTGCAACATTAAGGATGCTGCATCAAGTCATACTTACATTCACAAAGCCCAACAGATATGGCAACTTTTCTACTCGTTCAGGTAAGTTCTGGTACAACTTTAATGTCACATGCATCGAATAGGGATAGGCAATTGACTGTAGGATCATTGTTCCCATGTTTTGCTCTAAAGTCGTAGCTAAAGTAGCAACTAACACAGACACTGGATTTGTAATGTGTGTCACTGCATATATCTGGATATGATTAACCAATATTTCCTGAAATGAATACATCCTGAAATAAGGCAGTGTTTTCATGAAAACTTTGTTTTGAATTGTCTTTTTAGTATGAATGGAAATGGCATTGGATTGTCAGCCTTATATTACTGAATACTGATGACTAAAATAACTAGTTTAGACAAAGGTACACATTATGTGACAATATTATGACCACAACTCAGGTTGTTGTTTTTTTTTGTTGTTGTCAGAGATCACAAAATCAGCATTTGTTCATTTAAACATCACCAGAGATAAAAATACCTGGCTTCGTCACCTTGTTTAAAGTGTTATAATGTATTCTGTTTATTAGCACACCTTAACTATAGAAATACTCTCTTATGCTCAATTTCTTCAAAATGTTTGTTCTAAAAATAACCAGGTCTCTTTATTTTGAAGATTCTTTCGAAGTGGCGTCAGTAGTGGTAGATGTGGTTGGTGGGCTTAGATGAGTAGGGTCAGGTGCAATGACTGTTATCACATATTAGACGTGTGGTGAGGTTTGACTCAGAAGTATTTATTAGCCAATCTGTGTTTTGCCAAGACTGTCAGAGTGGAGTGTACAGACACAACACAACTCGATGATAAGATTAAAAAAAAAAAAAAAAAACACTGTTAACAAAAATGGACTGAGTAAGCATTATTGTTTTCTGGCTTGTTTTGTCACACATCACAACTTAAGAGGTTCATGCTGCCTTCTCTTAAAGCTGGGGTTGGCGATTTTGGAAAACTAGCATGAATTTGAAAGTAGCATCTCCTCAGGGCTCCGCCTAGCCCCAGCCCCCGCTCACATGCACGTGCGCAGCCGCTATATCCAGAAGACCGATTCAACTCCAAACCCTCAGCACAATGTGTTTGTTTCACACTACACTAAGTCATGTCTCAGTCAGCGGTAAGAAAACACCAAACAAACATGTAAAGTTAGTTAGTACTCACAGCCGATGTTGATCGGGGTATAGATAGTTCCTCTGACATTCTCCACATAGCTGTCAAGTCTCCTGTTTTGGCCATGAAACTACCGTATTTTCCGTATTTTCTCCTCTTTTCTCCCGTCCTCCTGTATCAGTATTCCCGTGTGACGATATAATAACAAAAGCACTCCTCTGCCTCTCCAAACTGAGCTCCGTCTCTGGCCTGAATGGGGCGGTAATGCTCCAAAATGATGGATGCCAACCACCAAAGAAGAAGAAGTCTCGCGAGAACTGCCACCTGCAGTAGCATGGATGGCAGTTCTCGCGAGATTAGAGCCAACAGCAGAACAAACTTAGAAAAACAAAGAGTTTATTTCAGATTTCTTGTAAATCTGTCTTAAAATGTGAGGGATACTGGAGCTTGGTTGGTGTTGTGGGACAGCTCACAGCGGACTTCCCTTATTTTCAAAGACAAAACTTGAAAGGTAAGCATTCTCCAGCGGAGTCTGTTTCCTACACGCTACACGCACTGTCTGTGCACGCCAGGAAAATGCACGCGCAGCAGGCACGCAGAATGGCGACGGGATTTGATTGGTGTAAAAAAAGGTATCCCTGCAAGATAACTGGTTGGTGTTTTTCCTGTTTTACTCCTGCTGTAGATAGCGGATACCACACTATGAGTTGATTACTATCGGGTCATAAAGACCATTTTAACCAGTATTTCAAAAAGTGTATCTAAATCAGATCGCCAACCCTAGCTTTAATCTAAACAACCAATTGTGTTTGTCACATCTACTCTTAAGCTGGAGAAGTGTACCAGGGTGACAGTAAGCTACATTGTTGTGTGATGCTTACACTGTAATACTTGAAGACTAATGGTTTATTGGGCCTCTCTGAAAAACACATACATTATTGCATTATTGGGCGGATAATAATTATGAATGAAAGATGAAGGTAAAAAAAAAAAGCCTTTGCAACATGGCATGCTGCAAAACTAAGCAACACAAAGATTACCCTTAAAGTCTTGGAGGTTTTTCAGGGAATTTTACATTAAAGCTACAATATATATTAAACGTGACACAACACCTTAATAAAATTATAACTTGGAAATAGTGACACCCAAATTATATCCTTCTGGAACAAAAACACAACTAAGATCAGAAGAGGGAGACTTTTGGATCCTTGTACAAAAGAGAAGACCCCAAAAGACAAGCAGCATCTCCAATACAAGTGGAATTAAAATATACATTTGTCTGGGAACAACACTGCAGTGGAAATGAGATGGCGTGATAAATGGTTTATGGGAAACTTTTCAACAGGCAACAGAAAAAAACTGATCTTGTCTGCCTCATAATGGGACAGAGAGTCAAACCAATGAAATGAAGCTACACATTTGTCTGTAATTGAAAGATATATAAAAAGTACTGTCTTCTAAAATATAAGATAACTGGCCAACCTGCAAAAATATTCAATATTTTCTTTGTCCATAAAAACACTAACATACACACAGACCAGTACACAACTAAAGACAATATCACATGAAAACTAACATCCAAAGTGCATCATTACATCAGCCCTGTATGACATAACTGATAAAAAAAACATATTCTTGTGACCAAACATCTGTGAACAAAACAAAACAATTGTGAAAGTTTTATTGCTGATCTGAGGAGGTCCACGACAGCCATCTCATCCAAAGTGCCTCTGAAGGAGATAAAAGTGAGTAGTCTTGTCATCATGTCTTTATTTAAATAAGAGTCTTTGATGGCAGGCCAAGTTCACACCTATGAAACATGGTGTCAACAGTGTTCATCTGAAAAAGATAATGTTATACCATTTCCTTTTTGTGGACACTATACCAGCATCTTGTATGTTTTGTGTTTCTTCGATTCCAAAGCAGTGATTGGTTCAGCAAGGAGATTGATTCTGTGTTATGAAAAGGCTCCATAAATGTTCATTTGAGACATATTGCACTGCAATAATGCACGGTAGTAGAAATCCTGTTTAAACACACACCAGTGTAAAACTGATAGCTCTTTAATTTTGAATCACACTGCCCTACACCCTACAGGATTTCAGTTCTGAGATATTTATGGGACTCAAGCAAAAACAATCAAAGTGTTTCTATATAAAGTAATATCTCAAAACATGAAGAAAGATGATCAAAAGATGATCTATTTGCTGTTTGCATGTATAAAAATATTTCACCTGGCTGCTATTTATGGGAATTCAAAAAGTGTTTATTTTAAAGCTCAAAATACAGTAAAACTTATTTCTGTTACAAGTACTGTTGTCTATTAACAGACCATAGTGCTATAATAGGCCATCTACAGCCTGCGGGGCAGTTGACTAAATCACACGTGATCTGAAAGGCTCAATCCACTTGACAAAGTGTGGCAACAGAGCCAACAGAACCAAATGAAAAAGGAAACAAATGAAGAAACCTTACAACCAAATTAAACCAAGACTGCCAAATGTCATATGACCTTAAAGGAATAGTTCAGTACTTTTGAAGTGGGGTTGTATGAGGTGTACTTCAATAGTAGGTTTCTTAGCCCAAGTGACAGTGTTCAGCTCTGTCCCTGTAGGGAAGGTGACAGTACAGAAGCAGGGCTTTATGGTGCTGTCAATGGGGTCTAGAGCTCCCTATAATTTATTGATTTTCGGTGAAACAAAAGTAAGTAGCAGTGCTGTGGTGAATGTACACTGTAATAAACACATTTCCAGAGTTTCACTTCTCTTCTACCAAGCCCCTTTGCTTGGCACTGCTTCATACATAGCCTGGCCTTCCATAGCCTTCATTTCCCTCTCTCTGTAATGAAGTAGAACCAAAACAAATGGGCATGTAAAGTAAAGCACTGTGAATTTTAAATGTGTTTGGTACAGCTACTACCTTAACTGCTTTGGTTGTATTTGAGCCTCAATATGTTATTTGTGAATCAGATCTAGATATGTGGCAGATAATGGAAGAAGGATGGGGGGCTTTTATGGTTAAATCCATCCTTTAATTCTTGCTCAGTGTCATTTTAGATTCTCTAATTGTGTTAGGTACATTAACAATGTGGGCATCAGATGCTTGATAGAATGTTACAATGGTCTGGCTGGGCAAACAGAAAATTCAAATAATTCTAACTAATTATGTTGTCACAAACTTAAAAATCTTTCCTTTGGTAATACAGCAACTATAAAAGCAAGGCTATTGAATAGACTGAGTACAATGAAGATATTCCTTCTTTCCTATCCAATAATAAAATGAGATAATGTTTGGTCCTGTTTCATATCAAAGGAAAAATAGGTAGTTCAGCAAAATACATTTATCTATTTTACTTTCTGTTTTTGTTCTCCAAGTCCTTTTGTGGTTGCCTCTACTTTCTATGCCATTTGGGAATTTGACCAACATTGACAGGGATACCCAACAGTTTAAATAAACATTATTTTGAAAGAAAGTGTGACTAGTGAGAAAGCAGAGACATGTGGAACACTATTTATCTCGAAGTTCTTCTCTCAACACTAGAGAAACAACATCACAAGCAACAAATGAAACAGTTTCTGCAGTCCCTTAATGACAGCTTTTAGCCTTAGTTCAGAAGTTCATCAGTGACAAAGACTGAGCTCTTTTCGGACCAAGCATTTTTTGCACTGGACCACACAACACCAGTGGAAGCGACACAAACAGTTCTCCTCCAACACCACTGTTTCCTCCCGGTAACCACGCTCACAGCACAGCAAGTCACAGCCGCTGATGTCCATGGCTGTGCTGTTGCATATGCGACCACGTGTCCCGAGGGAGCCAGTTTTTCTGTTTGCGACACAGAAATCAGGCGACTCATCTGAGTAAATAAGATCCTGTTTATCTGGTGGCTTTATATTTTGGCCCACAGGGATCAAAGTCTTTCCATCATTGCCACCCATCACCTTGGATGCTCCATTGAAGCGCTCAAGCAGTCGGTCTCCCACTTCCCTGAAATGAGGCATCTTTTTCCAGCATGTACGCAAAGTGCATGAGCCTGACAGTCCATGGCACTTGCACTCTGTCCGCATGTAGAGCTTCACTGCCTGGGAGGGGATCAATGGAGGGGTCATGAAGAGAGATGAAGGTGGCCACATGGGTAAAAAAAGACAAAAAAAGGTTATCAGATGGAAATTAAACAATAAAATTCACCTGATGTGAAACTGAATTGCTTTAAGTCAGTTCATTTTAGCTAATGACACATAAATGATCTTAAAACAGATTTTAGACAGGACATGCCCCACTTAATCAGCAACTGATCGTGTGCTTCCATTCACACTGAGGGATGAGATTAGTCTTAAAATGGGTACTAGTCAAGCAATACAGACCTGTTCATATCTTGAGAATCAATAAATAGTTGTGCTTAAATTCTTAAATACTTCAGCCTTAACTCTGCGGTAAAGTGTTTTCCTGATACTTAAAGGACACATTAAAAAGATGGATACACATTTCAAAATACATGTCCCCTACCAAGTTTCTTCGTTATACATGGATTGCTCAATAGTGCACACATGATCATGGTTCGATACTACTATTTTTGTTGTTGTTTTTTTGTAGATTCAAAAATAGGAGTGACATGGTGGCACAGTAGTGCCTGTGCCCTATTGCAAGGTTGCTGTTCCACACCCTGTATTGATCAGGGCCTTTCTGTGTGGAGTTTGCATGTGTTCGCCCCAGCATGCATTGGTTCCCTCTGGGCACTCAAGCTTCCTCCCACAGACCAACAAACATGCTTGTTTGTTTAAATGGTGACTGGGAAACAGGGCTGGGAAGCAGTGTGGCTCTTTTTTGTCTCCAAGCATCCTTCCTGCGCTTTGTAGCAATACAAGACACATGCAGAGACATACACACACTGAAAGCCTCCAATGCAACAGAGAGAGAGAGCATATTGTAATATTATATGCTTATAAGAAGTGCTGTCTTGTATATTTGATACACACACTAGAGAATACAGAAAATGATTTAGCATAAAATAAACAAATGATTAAAGCCTACCTTCATTTAATATTTGGAAAACTACACACTAGAAGACGGAAAACTTTATGATTTTGATAATAAATGACATTAAAGTTTTACAGTGATACAGATGTGTCTTGTATACATTTCCTATAGTTTCAGATGTTGAAGGAATGATTCTCTTACATTATCTGAACATCATCATCTTCATACAATGTCCTGTTTGCTCCTGAGCATTGAGTTATGGAGGGGGAAAAATGATTCAGACAGAGTTCCAACTAAACACCAAAATCTGTCATGAAAATTGCGGAGGGGGTTGTGCACCACTTTAATGAGTTGGCATTGTTTGCTTTAATTCTGGTTGCACAGCACACACATGTAAGTATAATCAGACCCTGTTTGCCATCTTGGATATCTATGTCCAGTTTTTTTCCCAGGATGTGTGTCATCTGGATTGCAAAGGTTAGACTGTTGCATCTCAGCTGACGTATGTACTTTTAGACACTGAGCTTCACACCATCAGAATAGGGACCTCTGTGTCAGAAAAATCACCACTGTATTGTTTCTACAAACTGCAAGTGTTTACTTTGGGGTCTTTCTGAATTTTCTAGTGTGTGCACGGAGAGGATTAAATTCTCAGATTCTTATTATAATTGTTATTATTTTAATTTGACATGATTCAAAATACCAAGTATGTTGCCAATCTTAAGAAATGTAATACCATTGTGTGTTCATTTTGTGCCTCAGGCTTTGTCAATGGATTACATACACAGATGCACACTATAACAAATACACACACTGATAGATAGGTAAGATAAAAGTAGACGCTATTCAGAAGGAATTTACCTCCACAGCCCCCCTCACCCTCCATATTGCCTCTGGCTTTCCTACATCTAACAAGCCTTGACAACAGATCATTCACTTATACTGCACATAATTAACCCATCACACACACACACACACACACACACACACACACCGACACAAACACACACACACCTGCCCACTCAGAAACACATATCCATTCTTAAATATTGTATACATATAAGCGTGCATGCATGCACATAAATAGACATCTGCACATGACACTTATTTCGTAACCTCCAGGCACATGTGTGCAGGTCTTGTCCTTTGTTCAAACGGTTTGTTCACTAATGCTACAATTGGACTTCATCCCAAACCCTCCTCTCTCTCTACCTGTCTTTGACCCCAGCTAAAGTGAACTTGCAACTCTCTGTTATTTTTGTGCATGTGCCAACATTTTTTTATAAGCAGGTTTACCAAACAAACCAAAGTAACCCAGAGAGTAAGAAAAGGAAATAATCCTTTAAGATCTATTAAGGTATAATATAAATTAACATAATTATTACTTCAAAAGATTGAACTTATCTTCAAGCCTGTGTACTTGTCAAGGCCATACTTCATGCAAACAACAAAGAGGAACTTTAAACTTCTACAAGGGCTGTGGAAATATAAGAAGCCACTTGCCTTGGAGGCTTGAAAACAAAATGTGTGGCACGCTCTTGTTTTTGTGTTTCAGAAACCTGATTCTTGTTAGAATATCAGCTTACCCCACTACACAAATATGGCTGTGGGCAATGTCTTTCTCTTTTGCATGTTCGTGGAATGATGGAACATTCCAGAGGACAGGTAACACCTTCCCTGCTACTTTAAGAGTCTATTAAACTACCAGACCTAGTTTGAATACTACAGAAGGAGATATTGGGAGAGTTGATGAAATTGTATCTATAGCATCTATACCATTAATTATTCTGCTTATTAATATAATTCTTTGTCATTCCCTACATTTAACCATTTCATTTTCTGTGTGGAAAAGTGTAGGCCAACATGTTGTGTGTAAATGACACCAAACTTATGGCACTCCAAATAAAAAAGTACTCTGTTGCATCAATAAATGCTTTGTTTTTGTGCACACAGCCATAGTCTCTGCATGTTGACACACTGTTGATGTGAAATTGCCCATAATTTGGCCACATGTTTAGATGGTCTCTGACTCTTGTCTGCCCTTATTGCTTCCTAGGCTCTTTTGTTGTTGTTGTATTGACTGCTTCTTACCAGATTGCAATTTTGTTTTAAAGGATCAACAGGGGATAATGGGGATACTGCACAGGTAGTGCACGTGCCTCACAGCAAGAAGGTCACCGGTTTGATCCCCAGGTCAGACACAGCCCTTCAGTGTAATGTTTGCTTGTTCTTCCCGTGCATGTGTGGGTTCCCTCCTAGCACTCCGACTTCTTCCCACAGACCAAAAACATGCTTAACAGGTTAATTGGTGACTCTAAGTTGCCCTTAGGCATGAGTGTGAGCATGAATAGTTGTCTGACTCTATATATTGCCCTGTGATTGGCTGGTGACCGGTTCAGGATGTACCCCACCTCTCGCCCTATGACAGCTGGGATAGGTTCCAGCATCCCCCGCTCCAATCCCGCAACCCAAAAAGGGATAAAGTGGTATAGAAAATGAATGAAAGACAAGGTGATAGGTAAACAAAAGACATGCTCACTGGTCGCACTTTGTGTTACATGCTACACTGCCAACAAATAAGGTCATAATTTAACCTCAATTGCTGAGAAGGTCAAATGCTTGAATGTTATGACGGATGAGAATATTTGTCCAGGTGCTTGACATGACAAGGGGCATCGGTGGTTTGATTTGTTAGTGTACTCTGCTAGTATTTGGGAAGTTATGTGTTTGTTCACAGTTCCAGCTATCAAATGTTGATGTATCCTTGGGATAGGCACTCAACACATGTTCCTTCCATTCCTGCATCCTTTAAGCAGTCTGTTTTGAGGGTTCCCTGGGGGGAAATATGTTTACATTTCTTTATAGGTCCTGATTTCTTTTAAATTAAGTTGTGCTGTTTTGTTAATACCTTTAGTTTGTACCCTGTGGGGTTTCCATTTCTATCAGGTGGACAAAGTCCTGTGGTAAAAATGGTTGCTGTCATGTGAAGTAGATTATTAGGTCATGGTTGGTCTTGGTGGTCACTCGTCTTCAGTTGTGGAATCTTTTTAATCAAACAAGTGCTGCTTAAGATTTATTGACTGAATAGTTCACTGGAATATGACCTAATGTGGGAGAGAAACTGATAAGCTGTGTCACTTTGAATACAGAACATTTCAAACAGTGAGGCAGAGGTCTGCAATACAGAAAATTTCATTGATCACAACTAATATCTGATTGTGGTTGCTGCACTGATGGTCATCATGGCAACTACCTCAGCATTTCATACTGCTATCTTGATCTTGAACATGAGTATGAAAGTTTACCAGATGTTACAGTCATTTTCACAAAGTATTTTGCAGCTATGTACCACCTATATTTCTGAGCACAATTTCACAGAAAAACTGAGACACTTTGTCTATTATTCATTCTTACCAGTCGGCCAGCTTCATTGTTGTGCAGGTCAATAAGTGTCCTGATGTCACTCTTGCCTCTTCTCCTTTTGGCATCCATAAACTGTTTTGATTTTTCATATCCAAACTCCACATCATCTCCACAGCCTCCCCACTCCCACTTGACTCCATCTTCAGAAGAGGCGGAGGCTGAAGGTGGCCTGGGCGGGGCTCTGTTCCTAGTGGCCTCACATCCACACAGTAGAAGGTCCCCCATGCTGCAAGCCTGGGTCACAGCATGGGTCACACCAGCAGCGGTGATAGCATACACAAACGCTGTCTCCCGTATATCTATGGCACAAGGTATGCAAAAGAGAAGGTTGAGGTACAGGTACAGGTGGTGCTGATGATAAAGCTTGACTATATGCAAGAGCACATACTTGCAATAAGAAACCTATTATGATTCCCCTGTGCTTAATATACACTTGTTTTGCTTTATGATATAACTTTAAGAAGAACACAGAATGTAAAGACTGTAATAGATACATTAGGGAACAAGATATAAAACCAACTTTGAACAACCATAAATAGGCAGTGTAACACCGTGTCTAAGAGAAATAAAAAGCTACAGTACCACAATTGGCAGCAGCAAGGTCAATTATCCTGTACAAATTATCAGACATCGGCCAAATTACAAAATCAAAATTCTCTTTTAATACATTTAACTTTTACTCTACAATTCTCTCCAATTATTATCAGCTTGGGAAAGACACTTAATCCCAAATTACTCTTCCAGTTGCATCAGTGGTGTGTAAATGGATGTGACAAAGCATTAATTTATCAAACTTCAACCATCAATAAGTGAATGTGGGAGTGAATGGGTATAAATGGACAAGTATCACCTATGGTATAAAAGCCACATGAGCAGTCTGATTACAAGAAACTAAGTAAGCTCAGGACAATTTACCATGATGGTGATTTCATGTTTAAGTCATCATTTTTCGGAGCAGTTTTATTGATTGATATAATTCAGTACCACAATTTAAAGATCTGATGACAAATTCAGCTCCAGTGGTGCAGTTTGAACATGATTAGAGGAGCATTGAAGAAACACACTTTAAGGCCTGGTATTGAAAGAACATTTTAAAGTCAAATATGCAAAACCAAACAAACAGGGAAAAGAAAGTCAGAAAAAAAATTACAAAGCTAAATACTGGATGGCTAGCGGTTAGCTTCCTGTAACATCCATGATGGCAGTCATTTCTTTCCAGCTCCCCATATCAGTTTGTCATATATAATGTACATCATACAGCTGTTTAGACCCTGGTGTTTTTGGCAAATATCAACAAGTTGGGCCTTCATTTTCACTGTCCACTCTATTTTATGCTTCACTTTCAGTATGGTTCACATTGCTTCCTGCTCCAGAGGAGCTTGCTACTGATTGGCTTTGTTCTGTCCCATGCCAGAAACACAGAGAATGAGCTCTGCCCCAGGTGTACCACTCCACTCCACATGCAAGAGGATTCCAGGTTGCAAGTAATGAACAGGTTGAGAATTTTATGACTGAAGGTCAGGGCAGCCTTGATGCTCTTAAGAGAAGCTTATCCAACTTTTCAAACACCTCACAACACAGGACAATTAGGTAAGATAAGCTTTAGGAACCAAGATTAGCAACCCTTTGCTGACTTTGGTTGGAAGGGGTTACAGGCTGAAATTCAGGCCAAAATCATGTTGTGTGAACCCTGCTGAAAGTGTATTCACTCTGGGGATGCAACCAATTGTTGACGTAGTTGACAAAATTCAACAACATAAATGGTCTCATTGCTCATTAAATGATAAGTTTTAGTGTCATGTACAGACCTTTACTTGTTTTCTGGGCAGATTCTTCAGCTGAGGGAGTCATCTTACTCCTCTTTCTATCTTTGTTGGAGCAGTGTCATCAAACATGTCAGGCTAACACAACAAAGCCACTACTGCGTCCCAAACCTTAACCTTAAAAATAGCTTAGGCGCTGATTTTGTGGCATATTTTGAGTCCTTATGGCCAGACACAGCCTACTTACAGACTTAACAATTTTGGTTGTAAATAGTTATGGTGGCATATAGGTGTAAGGCCGTGTGGTGGAATAGGGGCAGGGCTTCCGCTGGTCAAAGAAAGGCTTGAAGTGTATTTTATTTTAGGACCTTAACCACTGCGTACTCAGTACAGTGTACAATCATCCTAAACAAGGCTTTTTAGTTTATTTTTACCTCAAATTCAGTTGATCAAACAGAGATTAACAGACAGAGAGAGACAGTCATCACTTAACACTGTCATCTTTAGGCTATAACACCAGGACAGCTATGATGGGACAACTGAGAGCAGGTGGTGCTGGTGATACTATAGTCATCAGCACAATCATCAACAATGTTTCAAGGTTTACTTCTCACATAACAGGTTGTTACATATAGCCTGAGATCTTTGTATCTTTAAGTATCAAGCACTTCATACAGGCAAGTGTATAAACACATGCATCCATGACAAAACAGATGCAAAATCAAACGCAAAAGCAAACAGCAAGTATGCCCTTGGTCTTACATGACAACACTGTCAGGGATCCTTTCATTGACAGACTTTTTAAGCATGCTCTTCGTTCATAATGCCAACCCCACCCCCACCCCCCCGCCCGGTCAAAAGCAGGACACAACCGGAAAAAGACTGAGAGATACTACAGTCTGAGATATTCCATCCATCTATCTTTATGTTCATGCAGTGATACAGCCCCACCATTCAATCAGTCAAGCAACAGCAGCTTCATGGAACGGGATAAAAGCATCTTTCTCTCAATCCTGGTCCATTACTCCATCACTGGCTTTGTAGTGCTGAAGGGTTGGCTATTTCTCCCTCCGACACACACCCTCACACTCATGCTCACACAGCTGCTGGTTTATTTTGGGTTCAGGGCTTAACACTTCGGACTAAAGGCATTTACAACCACAACTGAAAATTGATCATCTGTCTTCACAACCAGCTCCAGCATCATCCTCACCCTCAGCCCAATACATCTTTATTCCCAGTTATTACAGCTAAAGCCTTTCACTGTACATCAAACAAACAGCTAGGAAAGAATGTCAGAGACCTAGAGGACAGATTTCAGTGATTCATTTTGTTTAGTTTTTTAATCATGTTTTTCATGTGTTCACTTGCTTGGGCTCAAATACTTTAAGTAGGTCTATACTCTTTTGTCATTGTTAAAATACTTGCAAGGATTGCCCTACAGTCTTTTTTATCATCTGTCATGGATTGTTTTTATTAGCTTAACCAGGAGAAAAAAGGTGACTTTCCAAACATTGATTTCAACTTGTATTTCTTGTTTGATGCACTGTTGGCAAACTAGTGATCATATTACAAATCCAAATTTGTAACTCAAAAAGTTTATACAAGTAAAACTTTCAAAGCACTTGTTACTCATTACTTTACTCTCCTAACTTGGCAGTCAGCTAAACTAGATTAAGGTTTCTTGGCATCTATTTAGCGGATGATATTTCCCTCATTTTGGCGTAGAATCATCTGGAGAGAAAGAATGCAGCATGCAGTAAACACATACCATGGTTGATAATCACTTAGGTATTAGCTCCTATCCTGGAAAATCAACATTAATTTTCTCCTCTCAAGAAAAAAGGTACAAACACAGTGACAACTGTCAATCATTCAAAAGAGGATGAACTTTTGCCTCCTCAAAAAATGTAATTCTAATCAAACTACTCTCCTTTGAGTAGTTTTGTTGAGCCTTTATCTCATAGTTGAACACCTGCTTGAAAAGCAAGAATTATTCCATTCCAGTCATGTGAGACTACACCGTCACTATTGTCTATACAGATTTGCTTTTTTCCTGAATGAATTATTGTAGATCCTGATCTAAATACTAGGTCATACCTAGAACAAAAATGCTCCAAGATCACAAACCCCCATCAAAGTATTTACAACATTGTCAAGTGAATCTTGTCAAAATTGAACAGCCCTATTTGTTCATAATAATTTAAGCACTTCTTCTTTGTGCCATGACCAATACTCAAATTTTTTCAGTCAAAATTTGTTCATACAAATGTAAATTCTTTCTTTTCGTTTATCTCTTATATGTCTGATCATAAAATGGATCTAAGAGTACGATTAAAGTTGACAACCAAATAACAAGCAAAATCAGAGCGCACAGAGCCTGGCTCAGCAAGCACCACAGATGCATGAAGAAGTAAGCCAATTGAAAATAGTTGTCGGTCAATCTTCCACCATGAAACAGAACAGATCAAGTTGATTGATTCACCGTGTTTGATTTGTAATGCCATTATTTGACTGCAAACAAGGCTTTTGTATTCTCACTGGTCAGCAAAATTCAAGAAGGGAGTCACCACAGGGATTCCAACAAGAATTCAGTCTGGATTTTCAATTGAAAAAATATTGTCATTTTTCTATCCAGAAATTGTAGAAATTTAAATTTTAGACATTTTATAGTAATTTTTCAGTCTCAATTTGAAGCAACCATTATTAGATTATTACACGTTTACACACCTTGTATAGTGTTGGGGTCTGTGGGACCCATCTTCATTTTTTTATCAGAAGAAAAACTGTGCAATGAAGCATTTTTCAAAAGTCACTCATTGGCCATGGCCCATTCTCTGTGAAGAACATATAAGAATACATTTTCATTGACCACATGCTGCACACCCACCTACACATTTACAGTTGCGTGAAAAAGTATGTGAACCCTTTGGGATTACTTGGATTTCTGCATTAATTGGTCATAAAATATGTTCTGACCTTCATCTAAGTTACATCACTAGAGAAACGCAATCTGCTTAAACCTATAATACAAATAAACAAATGAAAACTTATAATTCTATGTGCAATATTAGTTTAAGCAGACTGTTTTTGTAGTGATGTGACTTAGATGAAGATCAGAACATATTTTATGACCAATTTAAGCAGAAATCCAAGTAATCCCAAATGGTTCACGTACTTTTTCATGCAACTGTATATTACATGCAGGATGTTCGGGTCTACTGGACCCAGAGCTTAAAGTGTAGAAATTTTAGGTCCTGTGTACCCTCACTCTGTCCTCCTCTATTCAGGGCCTGCTGTTAGTGTGTGTCTGTGTATGTGTGTGCACCTGCCATTCCGGCACAAGGTAGCAAACTTGTAGCAAAATTTAGTCACCGACGCATCTACCCTTACATTTCTGCACAATTTACAATCTCTCTTGTTACAATTTATCTATTTTTCCTCAAAAGCTGCTTTCCCACAATAATTAGCATGTAAACGAGGGTTATTTCAATGCTGGTTAATCCGCCACCAAGTGACTCCTTTCCCACTGCCAGTTGACCTGGGTCTAATTGGCAGAGTTGCATGCTTCTGGAAGCTGTCATCAGCGGGTTGAAACATGACCACGTAAGCAATGGAAAGAAGCATGGAAGCCATGTCCAAGGTGTTCAACTGTCTTCCACACTTTGTACTTTTGTCCCTCTTTAAAATATATAATCTCAGTGGAGACTGAACAACATTCTTTCACTTATGATATGAAGGAGGATGGAATTTGTTGCTGAGATGCCGGCGTCCTTGCCATTGCTCTAAGATATGGGCTCCATATTATGCTGTAGACACATTACTCCAGTGTCATCCCATAAATTAGCACATTGACGCTGGTGTGATGTTCCCATTGGAGCCGATCAGAAGGGAGTTCATAAAAACCCATGTCCCTTGCAGGTCAGTAGGCCTGGGTCTAAATGCTGATTAGACCCCTTTCCCCTGCCAACAGGAGCCGATTGTTAGTGTGTTTAGACAGGCTTTTCAGCATGTACAAAATGGGTATGATATTCTATTCGAGCAGCAAATTGGGGGTAGGAAAATTGTATATAGCTTTTCCAGTATGGTGTCTTATCACAACTGATCAAGATGGCTAAAAGACTCTCTGCTCAGGGGGCTTTCCCACTAAAATGGCCTCTTCAGGCAGTAATTGGTATATACTGCCTAGGCCGCTGCCCATTTATGCAGTATAAAGATCTGGGCTGTCTGTGATGCCACTTCCTCATATGCCTGGAACTTACAAGTCATATCTTGATCATAATTGAGTCTCTTCTTGTTAAAAAACTTACAAAAAACGAGTAGCACTTTAATTTATAAATGTGATCTAACAAATGTAAAAGGCAAATATTAACCATATATGTTAATTAAGTATATATATATTAAGAATTTCAACAAAAACTTATTTGATGGTACTGAATTAAAAACTCAAAAAGGTAGCAGGTCCATCAGACCCACCAACACTAACTGAGTAACAAAATTATGAACATCGCACAGGGTGAAAACTTTTTACACAAAACAGAAACAAAAGAAGCAAATGAATTTTCATAATTATTTAAAAGTCTGATGCATAATTAATTCAAACAAAATGTTTGCATTTTAACAAAATGCATTGGAACAGCAGAGAATAATCTTCCAAAATATTTAGACATGTATGCCCATAAAAGGGATAAGTAATTAAAAAGAGGTAGTGGACTGTTTGGAGGGCAGCTGGCACTTGTTGAATGCCCTGCTGGTGCAGCAAATGTTTGCTTGCCAGACCAAGGAGGGTCAACTCCATAAGGTTTTTTTTTTAAAAAATCAAATGATCAATCAAACCATGATCAAGGACAAGTCTGACTGATTAATACAGTTTCTGTTGGCAAAATGCTCCCAATGCAATTTTCTTTTAGTTTGAGGACTTCCTGTTAAAGCACATCCATGTTGATGTGGATACAAAGATATACAAAACTTTAAAGTTGCCCCATACACTACCCCTGCAACAATTAATACTGAGAAAACTTACATTAGAATCGAAGACAAAAATAATGTCAAGCTGCTTACTTTTTAAGCAACTACTTATTTTGCAATGCAGACTTAGTGATCTATAAATGATTTTACGTTACTTTCCTCTGGCAAGTTTTATGTTAGCAATCAAACTTCAGGAACAAAATGGTAATAAATAAGTTAGACAATATTTGGATTTTTAATTACTGTAAACAAATCCAACGAAAATTTAATAGTAAAAATAAGACTGTAACCGCCTTACATCTAAGATACTGTATATTGCAGTGTTTCTCTTTCCATTTAAGCAGGGGAAGGTTTCACTGTCTGAATTAGTCAGTTGAAAAACACATTTCCACACTGCCAGAGCAGTTTCATATTTTAATCAGGCTGACATCTTACCTCCAGTGACACCACCCATACCATCACAATCACCCCAATCCCCACTCCAACAGAAACCTTGTCAGAAACCTTATGTTTATTTATATCATTCAACAGTCTTTTCCCCTTGTACCATTGTTGTTTTTCATCCCAATATGTTTAAGTACTTGTTAATGTGTCCCATATTAGTAAAGAAATTTGTAAAGGTGGATTCATTTTCCTCAGTCTAGGATATCCTGTCTTGCTGCTGCACACAACAGCATTTATTATGTGCTGAGCCACGGCTGAAAATAGTCCTTGGCAAATTCACCACCTGCTGTCTGACCAAGGCGTGCAAGGATGATTTATACCAAGAACAGCACCAATAAGTGTATGTATTATGGTAACCACAACCTTGTGCAAATCGTTAGCAAGAAAACTGCTGGAATTTTAAGTAAAACTAATTATATAAATATCATGCATCAGCAAAGACAGAGAAGACACAAGAGAATATGTATATATGCATGTGCTGGAGAGCATGGGAGGATGGAAAATGAAGGTTACATATAGGTAGCCACTGGGTGTGGAGACTAAGTGAGGAACGTTACTCCTAAAGCAGGGAGTGTGCCGTCACCACTGTCACCACTGCCAAATCCGTATCCCGTGATTCAGTGAATGGGATTCATTAGGATTGGTTACACAAAAAGACACACACACACAGAATGGGTGGCGTGCAGATAACTTGCACACTGGAGAACTCTGATATGAATTCCAGCTGTTAACCTTGATGCAGGAAAATCAGAGTGTGTCAACATGCATGCATTTAAATGTGTTTTAATGCTATTTAAAGCATTTTTGACATTTTACATATATCTTTCATGTCATGCATCATTCTGATGCGTGGTTAATGAAAAATGGATTTGTTATGTTATGGTTTGTGTTTCTTTAACATTGTGCTTGATGCCATTACAGATAAATCCTCCACTTTCTCTCTCTCTTGTAATCAAAGATGTACTGCAAATGTTCTTGGTGGCGCATGCAGACGATTTCTGCACTCAACTCAGTTCAGACCCAACTTCACAGTTTCTACTCTTCAGTAAAAAACATTTTCAGTAGCAGTTAGGACTCTAATCAAGATGTGTCATTCCTAAAACATGTCTGGATAAATCATGTCTGTCTATTTTGAGACCTATGTATCATTTCAGCTAAGAGGTCATTATCATTAGAACAATAGTGATAGAAACAAAATCTGTGTCCAACATGAAAGGGTCTGTCCAGCTGTCCTCAGACACTCTCATTAGCTCTGTGAAGCAGAGCAGGAGTTTGTCTGGCTGTTAACTATGAGTTAAGAGTGTCACATAAAACTAGCACTGGGAAGTTAATTTGTTTCAGGGTGAGAGAAAGTAGCAGAATGTGGGCCTGACAATAACAGATAAAGAAGTATTGTTATTAAAAACAGAAGCTATCTAAAATTTGGATGCTTTGAGGCACCCTGTTTCATATTTTCCTCGGAGACATGAATTCCAAACAAATTCTCTGCCATGGTGGGTGTCTGGGCCTGTCTAAGTCTGCTTCTAATTCCATAAAGAGCTTTCTGCAGGAATTAGCCCATATTCCTTTAATACCCTGACTTTTAGGGAGTGATACAATAGGAGACTGGGGTGTTGGAGAACAAAGTCAAGATAAATACAGTTTCATAAATCTATGTGCTTTTAAAATGGTTAAGTGCCAAATCTGTTATGGTCTGTTAAAAAATGACTGTAGGTCACATATGTGGTGTTTCTAAATCCACAAAGAGCAGCAGTCCAAAGATATGGATGCATCCAAAGGACAGGGCCTTGATGCAAGTGCCACTAAATTGGTCACATTTTGATTTAATTTGTGATACAAAGCTCACATCCCCATAATGGCAACTTTGAGGTTGGAGTCAGATTAAAAACATCTGACTTCAGATGCCTTTCATCAGCAGAATTCTGTCTTGAGACGAATGTCTGATTGTTTGTATGTACAGATTTACTTGATAAGATATGTAATTGATATGAACTTCTCTTCTGTGTGCAACAAAACTTATGTTAAGAAACTCTTTGTCAAAATCTTTAAACCCATTGAAAAATATCTTTTGATTTTTCATATGTGGAAAGTGACTCCTCCATGCTAACAGGCTAACTTAAATGTTGACACAAGGTGATGCCAGTCCATTCATTGCATTACATGTGGTTATCTTTTTTGATGAGCTGAACTGACGGTTAGATGCAGTTTCTTTTGGTCAAAAATTCAAATTTTTTACCTGAGCTTGATAGTTATGCCGGCCAAGACAACTGCCTTTCTACAAAGCATCACATAAAAAAATCAGCACCAAGGCTAAACTAGAGTGATGAATTGCATTTTTTAACAGTGTAATATTTGTGTCACTTCACAGTGCAATACAGCCCTGAAGCAGTATAAGAGAGGGCCGTGACAAAGCATATGTTTTACATGCACATGAAAGGCTGGTGGGTGGCAGGCAGTGCACATGCTTCACAGCAAGAAGGTCCCAAATCCAATACCCAGGTTGGGCAGGGCCTTCTGTGTGAAGTTTGCATGCTCTTGCCATGCATGGGTGGGTTCTCGCCGGGCACTCCAGCTTCCTCCTACAGACCAAAAACATGCTCATTAGGTTAACTGGTGACTCTAAAGGGCCCTTAGGTATGAGTAAAAATGTGAATGGCTGTTTGTCTCTCTATGTGGCCCTGCGATTGGCTGGCAACCAGTTCAGTGTGTACCCCACCTCTCACCCAATGACAGCTGGGATTGGTAACAGTCTGTACAATGATCTTTTTGCTCTCAACAAATTATGGGGATACCAAATGCCAACCTTCACATGTTCCTTTGGTCTACATCCGTAAACTCTCAACACACTGCTTGCACACTCTGTGAGGGGCCCATGGCTTGTCTTGATCACTTAGCTTTACTTTAAAACATTTAAAATATGATTGTTGGAAAATGCACTGATGTTTGCCCTCTGACTTGGAATGGAGAAACTAACACATGATCTGAAACAAAGGAAATATATACCAATGTAAATAAAACACTAACATGGATACTTACAAGCTTTGAAAACAAACAAAAAAAACATTAAAAGAAATAGAATTGTAAATGGTATGCCCATAGTTACAAGGTTAAGAGAAAAGCCGGCACAAATCCTCTCATCTCCTACAATGCTAGCTTTCTGTTTGCAGATATTGATAGTACTGACCTATTGGGAGCTGCACACACCTCTCACCTCACTGTCTCATTTGTGACTGCACAAACAAGTTGTCACGTAGCTGTAGATGAGTGGTCAGATCAGTGGAATTTTGTTTTTCTGGAGGGTAAGCTGCGGAGAAAAAAACTTGACATGCTCGAAAAAACTGACTACAATTTTGGAATCAGCGTGCCAATTTTAGTATAAATCAGCACAAAACTCTAACTCAACAGATTTCATTTTCAAATTGTTCCCCAGTGTCATCTGTATACTATCATTATATCACTTAATTAGATAGATGGATAGATTTATTTATAGATAGACAGACAGACAGACAGACTGACTGATAGAAACACAGTACAGGTCTTATCAGGATTTTTAATTTAGTCAGTCCATTGGTAAGGTTAGAATCCTTTGTTTCAAACAAAATAGCAAAACTTGTTCAACATATAGTTAGATAAATTATTTCTGCTTCTTTCTTTGTTAAAAATGATGTCAGGAATAGTTTGTATTTTATACGTTACTCACTGAAAGAACTAACGCTAGTATTCAAGCCTATCATTCACAATCAGCCTGGAAAAAATTAAGTACTAAGACACAAAGGGTGTGTTTAAGCCTGTAGGGTTAAGATTTGGACTGATAAAACTTTGGGCATCATTAATGATAGCTTTAATTACTTTAAACCACTCAACAGCCCAAAGCAACAGTCTTTGTTTATCTTTCATTGGTCCAATATCCCCACATGAACAATCTGTTGTCTGTCAAAGGACATCCACTGCAGCTCTTACTTGATTACTGGCAGCAGTGTATGTTGATGTGCTCACTTATGGTTGCTCCAGGGTCTGTATGTTGTTTAAACATGGTGTGGATTAAGGAAAAGAAGATAATAACCAATAATTGATTATAGAAAAAAAGTAGACGTGGATTTGACGTTAATTGTGCGTCAGAGAGTACATTTGATCTCTGATTCAAAATAAGTTTGTTCCTTGTGTCGACATGTTCATGTTTTTAACACTTCTTAGGATTAAGACTTGTGCTTATGTTGTGATATCAACCTAAATCCCCCCAACAGAAATGCACATGGACATAACACATACACCCAAACACATGCACACACATTATTCACCATGTCCTGCAAAATCTTTATTTTTTTTGCTTGTTGTATTGATAGAAAGTGTGTAGAGAGCACAACACATTAAATTAAACTCTCACTTCACAAAGAAATGTGATATACCTCTTCAAAGCAAATGCTCCTTAAAATGCTGAATATTAACTTCATGGGGTTTTATGTGTAATACAGTTAATCCAGTTGTGTTTTCTGCTTGTCACATTAAGACACCATGACTGTTTCAAGGTTTGTTTCATGGAGTGTAAGCCCCCCATCAGACAACAGATTGTTTTTGAGTGGCCAGTAAGCTCTCATTGTTGTAGCCTCCCAGCCCACTAAGATCCAAGTACTTCCGAAGGGGAGGGGAAATGAGCTGCATCTGATACTCTGCAGAGACTTTTCATGAAACTTCAATCAAATCCTTGCGTTATAGAAACCTGAATCATGATGTAAACGGTCAAACACACCAGGACCTGGGACCATTAAATGAGGCATGGTTATTGGTGCCAAACAAGCTGGTCAGCATGTTTAAAGCAACTGATTGGCCAATAAATTGATTGGAAGTCATCTCTTATTTTGAGCGAACAAATTCAGCTCTCTACATTCTTCACAAACATACTGTATGACAAATAATCACTGAAATGACAATTCCTCCTCATAGATCTAAAATACCAATTCTCAGACAGAACACTGCACCTCAGGGCTGAATTAAAAACTTGGCAGATCCTTTAGCTATAAAAGACTTTTTTTTTCTTCTACTGTATTTGAATAAATAAATGGATTATACCCTACATGTTGCCTGACAGAAAAATGTGGAGAAAAAAATTGAAGACAGAAAGACAGAGAGAGGAAGGGGAAGGGAAAAGGGAAAGAGGGCAAGAATCTACCAGCAGAAGACAGAAAGGCAATTAATCTTGAATTCCTGCCTGTCTATAAGGGAAGCCAAAGTGCTCCTCTGTTTTGAAACCTTTGTCCTCAATTACCTGGGTCTGCCTGTAATGGCTGTTTAACAAGTAAGCAAGTACAGATAAATGTCAAAGTAAAGTGTTTTTGTTACCTTGCTTACTATCTTTAAGTAGTACACTTAACCTTGTCAGGCTTTAGGCCTTAGCGTTATACTGGTTAAAACTACAATCCAAGCATATGTATTTCTCTAAAGTCTAATTAAATAAAAAGACCATACACTTATGCTGCATTCACACCACAAGCGACTCTGCGATCAAAATCGTGTTGCCCACTGCAGTCATGTTGCGTGTCCATAAATACCTCATTTAGGTCACCGTTGCTGTCGGCCGACGAAGTTTCACCGCAATCATATCACTTACCATATAATAGGATGTGTAAGCGGACATTATTCCAACTTTATCCTTTTCACTCACTTATCAAACACAAAACACTGCAGCTGATGCCCTGCAGCAGCATCATCTGTGAGTCTAGGCAGAACTAATGTCCTCACTGACTAATGTTTCCCACGCAGACATAAACTGTTCGTCTGTAGCCCAGATCAAAAACTGTCTGTCACAGGTACCGTCACACATGCACACACCGATGTTTGGCTGTTGCCGCACAGCCACACACGAAAAGATTAACTTTTTTAAACTATGACATCATGCAACGTGTGAAGTGATCGTCTTGTATGCAGCAATCGCATCCCGGGAGGGTTAGCATCGCAACTGTACATTGACTCTGCATGGAGAGTGACTGCCAAGGTAGTACAAGTAGCGTCCAGTGTGAACGCACCATAACACTTACATACCTTAAAGGCAAGATAAAATCTTCCATCAACACAGGCTTAAAATGCAATATGTAGTTGCTGTCTATCTTGAAAGAAGAAATATTCTCCATTTTGAGTAGTTCATACCTTTTTGAGACACTCCATAGGAGGAGTTGCTTTCCCAATGCAGAGCGTTTGAAAGAGAGAGTGCCATAATTGAGGGGTCAGAATGCAGAGGGTCATGTGGTTCATGCAAGCTTGGCAGGTCATTTAAATGATCTGCAAAGCTGTGGTTTCTGGTAATTACTTAGCAATATTTTCAGTTTTTTACATTTATACATTGACTTAGGCAAATTCCAACATAGTACGTATTCTATGCCCTTGTGCAGAAACATTATTGTGCTAATGCTTTTAAGATTGCTTAAACTTCCTCTGGACAGTAAACTAGCTTTACTTGATATTCTTGACAAGCAAAAAATTGCTTGACTCTGTAACGTCATTAAATTTCCTTGTTTATAACATCAGCATTGGTGATTTGGAAAATGACTGACTTATTTTATAGTAACATTTCACACAAAGAAGGATGAAGCCTGTGTGATCCTCCTAAGAAGGAAAACATTCAGATGCTTCAAGGACATTGCCTATACTGTAATGTGGCTTAATTAAATTAAAACGTGTAGGAACCTGTAGACAGACAGACGGACGGACGGACGGACGGACGGACGGACGGACGGACGGACAGACAGACAGACAGACAGACAGACAGACAGATGAATAGATAGATAGATAGATAGATAGATAGATAGATAGATAGATAGATAGATAGATAGATAGATAGATAGATAGATAGATAGATAGATAGATAGATAGGAGTGTAAATGTATGTTGGAGGAAAACCAATCCACAGTGTGTTAATTTTTCACTGGTTGACCACTTAGCCATACTTTCTTACATTTAATGAAAATTAAGCAATAAAACAATGGCTTACACATTTTTTAAAAACATTTAATTCTGTTGTTTTTTTTCTATTAACCACACAGGCCTAATGCAAAAAAGGTGTCAACAAGCATGTAGGATACAACTAGAAGTAGACCAGTGACCACTTTAAAATTAATATTTTGTTTAAAATTGATGAGCTATCGTGCTTCAAATTACATTGTTAATTTGATGCAAATGTGCTTGTGAAATGACCATCATTAAAATATCAACAGTAGCTTTCTACCTGTCAATAGACTTTCGATAATGTGAGAAACACACATTCCCCATAGCAATCCTATTGCCTTGTTCACATTGTGAAGTTGACGCCACTCTCTCTTTTAAACACTCTGTTCCAAATCAATTATTTTTGAATAATGTTGACCAATTTTTTTCTTTTCTTTTTTTGGTCTTGATATATTATTTTTGTCTGGGCTTTTAGGTAACATATCAAAGACTTTGGAAACAGATAAGAAACAACAGTAAGGGTGCGTTTGAGTGCATTTTCATTCTCAGCCTTTTTATGCTCAGTTAAATATTAGTACTTCAAATGTAATTCAAAATTGTTTTCATCCTCAAACATACCCTTCACCTGCAACCAACTGTGTGAGCATAGCTGACTGGTTTTGTTTCTGTTAAGACCATTCTATTTTTTATGTTATTTTCTGATAAAAAGAAAACTTTTAATATTGCCATGCTGATCCCAAGTCACAGTGGTACTTTGTCAAATTGTCCAGATTATTCCTGTATTTCTGTTCATCCGTATGAAGGTCTAGGTCATGTGAACATGCCAAGTTTAAAGGGACATATTCCAT
This sequence comes from Scarus forsteni, assembly GCA_036419115.1. Classification (NCBI taxonomy): domain Eukaryota; kingdom Metazoa; phylum Chordata; class Actinopteri; order Labriformes; family Labridae; genus Scarus; species Scarus forsteni. Next base: position 42,617,836 of record JAZDUH010000098.1, read on the forward strand.
TAAAACTTTCCATAAAGTCACTGTAGTCAGGGCTTAATCCCATTCTCCACACTCACCCATCCACTGTGAAACCCACAGGTCAAAACATTTCTTTTTTAAGATAACAGGTTAAAGCGCAAGATCCTGGAGCCTTATTTTCATCCTCTGCACATTAGCCCATACAACATTTAACAGTTCATCCAAGATTATTTTAATGGGGTTCAATCTAGGATTTGCACAAATATCTGCTCCATCTCAAAGCCATTCAACCTTATTGTTTTTCCTTTGCAAACATAAAATCTAACAGTCTAGCAGAATTTCTGAATAACTGACCAAATGGTAAATGAAGGACTGTCTGATTTTATTTTTGAGATTTTTGCTCAAGGCTGTATGTCAATGCCTATACCCTGCTGGAGGTGTAATATTCCTTAGGGGCTGTAGTGAACATTTAACATTCAATTTAGTCATCATTAGTTGGCAGTTGTGGCTGTGTTCATGCATATGACACTGTGTATTTTTTGTCGTATTTCCAGCTCAGCTCTTGAAATAAGTCTAAACTACAACACAAATGTGTGTACAAACAAGTGTAACACTCAAACTGCTAAAAACAAAACATGTGCCACTGTAACCCAATAAAAGGTGAAGTTCTTGATTGTACTTTATTAAAACATAATACAACAATTTTGTTGTACAGTATCAGGGTTTCATTCTGGCTTTTGCATTGGAATGGATCATTTTTATGGTTCTCCACAAGGTGGCATCATTTTTACCATATGAAAATGAGTGTGAGTATTTGACAGAGTACAAAAAGTAATATTTGCATAAAAACCAGTGTTGTTGCTAATCATTGTCACATCTAAGGCTGTAACTAATCCTTTAAGTGTGTGAACACAAAGGAATTCTATTCATAAACATGGTTTCAATCAGCTGATCATATCTATTTCAAATAGTAAAATTATGATCACTTATTTAAATATAACCCTGACTTGCAAGAGAAAACCTTCAGAGTGGCAACATTTGTACTGACTTATTTTTTAGAGGGCTCAGGAAAAAAACAAACATATTGCAGTTTAATGGTCTGCTTAACCCCAGCTCTCATTGATTTTAACATAAATCTTATCTCAGATATATAAAAAGTATCATCACATTTGAAGAAGTTTGGATATAGTACATTGGGTTACCAACCAGTTTTCAAGAGGGTCCTAACTCCACTATATGGACATGGTCCCTGCTGACCGCTGTGACTTGGTGCATTAACCTGCAGGTCAAATTCTGACCTTATCATCTGAATGTCACAGCAGAAATCAAGGCTCATTAGACCAGATGATATATTGTTCGTGTGTTATTGTTTTTTTTCCTACTGTGCACTTTGAGATTTGCCCACAAATGTAAAGTGCGTTATAAATAAAATCCATTATTATTTTATTATTCAAATCTGCTGTTGTCCAGTTTTTTTTGGCCTCACCTTGCTGTTCTAAAAATGTGCCAAAATCCCCTGCAATATTTGTCTTGAGGTTTTCTCTCCTGTTTTGATCTTTAAATGCTGCCAGGTGTGTGCAAGTCACAGGTCTGTGCTAGTTGTAGGTGTTTGAATGGCACCTGATTGACAGCACTTACGTGCATGGATCTATGCAGCAACTATGTTGAGTCTGCGCACGCTCCAAGCATTGACATGAAACTTTTGACCCTTCAGGATAATGGCGGTGCAATTGGGCAACTGGAAGATGGTGTTCTAGAGTGGCAGCGTTATTTGGTGCCAGCCCTGGTACAATTTCCAAACTTGGGACCAAGCTCCATGAGACTAGTGAAGACATAGACATGGGGAAAGTCTGCACCCAAGGATGACAGGCTCTTCAGCCTTGCTTCAGTGATGAACTGTAGACTTTCCTCCAGAGATCTGTCTGGTAACCTGCTGTAAATCTCAGTTTGGTCCTATTCAGGTGCAAGTCACACATCTGGCAGCATTTGGAGCATGAAACAAGAGTTGCAGCGTGCAATATTACACTTTATAATCTTGGACAGTGGGGTAACGCGATGTGCAATGCAAAATGCAGTTTATATAAATGTATTTATGTGCACTGATAGTTATACGTGTATATATATCTATATATATATCTATATCTATATATATATATATATATATATATATATATATATATATATATATATATATATATATATGTATATATACACACATTAGGGCCCGACCTATATGGATTTTTTGAGGCCGATGCTTGTACCGATATTTTGCAGAAAAAAATACTGATTACAGATTAATCGGTCAATTAATTAAAAATATATATAAAAAAATAATTTTAAAAAATTGGTCCCAAAACACAACAATGAATATGTGAATTACAGGCAGAATATTTTACAGTTGAACAATACTTGGTCCTTTAGTATTTGTTTAACTTTACTCCAGTGAACTTCTGGGACATTAATTATATAACCTTATAAAAGTCACTCTGTATGTTGTACTTGTTGATGAAAACTAAAGGTAGGTTAAAGTAAAGGTAGAACAACTTTTTATAATAAAAAAATAACCTTTTTAAAAATGTAAATGTATAGATTATTAATGACCTCTTTGTCACATCTGCCTTTCAGTCAGACAATGCACATATTTCACAAATTTAATTATACAAGCTGATTAAAGTCCCAAGCCTCCCCTGGATGAGTCTGCTGTTGATGTCGTAGGGCTCCGTGGAGCTATGCTGACGCTAGCATAGTTAGCTTGCTAGCTAGTTAGCTTAGCTGCCGTGTCGGGAACAAACGGATTAAGCCAGATTTCCGTCATAATCACAATAGAACAGTCACTGATAAACTGATCCTCTGCCATCAGAAGGTCCAATTCATCAGTACTGACAACAACAGAGGCAGTGCCCGGTCTGTCTGTGAGGCTGATCCATAGCCGAGAGACACCATCAACGCGCGTTATTCTGAGCGGCTTGGACACCGAACAGCGTTTTTTTTTTTTATGAGAAATTAAGAATATATGGTGTTACATCGGCAAAACTTTGGCCGAAAGTTTTGCCGATGTTGAAGATGTTGAAGTGAATACTTTCAAAAGGGCTATAATTGGCCGATTTAATTGGCCAGCCAATGTGTCAGTCGGGCCCTAATGTGTGTGTGTGTGTGTATATATATATATATATATATATATATATATATACATAGGCCTGTCACGATAACAAATTTTGCTGGACGATAATTGTCCAAAAAATTATTGACGATAATCGATATTATTGTGAAAATTATTTTGATTTTTTTTTCTTCATTTTTTCATTAATGTAGTTATAATATATTTCATTGAGAGTGAGAACACCGTATCAAAAACAGGAAACTTTAATTTCTTACGAGTATTTAACTGTCATTTGGAGGTCAAGATCTTTAAATAAAATAAATCAAACAATATAATGAATTTCAGAAACAAATAAAAAGAGAAAAAACAATTAAAATGAAATGGACCCTCTTTCAGGAAAAATTGCATGTAAATAAAACTAAATATACTAATCATGAAACAATGAAACTCCAATAAGCACAAAAATAAAAACAATAAATAAAATGTAGTTTATACAGTTCCTGAATTGTTTGTGACATGTACTTTCTCTCAGTCAATCCGTAGTCTGTCAAACATTTGTAACATTGCTGGCTTTTCAGCCGTATTGAAGGGCTGCATTTCTTCTGCAAAGTAGGGAACGACACTGTGAGCGCGCATTATTGAGCACGGTTTTATTTTTATTTACTTTGCCGACCAAACGCCTCAGGAGCGCTGGAGGACGAAGGACGAAGGCTCCGCCCACCTCTTCTTCGTCGCCACAACTTTCAAACAAATATGACATATCTGCTTGTCAGTGTTCATGAGCTCAAACCTTGTTCATTCTGTTTAAAACCAAAATATTCCCACTCTGGCAGCCGGCTTAAGAATCGTATCTTTCGTGCCACCATTCATGTTGGCATTTGTTTCCTCGTTACTCCTCTCGATGCTCACTTCAGCTCTTTCCGGGTGTGCGCGCGAGCGGCCCCGCCTCCCCCCCCGAAGATCGCATGTTCGACAGATGCTCACTCCGCTGTAACTTCGCTAAATCTGCTATAGCAGTAATGCACCCCGGTTTTAAGAAAGATGGTCAGAGTGACTCATCTTCTCATTTAGCCTCTTTGGTAGAAAAAGAGGACTAAAGCAAACACGCAGGCACGTGTCAGTTTATCGAGGCCGGCAGACTTACCGACAACGTTTTTATTTATCGTTCGGTTAATTGATTTATTGATTATCGTGACAGGCATATATATACATATATATGAAGAGCTCTTTTCCAAAATGCTATTAATCCATTTTCATTTAGAAAAATAACATTATTTACCCAGACCCACCATTAGGTTGGCTGGGGAACTGAACTTTGAAATATAGTTTAAACAGGGATATATAGCTTTCTGGCATTAAATACTGATAGGGCAGGTAGTACAATCGGTATAAAAAAGAATAGTACTGAGTAATTTTTTTTTTTTAGTTTTGGCTTTTATAGCGTTTTGGAAAAGAACTCTTCATATATACATACTATCAGTGTATCATTCGTTCATTCCATATCCGTTTTAGAAATCGGAAAATGGATAACGACTTGCTATTTCATTTCTAGTTTTCAAATCAAAAATCGGAAAACAAATAACGGCCTATTTTTTGCTGTTTTGAAATTAAAAATAGAATATAAGAGAATGGAATTATCATGGGATTTTTGTTCTATTCGTTCTTGGTTTGTATCATTTTCGATGTGTTGTGACCTGGGAGTTGTTGACTTTTTTCTCAGGGAGGCCAGTCTTTAACCGCGCGGATCTTGAAACCTGTTCACAGAGATAGAGAAGGCGATATACAGTGAGTGACATATAAATAGACCACTATGGCCGCACTAGAACAATACGCCGATCTTATTAAGCAGTTGTTCGAAGCTGGTAAGACCCACACAGACATTTCGGAGACGTTGCAGGAGATGGGTGTCCTAAGTGTGACACACTTCCCCTCTTTAAAAAGCACGTACACGTCCGACATCCTTGACGAAAACATTAACTAATAATAACTAAAACGTTAGCCATCGTGCTGCACGATTCACCCATCAATGGAATCACTCAATAGAGACTGACTGACCTTCCTGAGAAAAAAAAAGTCAACAACTCCCAGGTCACAACACATCGAAAATGATACAAACCAAAAACGAATAGAACAAAAATCCAATGATAATCCCATTCTCTCATATTCTATTTTTAATTTCAAAACAAAATCAAAACAGCGAAAAATAGGCCATTATTGGTTTTTGATTTTTGATTTGGAAACAAGAAATGAAATAACAAGTTGTTATCCGTTTTCCGATTTTGGATTCTAAAACAGATATGGAATGAAAGAATGATACTCTGATAACATACTTGTTAACATACTAACATACTGGACATTATTATAGCAGTGATGAACCAGGATTGACAAGGAAATACATTACCAATTTGTGTTAAAAAAAGGGGAGAAATAATCGACTGAAATAACAGTTTCCAAGTTTTGATGTAAAAATTGCTTTAGTTGAAAAATAACCATGTAGTATTGGCTGTTATATTACCTACTGGAAAATGAGCATGACAGTATTGCTATGTGCTGTCTCTTTGTGAAGTTCATGACTGCTGTTTGAAAAGGGCTGTATACATATCTTTATACAATGAGATTGGAAGCCGCTTTAATAACATGTTTGTCACATTTTTTGTTGTATGGGTTACTCCTGTTTGTTGACTAAACACCAGCATAAAGGTTCCCTTTGCTACCAGTCAGGAGAGACACAGGCATCTCTCTATGAATCTAATCATACAAGAGAAAAACCAACACAGTAATTTGAGAAGACCGAGCACTGACCCAGCAGCAGTTTTATTACGGACTTCAAAGAGCTGGAGGAAGATGTTAGAAGATCTTAAGAGAGATGTTAAAGAGAAAAGGCAATTTTAGCTGATCATTTTGAGCGTGCCAAATCTGATGAAGAGGAGGCTCAGTCAACTGTGAATATGTCTGCTCTGAAATACAACAGCTGCCCTTGTCTGTGGCAATGCTATTAGACAGGGTTTGACCTCAGGTTGATGTAAGGCCATCGGCTGCGCTCATGAGGTCGAGGGTTCAAATCCTAAACTATTGAAGGCAGAGAAATTAAACATGACGGTAAAGGTTTTCTCATGCAAGGATTCAAACCACCATGAGTGGAGAGCCACAGAGATTTTTATGGTACTTTCCCTGTTCTATCAAACATGAACATCTACATCATGGGTCACATATTACTAAAAACTTGAGAGCTTTTTCTTTTCTTTGACTGATCAAATGTAATCAAAAGGTTGGATCTGTTAAATCTAGTGTGGTTATTGCTTATGTACATTTATGCCCTTTGTCTGTGCAAAGCAGACTGGTGTCTTCCCTAAATATATAAAGTAAAACTTTAATGAGGTAGAATATGTACTTATTTGACATTGCAAAAAACTGAATAACATCCAGATCTCTCTCTCTGCCCATGCAACTGGAGGGGAGCCAGGGAATGACTTTTAGCATTGAAAAATCTGGGAAAATAGTGACCGCCAACCAGGCTCTGCATATAGGTACAAAATCAGCCTGCAGTCCATTTAGATCCCTTTTAGATATTTTGGCCTGATAAAGTCAAAATGAAAATGTAAAAAAAAAATCATATTTCAAACAGGGCTACATAAGGATTACAAATTTTCGGTGCCAAATATGGAACAATAGTTTGGAGCCTGGAGCCACAACTTTCTCATGGCATAATCCCCTAACAGTACATGAACATCTGTCAAACATGGAGAAATTTGTCTTCAAAGTGTCATTTACAATATCTTCACCCAAAGTGTGTCTATCAGTGTCAGCAACAAAATCAACTTATTTGTACAGTTTCTTGTTGGACTGCTCTTGAAGTGCACACAAAGCAGTGCAAATCTGTGTGATACGAATTATATTTTAACCCAAATGCCCCATTTCTATATCCTCCTTGCTTTGACATGCCATGATATCCAAAGCTCACACACCGTTAGGACACTGTAAATGAGCTGCCCTCACAAGGCAGCTTGGCAGGGAGCTGTCCCACTAGGTTTTATGTGTACTTTGTTATGAAAGTCCATATATTCAACACTTTTTCCATAAGGTACCTTAAACCAAATGTGCGGCGGTTGGTATGCATATAAGCTTTGATCTGTGATGCCATGGCTTTTAGACCAAAAGCCTGTGTTTGTGAAGCATTATCAACAGGAAAGGCCAAATAAAACGTGTTCATCAGTAAACAAGAAAAAAAGCAATAAATCTTCCAGCAAATGACTTCATTCATTAAATGTGAAAAGTTGTGGTTCATGTATGTTTTTTAAGGGAGTAGTTTCAAGGATTCGTTATATTCTTATTGATCCTCACTAGCAGTCTGAAAATTGACTTGATAACATGCTTGCTAAAAACAGAAAATGGACACAATAAGAGTCAGGCAACCAAAATGAATCCAGTGTGAAATGGACGTAAGATGAGAAATAATAACACAGACCTCTCTCTGAAAATATTTCTGAAAAAGATCTGAAATTGTAAATGGATTTGAGCTTGTTTAGCACTTTCATTATAAGACTACTTCAAGTGCTTTTACATCCACAAACCTTTCATACCTATTTACACATCACTGATGCTGCAGTGGGAGCTCCATTGGCTTAAATGTTGACTTAAGACAGCCTGGGCTGTCCAATTGATAGTAGAGCCTACGAGTAGACTAGGCCATCGACACATCCAGACTGACATCTGGAGAGAGAATGAAACCCTCACCTGAAGTTTCACATTATGTTGCAGTGCTATGTAAAGATTAATTGAATCAGCTGGAAAGACATTGTCATATATTACACTTTAGACCCCTGTAATCTGCTGAGTAACCTCTTGCAGTCACTGGATTCAACTTTGAGAACCACTATAAAAAACAACAACTTTGAATTAATTCTGAGAAAAACAACAGGTTTTAGCCTTGAAACTAAAATTGCATAGATTCTGTATTTAACAGCTGATTAAGACAGCCACAGAGCTACAGTAACATTAAACTTTTACCAAAAGTTGAAAGTAAAATTCTTTAAAAATATTAAACTTATTGGGCAAAAACCACTGAGAACTACAAATAGGGGAAATAAAGACACGTTGTGGTAAAAATTAAACACACTATTTACTGTTAACTCACCTTGCTGCAGTATTTTTCCAAAGTACTTGTTGTGGCTGGTGCAGTTCCACCTTCTGTACCTGAACTGGTACTGGCACTCTCTGACACCCAGCCTGGCTCCTTTGGCCACCTCACTGATGATTTCTGGCTGAGTCTGGCACAGCTCGGCCTGCTTCCCTGCCAGTCGTTTTGCCTTCCTGCAAATACTGTTGGGGTCCATTACCAGGGGACTGCCCACCGCCCTGAAAAATTTAAACCAAAGTGAGGCAGTGAAAGAAAAAGCAACCTTGCTACATCTGTACACTGGAAGTTTCCAGTTTCCCCTCTGTGTGTAACACCTGTTGACTTCATCTCCCTGTAATCATCTGCAGCCACAAACCATATAAAAGTTTTCTTGCTATAACATCTGAGCCTGCCAGTTCTGCCCACCACTTCTCAGCTGAGGTAAAATGGGCATCAAGAATAGACACGTGAGAGACAACACAGCACCGTTTTTCCCAGAGGACTCCCAGTACTGACGTCAGATTTACCGTATTTCACTGTTGGACCTGACTTTGTGGAGCAGTGTGGTCCTGGACAAGGAGCAGTTGGAAGTCTCTTAACAGACAAGCAGTCAGTTGATTCTAATGCAGAGCTGATTTCTGTTAACCACATGGCAGACTGTCTTGATTCCCCCAGTGATACAGCTTCTCTGAAGATTTTGAAGGAGTTAAGAGCTTTACCACTTACTGAATGGCTGATTGTGTGACAAAACAAAGTGTGCGTTGTGTAGTTCAAACATTTAAAACATTAACTGCATCTGAGTTCATGAAAAGATCTATAAAGTATTGACAAATCAGAGTATATCCTATAAAACGAGGTGTTTATGTTGTGTCCTAATAGTTAAGAAATGTAACCTGTGCCTGGGAATACATAAATGTCCCTTGGCACTGGAAAAGGGGGACACTGAGATAGTTTTCACACCTACAATTGGGTTATTTTGTCCCTATTCAGTTAAAAAAATATGCTAGAAATCTACATATTTTTTTTCCTTGGATAATTTCACGATACACCGGTATTTTGATGCAAGCCAAATCATACAAGAAGGCAGGGCTGGCCCTGTGCCATTACATCACAGCCAGCGCTGGTATGTATGCATTATGGGAAGGAAGTTAGCAGGCTACACCACTTACAAAATGACTCTTTTTTTAACAGAGGAGGTCAAACATCTTATGAAAGGGTAAACATAAACATATTTATACACAGATGTGACATACCTTACAATTATTAACAAACTCAGTTCATGAAATAGAGGGGCATTTTAATGTTTGTCACACAGCAAAATCTGCGAGTTTATATTCATACATTATGTTTCTATATGGGTCCATCATACAAAGTGTTGTTTGTACCATGTTTGGAGCATTGATACTTTCATTTACATGCTGAGCTTGTTGACTCTGTTAGGAGTTACATTTTAAGACTTTGTAACAATTAACATGACTTGATCAACACTTCTATGTGGTGTTAGATTATTCTTTCACTACTAAGTGTTGATTCTATATTAACACTGCAAAATGTAAACACTGCTTGAATTAATTGCAGTGTATTAATGGTAAGAATTTGCTGGAATTGAGGAACCATGTTTGGTAAGAGCACATACATTTAAAAATATAATTTGCACTTCAGTTTACATGGTGTGGGTTTGTTGCAGCTGTTGGTGCTTGTACAATAATGAGCAGGAAAATTAAATCTGAAAGTGTCACTTACAGGCTCAGAGAGGAAATCTCAGAGTTAAAATTGTACAATGACAAATGAACTTGATTTACGTAAACATCATTTTAACACTTGATTCTGACACCAAATCTTGATCATCTGTGTAGATTTCCAGGGATTTGACTCCAACCAGAGTATTTTTAACTCTTACCTTTGAAATTTTGCCAATACCTTATTATAAACTCTTTTCAAATGGCTATGCAGGATCTACAGTGGACCACAAAAGACATCAGATGGCATGGTAACTTATTACACCATAACACATGTAGAGGCATCTGCAGAGAGACTGTCAGCAATGTTGAAAAGTAGAGAGCAGCTTTGAAAAAAGAAAGAACTTGTGCTTGAATAATCTGAACAGTTTTTGAATGAGTCTATGTTATCACATACCAAGATGATCAAAAGTTCAAGCAATAATTAGCCTGTTTATATTTTTGTGGTATGTTGAGCCAGAGAACAGACAGTGACTCTGTGGGATCCAAAATATTATTAAGTAGTACCTTGACATCAGTCTGGTTTCCTAGAAGCCTTAATGCAATTATTATTACCTCTACTGCCACTTACACCACTAAAGCGGTGTGATGAGTTAACTTGTCACCCTGTTTGTGATGGTTGCTAGATTGATTCTGTCTTCACTGTCTTTACACAAGACCCTTTTTGGACTAAAATGGAGAGTTTTCATTACATTTTCGCCTCCTGTTTACATGAAAATGGTGCCTGGAACGCCTGAATCCGTAAACTTTTGAAACCAGGGTCCAGGGTAAAGCATTTTGAAAACATATCTTCATGATTGAATTCAACATTTTCGGGTGAAACGCTGATGTCACAGCATGTACGGAACTCTTTCACATCAAGGCTGCGCTCGCATACCAGGAGTAACAACAGCTTCAGGCATGTACCGAGTGACGTGTGTGCCGTTTACCATGCTCTTCTTATCCAGAGAAAACAATCCAGACAGATTTGTTTTTTAAGACAAGAAACTCCAGTGTGCGTCCACTCACCATCATTGTTTGTGAAAAGTTGTTCTTCTTCGTACGTGTGTTGTAACACCGTTCTTTCTCTGCAAATCTACATCGCCATCTACTGGACTGGCATGCAAGCTACAGTGCTTTCAGCCATTTAAGCATCTACATGTGGATGTGGATCGTGTTTGAAATCATAAAGTAATAACCTTTTTGTTTCTGGTGAAAACTTTGTCGTGTAAACACGGCCTGGGAGTCAGTTGGAAGTAAGCCGTGCCCACCTTCCTCAGGAAAGCTTGAAGTGGAAATTATGCTGGTGGCACCGGTACAGCACCAGTATGCCAATTTTACTGCAGTTCTATAATTTGTTCATCAACGTAGAAAACTCATCTGTAAACAGTATGGCTTGTCTGTGTCCATACCTTGCCCATATTTAAGTTGTAGTCTATTGTTGGCTTCCATGAACCTAGGCCATCTCTGTGCATAATTGGAGGAAGTATTTGAGCCTTGTTCCTCAGCTGACCCTGTAGTCCTCCTTAAAGGGACTGTGAGGAGAATCTGTTTACAGTGACATTAAGACTCTGCTACCCATGAGCACCGTTTTTCAACAGTGGAACTGGGAGTGACATCATCTCCGACTTATCGGCGTTCCAGTTCAAGTCGGAAAAAAACATGCCGATCTACCAGGCTATTGTTAGCTGCTGTTAGCACGCCCTGTGTTTTTGTATGAAAAATGTGATTATCACTATGGCAGCGTTTTTGTAAATATAAGTCTAACAATACTATGTATACAGCTGATCCAGAGCGACACACCCCCGCCAGAAGTGCAAATAAATTGATTATTACAGGAGCTAAATAACTGTTTACACTGGGGGCATCCATCTTCGATTGTCAACTCGGTGATGGCGAGGTTTCACTGAGTTCCCAGTAGGAAATTTAGACTTCGGGGGACGTTCCAGTTGCAGTTTCCTACTAGGAACTCAAAATTCCTACTTCTGACTACAACTGGAACGCACCAAAAGACGTGACCCAAGCCAAAGCGTGTGTTTGATGATGCTAATAAAAATGCAGCTCAGACCTTCCTCAGAACTCTGCATTGCTTTACAACTTCTTTTTTCAACAACTTACAGGATGCAAAGTGACCAGGTACTACATCTCTTTCTAGTTACGTAATGATGCCAATGATTTGACATGCAGGACATGGGACCTTTAGAAAATTGATGGATCTGCATCCTTATTTGGATCACCACAAATATAACGTCTTCCTTGTGCCATGACTAATATTCATGGGCATATAGGCATTTTGTGTTGATTTCTGTGTTGATTTTTTGACCTGGAGGCACTTTAAATGTATATTTTAAGTATAACTAAATGTATATTTTGGGAATAAATTTACAGTGGGTAGTTATTTCATTTTAAATGGCGCGGGGGCATCGAATCGAATCATGAATCGAGGTTTTGTTGTTGTTTTTTTTTAATTGAATTTTTTTTTGGGGGGGGGGGGGGGGGGGGGGTGCCCAGCTCTAAACATAGGCCATCAAAAAATAAAAATTAACAAATGAATAAAAAATGCTTAGTGACAGTCATTACCTAGTATGGACAATCCTTTCTCTTTGCATCAATATCAGAATTCCTCTTGTATGAGGAAAAACCATGGAAATGTCCTTGATTTGCAGTCTTAGACACAATGTTTTGCATGTAGTAGTTAAAGGTAATGACTGCATTTACACATAAGCACTTGTACAAAAAGAAAGCTCAGAAAATACACAAACAGACTCCATGGATACACACTGTTTCATTGTGTCTTTAATTATTGAGACTTTACCGAAAACATCTCCATGGATACAATACTTTGAATACAGATGTTCTTGTGCGTATGATAGGTGCTTGAGTTAACAATGTGTGTGTTTTCCCTCACGTTTGTGTGTGTGTGTGTGTGTGTGTGGTATTCACACAGATAATTAAATTTCACAGACAGTCTGTATGGGTTAATTAGCAGGTACATGTACAGTACTTAGCAACATGCACTCCCTCTCAACAACCATTCATTATCTACCCACTGCTATCAGGCTGTTTGTACTGGAGAGTGCGTATGAGGATGAAAGAAACAAAGAAATAAAAGGAAACTGATGCAAAAGTGTATACAGTATACGTGGATCTTTACAAGTGTCAGAATAGTTTATTTTTGTTTATGCATCTGTGCATGCATGAGCGTGTCTGTACGCATGAGCTTACCTGTGTTTAATATGAGCATGAGGCAGCAAAGGGAAGTAAGCTCAGTCTCAGCTTACAATAGCTGCCTGGTTTCTGCAATAGGAGGTGCAGAGTTGTAAAACTAGCAAATGCGCTGAATAAAGTTTTGGATTGAGTCCTAAATGCAAAAGACAGATACATTAATAGGGCTGTGACAATGAGAGAAGAGTCTTTATGATCTCTTCCTTCACATAATGTTCTTTGCTTTGATAAAAAGAATGTGTACCAATAAATCGACAAAGAATTATTTCTTATAACACTTCCTGATTAGAAAATGCAGTAAACCTCAAGTTTGACAATAAGAGAAAGTTACAACATCCAACATCAATCAGGGGCAGCCAGAGTTTAAAGGAAAAAATATTCCCATGACCTGCGAGTTTCTAAAAGAAGGAAATTGAGCAATGCGCCTTGGCCTTTTGCAACATCTTCAAACCTGAGACAACTGGAGCAGTCTGCTCACGAGTAGTGGGCCAAAATACCTGTCGACAGGTGCAGAAGTCTCATTGAGAATTATTAAGATTGTGGTCTTGGTGACATTTGGAGGCAAAATCATCAAGTTGTAAGAAATATATACTCACTTCACACAGGTCCACCACACGTATTCCAGGATTTATTTATTTTTTTAACTAGTAACTCTCTATATGCAGACATCTCCAACACAAAAACTCACACATCTACCATCAGTGATCATTCACCAGTCTCCTTCACACTGAACAATAAGATCCATCAAAAAGCACAAACCAGGTGGAGATTTAAAACATCTCTACTTAAACACGAAGACTTCAACTGTTATTTTAAGAGCTAGTGGATATCACTCATGGAAATAAATGACTCTCCGAATATCTCAGCTACACTTCTCTGGGAAACAGCAAAAGCAGTCTTAAGGGGGGAAGATCATATCATACCAGAAATAGAAAGAGACAGAATTAGAGCACAAATTAGAAGTACATATAGCAAAACTAGAGAATACATACCTTTCCACCCCATCAGAAGAAATGCATGATCAATTATTTAAGCATAAACTTGAACTGAATGACCTCATAAATAGAAAAAAAAAACTCCTTTTAGAAAGACTTAATTCTCATGCCTTTATAAATCACAATTAATCAAGTAAACATCTGGATAACCTAATTAAACAAAACAAGGAAAAAACAATAATAACAACTATAAAGGACTCAACAGAGAAATCTTTCCAGAGCCCTGTAGACTTAAACAATGTTTTTTCAGAATTTTTTTAAAGATTTATATAAAGCCATTCATACTCCAAATCCAACTGACATCCTGGACCAGACGGTTTCCCTGCTGAGTTCTTCAAATATTTCTGGACAACCATCTACCCTTTGTTTCTTAGAATGATCTCCGAATTTCCTACTACCTCCAAAATACCACCCTCAATGAACACAGCAATGATAATACCTCCTAAAACTGATAAAGATCCTACTCTTCCATCCAGCTGTCGCCCATTATCCCTTATCAACAAGGACATAAAAATTATGAGTAAAACCTTAGCTACTAGAACAGAAAAAGTCACTTTGTATCTTATTCACCCAGACCAGACAGGATTTATCAAAGGCAAAAGATCATCACATAACACACAAAAACTATTCAACCTTATGCAGCTCTCCATCAACCAGAAATTGAACTGGCAACAGTATCACTGGATGCAGAAAAAGTGTTTGACAGAGTCAGCTTGAACTTCCTACTTTCTATATAACAAATTAGGGCTGTCACTTTAGTGCATTAATTAGATTAATTAATTGCACTGCTAATTAATGCGTTATAAAAATTAATCGCAAGATTAATCATAGCACACAAACATTTTGATATTGTCCAGCTGGAGGACCCGTACATGACAGTGGCATCACTTCACACATGCGTCTCTAGTCAAACCAAACAAAGCCCAGGTGACAACAGGAATGGCATATTTAAGACTTAGTCTTATTCCATTTTTGAATTTATTTATCTATATTTGTACTACATTCTTTAATAATGCATCAGGCCTAATTGGTTTGCTGGATGTTCTCGACCTTTTTCTTATTTTGAATTTGATTTATGAAACACACTTAATGTGTAATTTGAGTTGCCTGATTGAGCTTAGAATTTTCTGGACAAGTTGCCCTGACTTTGGTTTTATTCTGTCAACAATAAAAATGTGGATTTACAAATCTTCACTTCTTAGTGTATTCATTTGATTAGTCATGCACTACAATTCTATAATATCCTAAAATTCAAATTCTTTATTTTGGTACTGTGAGCAGATATGAGATTAAAATGTGATTAATTAGATTAATTAATTATAAATCCGGTAATTAATTAGATTAATTTTTTTAAGCGTCTGACAGCACTATTACAAATATTTAGGTTAGGAGAGTAATTCATTAATTGGACAAGGAGGACACTATACACATCACCTATAGCCACAGTAACTACCAATGAGTTAATATCACTTATTACACAGCATTGTCAAATGCTCGATCCTGATTGGTCAATTACAACATTCTATAATCTGTTATTTCTGGATAGCAGACCGTTGCTATGAATAGCAGACCGTTATTAAGGACGCTTCTGATCGACTCTGGCGAATCACGTCATGTCGTATCAATCCGCAGAAAGACATTTATACCTGCGGCAAGACATCGTTAATTCTTCCGCTAATTCTGGCAGCAGCAGCAGATCGGGTGAGTGCCTCTCTTAAAGCGTTAGTGATGAGATAATATTGAGAGCAGTTGTAACGGTGAAAAACTGTTTCTAGGTATGTCAGCTGCAGGGCCACAGCAGGAAGGAAATATGGACATGAATGAGGACAGAGACGTCAGCATCAATATTCCCAAGGACGTCCCATTCACCTTGTCCCACGTCACAATCAATGGAAACGTTCAGTTTAATGTGAATTACAAATAAGCTAATCTTCGCTTCAGAGTTACCGTTGCTTTCCGTTATAGTTTCAACCATAGAAAGGTACGGACTATTTTTTCAAGCAGATGCAATGAAAACTTTCGTAAATCAATAAAATCATATTAAGATAAGCATTTGATGTCAAACTTTTGATTTCTTTAGTGAGTAGCCGTGTAATAAGCAGGATAATGTAGAGCGAGCGGGTCACTATAGAGAAATAAACCCCTTCAGGGTGCTGTATTGCATCACCCTGTCGGGGTTTATTTCTCTATAGTGACCGGCTCGCTCTACATTACCCCTTACATAGCTTCACAACGGCACTACACAAGGACGTCCACCAGGGCTGGGAAGACTCACTTTTCTCCTGATTCATTTTTTTACTTTTTTTTAGGTGCTGATTCGATTTAAAATGTGATGTTACGATACTGCTGATTTTTTGCAATCTTTAGTTAGCTTTTTTAACACCAGCGAAAAAGAAGAGCAATGATGATGCCTCCAGGCTATATCAGGAATAATACACATCACATGTGAGTCTGTTTTTAGGATTTAATCAGCAATATAATTTAACCAGCTGTTCATACTCTCTCTTCAAAAGCTCGGATTGCATTTAAAAGTGGTTTATTAATACAGACTAAAATTAGGCATTTAAATTTGGGAAAAAAATCAATTTAAAAATCATCAAGCAAAAAATCACAATACATATATGAATCGATTTTTTTCTCCCGCCCCTAATGTCCACTCACTCCATCACTTTTCGCCTTATTCATAGGACCACTTGCAGCTGCTATCTGACAGAACTTAAGTATAAAAGGCATTCAGATAGCTACCATCGAACAAAAAATTATTTTATACGCTGACAACGTATTACTGCTTCTGCAGGACCCGCACTTATCCCTTAAAGAATGCTTCTCAGTGTTTAATATATTCTCCAAACTGTCAAACTACTTAATAAACTGGACAAAATCTACAATTCTTCCACTTAACAAAACGAAATGGGATGTAGCTGCCCAGTCACAAACTTTTCGCAACCCCATGGGTAACATAAAATATCTAGGCATCCACATTTCTACCAAGCTGTCAGGGCAGTTTAACTTCAATTTTGTAACACTACTCAAATCAAGGAGGATCTGAGCCG